>CM070676.1:10565383-10933704 GCA_036346265.1 Melocanna baccifera | reverse complement strand
ATTTGCATATTGTTGTGCATGGTTGTATGATTGATCGATGCGTATTTACTTGCGCTTTGGCATGTGTCTTGGAGGATTAGTAAATCGACCAAGGGATCTATCACTTCCTCATGCCCACGGCGATCTTTGTGATGTGCTTCTTCTGTTGACCTGAAGGCACTTGATTGACTTGCGGATGGAGGCGCTCGAGAAGGTGAAACATCCTATTTTTCTGGAGTTTACAAAGCCCTGAATTTAAAAATGAATTTTTGGAATTTTTCTGGAAATTAAACAAGCTTAAAATGAATTTTCAAAAATTAAAATGATTTAATTTGATTAGAATAAACCTCAACATAAGTTGAAAATATTTTATTTGGATTTCTTGTGTCACAAGGAATTTTCTGGTATTTTTGGTGAATTTTTGGATTTATTCGGATTTAAGAAAAAGAAAAAGGAGAAAAATCTCTAAAATCCCTCGTGGGCCGCCTCCCCTCGGCCCACTCTCCTCGGCCCGCCACGTGTCGGTTCCCACGCCCACACTGCTGCCTCCACGCGGCGCTCTCGCGCTCGATTCCATCCCTTGCCACGCGTCGCCATCCGTAGCGCTGCGCCATGCGTTCCTAGCGCTTCGCCGCGCACCTCGCCGTCGATCTTGCCACCGGCCATGTGACGTCGATCTGAGCTGCCACGAGCCCCGTCCTCATCCGATCCGCTCCGCGCTGTCTCCTCCCGAGACTACCTCAATTCGCGTGATTTAATCGTCACCAACCTCGGTTCCACGTGCATCCACCGTCGCCATCCTCGGTTCGTCGCCCACCCACCGCCGCCGTTCTTCGCCGATGTTGCCGTCCCTCTCCGCCGTGCCCCGTCCCCGCCGTCTTCGGAGGACCCTGTCGTCGCCATCTTCCCCGCGGGTGAACGCCGCCGCCGCCGTCCCACCTTCCTCTCCGCCGTCGCCAATGAGAATCCCCGCCGCCCGAACTCGCACCACGCCCTCTCTCTTCCCCTCGTCGGATGTCGCCGCCGCGCCCCTCGCCGGAGCCCTTCCGCAACCGCGCTCGCCAGACCCGCACCCGCCCGCCCCGCCGGTCCGCGTGCCCACCACGTGTCCGCACCATGGCGCTTCACAAATCGCGCCACCGTCACCCATCCAACGACACGAGCCTCGCATCCTCGCCGTTGTTTGAATCGAATCTACGGTCTGATGCCGCGCAGCGTCAAAACCTCGGCCATAGGATCCCGCCACCGCCGCCGCACCCGAGCAGTCCACGTCAGCCCTAGCCACGTCAACTACCACGTCAACCCTAGTGCCACGTTAGTGCCATGTGGCCATGCCACGTCAGCGCCACATCAGCAAAATCCAACCCCCAAGTGCCACGTCAGCTGCCACATCAGCAGCAACGTCAGCAGTGCCACGTGTCAACACCCTGGTGTGCCACGTTAGCCCTAACCCACCGTGTAAGTAGCCCTTTACACTATTTTAAACACCGAATCCATCATAGGCTTCCTTTTCTGTGCGCCAGGTTCATAGCACAGTACAATTTTCGATTTTTCAGTATTTTCTTTAGATTAAATTTTTCGAGAGCCCGTTCTCCTCCGTTCTAGCTCCGATTGACCCCGTTCTTTTTTCAAAATTCATCTAAAACCGATCTCTACCTTTTGGTTCTGGTTTCAAGGTTTTTGGAGTGTATTTGAATTTTATTTGATTTATTTTGTTATTTGATCGTTTTTCTCTCATTAGATTAGATTACGAAGGAGTAGGAGCAGCATGAAGACCACAGAGTACCTCATTGAGCATAACCAAGGCAAGTCATAATTTTGATAATGTTGAACCCAGTTTGTAATCTATTATTTAATTATCTTGTTTTACTTTATCCTACATCACTATTTTAATACAAATCTTTGTACTGGTAGTTATCATCCCAAATTGAATAATTCCTCCTTGTTAATTTGATTGCCATGATGCCATTGTCACCATAGGTTGATAAATTTACTAGTGATGCTATGATAGATGTTACATGGGTTGTATGCGATTAGAATGCTTAGTCTTGCTTATTTTACGAAAGGGTTTATCATCTTATATGAATAATTAACTTGACTTAATGAAATATGGAACCGTGGTTGGTACCACATTTATTAAAATTTGTGCCAGGACATTGGTGTGTCATTGGCGTGGTTATACAAACTTATTTTTTCATTCAGGCGAGTGATCATGCAGTAAAGGGGGAAGTGTAGGTTCACTTCGTGGGGTGTGGTAGTCTCGCTCGGGTAGACTTAAGGACTTAACTTTGTGCGTTATTGATCTGAGCATTATCGTGCAAACCATATGTCTAGTATGGAATAGACCTAGCTGATTAATTTATGATATTTCAATTCCGATCTTGCCATTGTGATGAACATGGTTCCCGATTTCCATGTGGTGCAAGGGGTGATCGAAACCTAGCGAGGCGAGGATTGAGTTGAGCTAGAGCATTGTAAAGGCCTTGTTGTGATTTCCTTAGATCGAGATTAATCACATCGTGTGGGTGCGATTGTGCAACCTCTGCGAGTGTAAAACTATTCTAATAGCGCGTCCTCGGTCATGGACAATGCTCGGTGATTTCATACGAGGGTAGTGATTTCAATAAACTTGTGGTTCATGGTGGGAAGGTGAACAAGTAGTTCCTTTGTTGGTTTAGCTTATGGATGGGAGGTTCACAAGTGGTTTACTTCAATTTCATTGATTATTTATCATTATTGTTTTCCATTAAAGTTCGCTTTCAATCTATTTATCATATTTATCTTGAAATGTCATTGGTGCAAATTAACCTTTCAGCCCTCCATTGGTAATCCTTGCATATTATATTGCATTCTTTTGTTAAAAACGACTTGCTGAGCACCAATGTACTCACGGCTTTATGCCTATGTAGCTCAGCTGAGGAGGAGGAGTATTACCAGCTGGAGGTACTAGAGGGAAAGTACTCCGACGACTTCACGGATTAGGACTTCGCTCCCCTGTCAATTGCCTGTGGGCATGTCGAATGGCTATTACGCTTATGTTATTCTTTCCGCTGCTAGACTTTAAGCCCTTCGGGCTAGTGATATTGTAAGCTTGGCCGTAAGGTTGTACCTTTGGATTTGTATCGACATTTGAGGTTTTCCTTTATTTTAGCGTGTGTATGGTTGTGATCACATCTATGTTTGACTGTGTGCACTAGCGTGATCCTAGACTAATACAGTTTACACAGAGAGTCCGAATTTGCATATTAGGGTCTCGACAGAGATGGTATTAGAGCCATATTGACTATAGGACGAAGCCCTAGTTAGACTGGTCCTTTAGTTAAAAATTATTTTCTAAATCAAACCAACTAATCAGATACTTAGTGATATCTCTATCTTATTACCTCTTTCTTAGGATTCTTGTTCTTGTCCACTCTTGTAAAATTGTTTTCATAAATCTCTAAAGCTGATCTTTCCTTTATAAAATGCATTAGATGTCCCAAGCTTCTTTCAGACAGACGGGAGGATGGAGAGGACTTCTTCGTGTTTTGTTGCGAGCCTTGGATTAAAGAGATCGAGTCTACCTCACCAAGGGCGAGAAAGATAAAGGTAACACATCGAGAGCATCACCAGTTGTACTTCACCACGAGAATCGGCAAGCAAGTTCTTTCATCTGAGTCCTTTTATTTTGCTATATAGCCTTTTCTATATATAAATGGAGTATATACACAAATTATACTATAAAAAGTAAACTTTGATGATATTTTCATGGAACCTTCTTTTGAGTATATCATAATCATTATTAAATTATACTCAATAGGATAAAGAGATATAACAACATCATTTATATGGTATATAAGTAGTAGGAGTACATACTCCTAGAAGTATGAAATCATTTTCCTATATATATATATATATATATATATATATATATATATATATATATATATATATATATATATATATATATATATATATATATATGTATGTATGTATGTATGTATATATATACTCCCTACGTTGTGAGATACAACATAGAGAGTAACTACTCTCGGGAGTAGAAAAGAGGCTTCCTAATGGGATCACTACTTGAATCACGATGTCAAACCTTGCTCGATACCAAAAATAAAACTTGTAAAATCAAAGCTATTAATTAACAAGGTAATTGAAAGAGATATATAAGGATATTCATAGTAATATGTATATTTGTAAATCAAAATTTACTATTCAAAATGTATTGTTCAAATTCTTGTTCAAGTTAAACACGATCTTCTTTGGTTGGCGAAATCAATAATTCGATTCGATTCGTGTAGTAGTGGTTTGAAAAATCATACTCGGTACTCACCATATTTCTTGCTAATTTTCTCTAAGTGATCTTAGTCTAAATCATATGACATAATTTTTTATCATCACCCCAGATAGTTCCACCCAAAGGGAACACTTTTCTCGGGAGTAGAAAAGAGGCTTCCTATGGGATGACTATGGATACTAATCGAAGCAAGCAATTACTGATGCAATCAAGATAAACGAAAATGGAAGTCATATAGTTCGGTAGATGTGCATGAAAATCACGAGATATTGGATCTAGTTTCCGGATCAATATATACGAATTGATGATCATTATCGGATCAATATCTCGAAATTTCTGAAGATTTGTAACCTAGATCCAATGCCTTTGAAGATCTTTCTTCACTTTTGGTAGAATATTTTGAAATCTTGTCCGAGAGCCCTTCTAAGGGCATATAATTTGGTAGTCTTGCCCTTCTAAGAGCTCATTTGAGTAATTCATTCATATTTTAATTTGGAACATTATTTCCTGTAATGTGACAAGAAGACAACTAACCAAGTTAGTTTGTAATCATTTACTAATTCTTCATACATTACCTTCTTTATGTGATGTTGAATGTGAGAGATCATGTGGAGGTGTCCCCTTGTTTGTGATGAGTAATTGACGGTCGGTTTAGTGAGTTTGAGTTTGTCTCGGGTATTCGAGGTAGAGTACCTTTACTTGTGCCTTTATTGATTATACTATTTCGTGCGGTGCTATGTGACGGTTTGCTTGTCTATGTATTGCGGGACTTGAACTAGGTCATGGTGAGGCGAGGTGGACCGGGACTAGGCACGGGAGGTGTCGAGTCAGACGGTCAAAGATGCAGAAGATGATCGAGGCTATTTGAGGTGGTTGCGGCCGGGAGGAGGCGAAGCGGCCGCCGTGCGGACCACGACGAGGCGATGATGAGCGGACCGGGACTAGACTCAGGGAGGAGTCGGGGTCCAGACGGTCAGGATGCCAGGTGCGGTCGTGCGTCGACAGGAAGCTTCCAAGAAAGTGCGGCAGGGGTATTTTGGTAAAATACGCTGGCGGCAAAATGAAGCAATTCGGTTTGGAGATAACGGGTTTGAGACCCATTAGTGGATGGCATAAGAGATATTGGGGTTTGGAGTGAAAGTGTGATTTTCCCTCCATATTCCTAATGGGTTTGACTTTTGCCTAGAATGGATGGGAGGCATGGAGTGAATACTTGCTGACATTTCTTGATTTGCCCCAGGAGGAGAGGGGTAAGGTGCTGCTTCTTTTTGTCTCCTGTGCGCCCAGAAAAAAAAAGGCAAGCTCCTGTGTATGAAGGGTGTGCTTGAGCCAGTGCTTCTACGGGTGTGTGAACTAAGCTAGGAGCAGAGGTTGTTTTTCCCTTGTGTCTTGTACGTGCTCTGTGAGTGAGGCATATCCACTCAAGCATGTAGTGAACCAGGGTAGTGAGATGAGAGAGCAGTAAAATCATTATGAGAAGGAAAGTTTTTGAGCTGCATTTATTTCCTGATGTATTTATGTTATGTTTTCTCCATGATTTCTTGGTCAGTGAATTTATTTCTTGAGCTTGTGGCTGCAAATCTTTTCTCTGAACTGGGATTCTCCTCATAGCACACTTGGCTAGATAATTCCCGAGAGAAAATGTTGGAATCAAAGTATTTCTCCTGGTTGCTCTTTTGCAGGTTGCCTCCATTTTGCATTTCTAGGGTTTGATAACAGGGGATGCTTAAAATCTTGGTTTCACTAAGGAGTGGTTGCTTTTGAGATATGATTTTCGGTTGTGAGACCCTTGCTAAGCTAACAGCTAAAGATCATGAGAAAATATTGTGAGAAGGATGAGTAATTTGAAATTTATACTCTCTCTCTGCTCATTTTCAAATTTCAGCTAAACTCTTGAATTCTTATTCATTTGTTGAAATCTTGTGTTATCTGAAGTCTTGATGTTATTTAGTTGAAAGTCCAGATCCCTTGACTCGAAAACTTCAAGCAATCTCTTGTGATTTTCTCAGTTTCAGGTGACTGCAGTATTCTCTGTTCTTTGCAGTTTTCGGGTGACAGTTCTTGTTTCTCCCTGCGGTACTATTTTAGTCTGTCGCCCCTCTGAATCTCTCTCTCTCTCGGCAAGCTTTAGTTCCTCTCTATTTATCTCCAGTCTGCATCTTCCCTTTTCTCTTCGGATGTGTGCAGTATCCTCTAGCAAGATCTTCTTTTGTTGCAAGAATTAAATACTGCTATCCGTCAGTGAACTGTTATCTCGAGTTTCGGCTATTGTGAAGCTGCTGCGAGTGTTATTATTTTGTTCACGGTTTGGAGGTCCTCCCACCTTGCCGAATCGCATATATTGTGCCCCTTTTCTTTGTCCAATCCGTTTTCGATCTGCGATATTTGAAGGGCAATGAAATTCATCTTGGCTGCTTTGTTGAATTCTTCTTTGTTGGTACAAAGTTCTGCATTTTGTTCAGCTAGCGCGAGAAATCATCTCAAGTTTAGTACTGACTGCGGGAGTTGATCGGCTACAATTTGTGCGCTTGATAAGTGCATCTCGGTACTCTGTGGTGTGCACTATTGTTTTCTTTGTTTTTCACTTGTAGCTAGCCGAGTAGATCGGTTTCCTTATGCAATCTGAACTACTGAGAGAAAAATAATACTTGATTCTTGTAGTCTTTTGTGCTTAGAGCAGTAGTAGAGAAAAGTGCATTTTGATCTTTGCAGTTCACAATTGCTCTCCTTCTTTGTTGGTGAGATACTCTGCAGACTTTGAGTTTTCAAATACTGCGATTTGATTTCAAGAGGATTTGGGACTTAGTTTTCAATGATTGTAGCGATAGTAGTTGTTTTTGTTTGTGAGCTAAGAGGGAGCAAATAAGTTTGAATGATTTGAAATAGTCCTAGATTTCTTGTTCAGTCATGAAGTCTAATGTACTGATGGTTCCATGTATGTGTGTGTGCTAGTGGATGTGGTTGCTCAAGTGGTCTGTGTTTGTTCTGAGGAGTGGCAGTTATTGCCTTTTTGCTAGTGTTGATTAATTTGCAATTTCCAGAAAGGTCAATCGACTTCTTTGTAGTTGTTATAGCTATGAGAGAGTTGTGAACCTTTGTGAATACCTTGGGGGCATTATTTCTTTTTTTAAAGAGGCACCATTCACCCCCCCTCTGTTGCCATCTCCGATCCTACAGAATGCCCTTTTCATGAAGGATCATGTCTCTTTCAATTAATATTTTGAAGAGAATGTAACATTATTTTATATAGTGTGACCAATAATCATATGCATGGCTTGACCAGCATCTTACCTTTCCAAATGATACTTTTAAGGGAATATTTTGAGGTATGAATGTTTGATGGTGACCTTTTACCAATACCCAATCAATGCATAGTAAGATGAATTATCATGCATGCTTATCATACAAATTTGCTGGCTTGGAGAGTGTTCACGATCATTCCAAGACAGTCTTGCATGTCATAGAGTGATCATACAAATTCATAGAGTGACTATTATAGCATTTCAATAATATCTTTTGAACAGTAGTCTAATTGTTTATAGTCCGCTTCTTCTTTTGAAACCAAACTACAGGAAAAGAGTGACATTTCTTTGTGATTGCCTACTGCAACTCATTCATGTTTCTATGATTTTGTTTTTTTTGTTAAAGCTTCTTTAGTAGATATCTCATTGATAAGATTCTTTGTACCTGAAACAATTTCTATAAATTGACTTAATAATGTTTCTTCAGGTCTGGAGCAAAACACTAATTCTACTTATTTGTCCTTGATTTTAAATTTGATGCTATCTTTTATTACAAGAAAAGGACAAATCATTGATAAGAATGGTGCTCCTAAAATGATTCCATGTTTTAGATTTTTCACAAGCAAAAGGAAAGTCTTAATGCAAACACCAGAAATACAAATGTGTACCTCACGAATTTTATAGTTTACTCTGAGAGGGCTTCCATCATCACCATAAATTTTATGAGTGGATTTTTCAAAATATTTGAAAGGAATAATTCCTTCTCGGATACAATTCACATAAGCTCTTTTCCTAAGCTCCTCTCACTCCCCTAATGCTCATATGGTGCCTAATCGGGTTCTCTTCCTTTGTAGCTTACCGTGGGCCATTTCTGCCCCAACTCCAGCCACCCTCCTCGCCGATGAACCCGTCCAATGTCAATCAATTCCTTCTGCCTGAAGTACCCTCGTCGCTCGGTGAAGACAACTTCGGCATCAATTAGAAGCTTCACTGACCCATCTACTTCCGCACCGACTGCCCGCATCCGTCGTTTAAGCTTTAAATTCTATCATTAGTGCTTAATGACCATAGTTAGCAAATGGTAATGAATCGCTGACCGGTGGGCCCCAGGCTAGTTTAAATCCTTTGTTAGACTGACACATGGGTCCCACCTCGGTTAAATATGTGTTTAAAAATCTGATTATAAATCTGGGTCACTGACATGTGGGCCTAAAATACTGTTTGCACAGTGTCAAGGCCCCACATGTCAGTCTCTCACCATTTTCTGAAAAATATCAATAAAAATGATTAAATAACCTATGGGCTCCACACGTCATACCCTGAACATTTAAGAATTTAAAAGTATTTTGTAAATCAATTTAAAAATGGTGGGACCTACATGTCAGAGAGTGAACTCTCTCCACTTTTTATTTTTGGTATTTTTCCTAAAAATAAACTTTGGAAAGCTCGTTCTTCCTCATCGTAACTCCAAATTGAGTGAAACTTGTTTCTAAAATTTTCTAAATTTATGCTCTTTCTGTTGGTTCTAGTTTTGTTCAATTTAGAGTTAATTTGAATTTTATTTGTGTATTCATTTGTTCTTCTAGCATGCCATTTGCATTTTGGGCGTCTCACACCAAGTAGAATTCGAGGATGCCTCCGAACCACAAGTCGATGCCCCGCAAGAGCAATAAGACTCCTGACCTAAGGCACAGGCAAGTCAATATTTTGATCCTATATTTCATGCAAATTATGTTCATTCAAATTAGTTAAATTGCATGTTGTATTTCATATACAAAAATGTATGTTACTTGTAAGTTAGGTAGCACCCAAATTGTTGAGATAGCAATACATAGCTATGCCATCCTTGAAGAACTTGAACAACCATAGGCCTTGTTCACCCTACACAATAATGTTAATTAAAGTAGCCATAAGTCTTAAGTAAATGCCGCACTAAGTCTTGTCAAGTCCAGGGTACTAGTTGCCCTGATTATCATCCTTTAAACATAAAAGTACTGTTTTGGGACAGTCATAAGATGTAAATGACTGATACTTTGAGGCAACTTATCTTATACCTCTCACAACCCTTAAAACAGTTGCTGAAACTGTTTGGGTGGGTGGTAGGAGAGAATGGTGTGGATGTCACATGAGAATCTGTGGTTTGTGGTATGCACCACCTGGACAACCTAAGGACTCAATCCTGTGATGACCTCCTTATGTAAAATAGTACAACCACAAGTCCATAATGGGTATGACCTGACTAACTAATTTGCATCTTTCAGTGCGGGTTGCACCATTGGAGTGACCCACTAGTTGTGTTGCTAGATTTAAGCAATCGTGGACACGGGTCGTGTCGCTAGTGTAAGCCGCCATTTGGCACGAGAGGGGGTCTAGGTGGGGCAGACATAACCTCCCTCAGATGAAACCATAGTGGGTGCAATTGGCACTAGATGATGCATTGTAAAGCCCTTGTGGGGATCTTTTTGATTCACATGTCCACAGAAATTTGTGAAACATAGCAAGATGAGTGCCTCTTGTGGGTAAAGTGTATAGTCTCTATAGAGTATAAACTGTTCGACCAGCCATGCCCGTGGTCAAGGGCGAATATGAGAACTTACTCGAGTTAGTTCTATTTTCAAACCTTTATGGGTGGGATAAAAACCTCTTGAAGGGATGTACTTCAACTTTACCTTTTCCTAGAGGATGTACTCGAGTTGTCGTTTAATAAGGTGGATGTAACCTGATGATCAAAAATCTAGCATTGGTGGATCGAACCATATAATTGGTGGATGGAACCTATACCATTATAACTATTGCACAATTTCAATCTCTTAAAAAGCATGATTTTGTTAAAATTCTAAGTCATAGGGATTTTAATTATATACAATGGCAAATGCTACTTTACACAAATAAAAGAACCCAAGCCATACTCATTCAAGCCTTGCATCTATTTATACATGCATTCTATGTGTTGGCTCGCAGAGCACGGTTGTGTGTGCTCACCCTTGATCTCATCCCCCTTCACAAATTGAAAATCAAGACCAGTTTGCGTTCTACGAGGACCAAGGTAATTATGGAGGAGAAGATGGCAATAACTAGACATAGGGCCTAGAAGTCTAGCCTCTCCTCATAGACTAACAGACCACACTAACTTTTGAGTGGATCCAATATTGGCTATGTTTTAGCTAATATCAGTTCCACTTAAATTTTCCAGTCGCTGCCTATGGAGAGATGATCTCCCTCCATTCTGCTGCCACTTAGTATTTTGTATTGCAAACATTTGGCTTGACAGCCCTTATGTAAGATAGATCCCAATGTGGATTTATTTAACTCTGGAATTTTAATATTAATGAATGGTATGGTCTGTCTCATGTATGAGATGATTCAGCCATGCATCTATGAGTACTATCTACTGATCCAGGGAATAGTGAAGTGGATTCATAAGGGATTCTAGATTTGCTAAATCTGGGTCCGATAGGGCTATTATCAAAGCATACAACTGTAGAGAACCTTGGTTAGAATGGCCGTGCTTAAGACTTGAGTGCGATTTTTAAAAACTTCTAAGAAAAACTTTGATAAAATATAGCTTACTATTTGCTCTACATATCTGCACTTTCTTTATATTTTACCTGTTCTAATCTCTTGTTTCAAAACTGTAGGTGGTTGGTTCTTGTTCTGCTGAATCTTGTGACTATCTATCTCACGCAGAGATGGAGGGGGAGTTCGTGGGGTTGCTACGCCAGTTCTTGTAGTACCTCAACTACTGTTGGCAGCCCATTTTCAGGGAGCGAAGGATGAGGGTCCTAGACCGTGAGGTTTGGACTATGGAGACTTTTATCTAAACCAGGAAGGGTGGAGTTGGCCCACTTATCAAATATCAACCCAAAGAGCCACTACTCAGACGTTGTATAGGATGCGGCCCACTTTGCATCAACTCGATCGATGCGATTGAGCGGGGAGCCGCTATAGTCCCGTTTGCAAGGTTTAGTGGAGCAATCACTCGGAGCAAGAAGCAACCTAGGAGCATGAAGATCAGCTTAGATTAGACTTCTCTTTCCTATTTTCAGTATAGCTCGAATCTCGAGGTCGAGATTCTATTTAAGGGGGGTAGGATCTATAACATCCCATTTTTGGGTTTGTTCTTTGTACTGTAATTTGAAGTTATTTGCTGAAATTGGTGTTTAATGTTCCAAAGCCTAAGTTTAAACTTCAGTTCTTAGCTTCCTATTTCCTTCTCTCCAACCAAAAATTCAAATCTTTCCTTGGGCACGCCCTTTTTCCCCTTCGCCCATTGACCCTTTTCTTTTTCCTCCCCTCGCCTTTCACCCAACCGGTCCGGCTTTGCCCCCTCCCCCCTTTCCTCCTCCTCCCTCGTTCCCGCCCGAGTGCACCACGCCGACAACACCACATCGCCGCCCTCGGATTCTCCTCCCCTCTCCAGCACCAGCCTTCCCCATGGTAGCCCCCTTGTCGGCCTGTGCTCCTCAAGCCAAGCCTAGATCCCCGCCTCGCCCTCTAGCCCCGTCGCACGTCTTCCCCCCCTTCCCGTTTCCTGCAGAGATCACCGCTGGGGCAGGGCATTGAAACCACCTTGCAATTGCTTTGCCTGCACTGGCCTTGCATCGACCTCTTATCAAGTCCCGTGTCATGGCGTCGCCGCTGCACGGCCTGTAACATCCTCATTTTCAGAGTTCATTTGAAGGTTTTAAAATAAAATCTACCATTTGGATTTTTTGGATTTAATACAATCTTTAATTAAAATTTTAATAATTATAAGGATTTAATATGACTAATATAAACATTAACATTTGTTAAAAATATTTTATTTGAGTTTCTTGTGTCTCAAGGAATTTTCAGTGAATTTTTTCGATTAATTTGCTATCTTCTAGAGCTTTTTTGATTTTATTTGAATTTCTAAAATAGAATAAACCCAAAAATCCTGAAATGGTAACGGGCTGAGCCCTTTACTGTTCATCCAACCGAATAAACCCTAGCTATTTGTTTCCCATGAGTCTTCCATCGGCCGTTGGATCCCCTAAGGGATACTGTTCATCCATGTGACCTGTGTTGAACATCCGATCTTGCCCTTTGCCACACGTCACCTATCCATCGACTCAGTCACTGTTCATCATCATTTCGGGGAAGGACCCCGCCACCGCCTCGGAGTCCACACTCGAGCTGATATGGATTCACTTCGAGAGATGTGGATGTCTCGTCTAGGTAATGTTAAAGACTTAACTTTGTGTGTCATTGATCTGAGTCTTACCATTCAAACCATTTGTCTAGTATGGGATAGTTACATTGGTTAATTTCTAATATTTTAATTTCAATTTTGCCATTGAGTTGAACATGGTGCTGATTTTTATGGGCGCAGAGAGGACAATTATTGATTAGGTGGTTAACCTTCTCGATGGTGAAACCTTAGCGGACAAAATTGAGTTGTGATTGAGTATTGTAAGAGCTTTGTTGTGATCTTCTTGTTCGGCATGCCAAAAGAAGTATGTTATACTAGTAATATTACAAGATGATCACATCATGCGGTGTAATGTCCCAAATTTTTTTGCATTTTTATTTGATTTATTAGAATTTATTTGGATTTTTTTGGATTTTATTTCAAAGCCTAGAGTAAGAAAACTTTATCTATCTATTTTATAAAAGCCTAAAAACTATTTATTTTATTTTTCCTGAGTTCTCCTAGATTTATAGATTTTTTCTGGAATTTTTCAGAGTTATTTGCTATTTTCAAGAGTTCTTAGAAGCTTCCTAGTATTTTTGAAAATTATAAAATGAAAATTAAACTTGGATTCATCTCAGGTTAACACATGTCAATCCTAAATCAAATCCGCCCTAGCCAATTTAATCTCAGATAAACTTCTCCCCTAGCATCCTTGTCCTGCACTACACCAAAACCCTTATTGAATCGAGTCTCCGGCCTCCTCGTGCCCCTCCACACCATGCACCGCTTCACAAAGCCTTGGTCGAAGCTCTAGCAAAAAATCACCACACCACAGTCGTCCCCGCATTTTGCTATAGGTTGAATGTGAATGTGATGTAGGCCACGAAAAGTCTCACATGGCACAAGAGGAGGCTCTAACTTGTGGATTCAAATTATGGTGAAACCTTAGTAGCAGCGTAACTAATTTGGTTCGGAACATTGTAACAGCCTTGTCATGAACTCTCAGCCGCACACCTAAGACAGTATGCTAATTGCGTGGCAAAGCGAGAGGACATGTCTTGTAGGTAAAGCTGTACAACTCTGCAGAGTAACAAACTATCCTGGAAAGCCATGTCCACTCAAGTACATGCTGAGTATGGTTTTTAACACATTAGGCTTTGGTTTTCTAAAATTTGGTTTATGGAAACTTGTGGAATCTTTTGGAAAGACGGTTCAGGTGGGATACCCGTGGTTAGGATAGTATTAGGTTGGTGCCTACACTAACGAAATTATTTTAATTAAAATATTATTTCTATTATTATATTAAATTCAGCTTTTGCACTTACTTTACGGTATTTACTTCCATATTGCTTTTCGCACAAATAATTGTAATATACCTTCCATTTGTAAATCCTTATGCATGCATTAACTCTGTTAAACCTCCTGGTCTAACTTCTGGAGTACTTTTTGTGCTCACCTTGCTTAATTACTATTACGTAACATTCTGATTTTCAGAGCCTTTCTAAAGCCTTTTAAAATAAAATTCATAATTTGAATTTTTCTAGAATTAACACAAGCTTTAAAATGAATTTTTTTAAGTAAAAGGATTTAATATGAATAAAATAAATATTAACATATGCTAAAAATATTTTATTTTGTGTTCTTTGAGTCTCAAGAAATTTTCTGGTATTTTCTTGGATTTTTCTGTGGTTATTTGCTATTTTCTAGAGCTTATTTTTATTTTCTTCCAATTTCAAAAATTAGAAAATCCCCTAAACCCTCCCGCACTAATCAGACTGGTCCGATTTGTCGCTGCCATGCGTCAACCATCCGCCGCATGCCATGCGTCCCTAACCATTCGATCAAACTTGCCGTTCGGACCGTCCGAATGTTCATACTCATCTGGACCGTCCGAACGTTCATATTCATCCGGACCGTCCGATCATTTTTGGACTGCTCGATTTGCCACCCCGTTCGGCCGGTCTGAACCTGCCCGAGCACTATTCATGTTGCCATTAGCCGTCGGCCATTCGATCACTTGTGATGCCATGTGTCGATCATCGGGTGGTGGTCACACTGTTCATCATCTTCCTCACTCTGCCACTGGGTCTAACTCGAACTCCGCCACCGCTGCCATTGTTTCATCCTCTCACTCTAAGTCATGTCTACCTCAACCTCTCGATATCTGTGCCATAAATAGCCGCACCACCCCATCCTTTTCCCGCATCTCCGAGCCGCTCGCTAGCCTCTCTGAGTGCTGCCAAGGTTCGTCATAGCGGAGGTCACCGCTGCCTTCGTTTTTGCCTTCGATCACCATCGATTGATCTCACGCCGGTGGTCTCTGCCATCGCCGCCATCCACTGAGCCGCCGCCGATGAGTCCCCATTAAGCAGCTGTCGCTCACCGTCTCACCCCGACCATAGCTTTGCCTCGTCGCTCCACCGCTCCTTGGATCACGCCACTGCCTTGGTTCCTGAGCATCATCACACCTCACCCGTTCAGCCACTGAGGAGACGCATCTCTTCACCTCCCACAGCCAATCATTGAGTGACACGTGTCATCGATCTTCGAATAGTCCGAACCTCTTCACGCCTCCAAACCATCCGATCGATGTTGGACCGTCTGATCAACGTCATCGTCGGACAGTCCGAACATGTCCACCCCTCAGCCATTTGATCATCAGACTGTCTGAACATCGTCGCTTCTCAGACCATCCGATCACTGTCATGTTCAGATAGTCTGAACGTCCTCACCCGTCCGGACCATCTGATCGCTGCGTCAATCCCTCCAATTCAGCCCTAGCCAAGTTATTGCCACCTCAGCCCTAGATTCTACGTGTCACCACATCAGCACCAGAGTCGTCCCAGATGCCATGTTAGCCCTACCTGCCACCTGTCAGCCACGTGTTGGCCATGTGTCCGTCATGTCAGCCCTAATCCTTCACGTCAGCATATCCAGTCATGTGCACACTGTTTCGTGAGCTAAGTCTACCATAGAATAGTCTTTCCATGCAAAACCTTTATTTGAGTTATTTAATTGGTTCTTTTGTTAGCCTCTCAACTAAGTGCTTTGCCTACTTTAGGTTTGCCTTTAGAAATTCCCCTAGATTAGTTTACCTCTTATCTATGCTTTTATCTCTCACCTTTTGAGCCTTGTAAGTCAGTTCTCAGCAGTTGTGTTTCCTTTCAGAGCAGCGAAAAGATGGTTGATTCCCAAAACTCAATTGGTCGTAGTCAGATGAACCAAGGTCCAGGAAGTAGCACTGCAGATCCATCAGCTCAAGAACCACAAGCACCCCAATGGGATTGGATCTAGCTCACAATCAGTTCATTGTAGCTCAGACATAGTTGATGCACACTGTGATGCAAAACATGAATGCCATGATGAATCGGCAAAATCAAGAAATAGTTGCACATCAGCTAGCTACTTGATAATCCAAGTTTGCAGAGTTCATGAGGACGAGATCGCCTAGCTATTCCCAGTCTTCTGAGCCTTTGGAGGTGGACGATTGGATTCATTTAGTTGAAAAGAAGATGAACTTCACCCAGTGCATTGATCATGAGAAAATGTTCTATGCCGCTCATCAGTTGGAGGGAGCTCTCGCAGAGTGGTGGGAGAACTACTGTGCCGCTCATGAGGATCAAGACAGCAACTCTTGGGTTGAGTTCATAGTAGCACTTTGACGTGCCCATATCCTGGATGGGCTGATCGAAATGAAGAAGGAAGAGTTTTGTAAGTTGCAGCAAAAGAATATGTCAGTGAGTAAGTATCTCAATAAATTCACTCAACTAGCTCACTATGCACCAGAGGATATTGCCACTGATGATGCCCGTCAGAAGAGGTATAAGAATGGATTGAACCCAGTGCTCAAAGTTCAAGTGATGGAAAATGATTATGCTAGTTTTCATAACATGGTGGATATGGCAATGCATATTGTGGAAAGTCACTGTGAGTTGGAAGAGTCTCACAAGAGAAGGATGATGCAACAAGGATCTCAGCTGCATCAACCCTAGAAAGCTCATTTCAACAGATACCAGCCAACTCGTATGCCACAGCAGACAAGTTTCAGGATGCCAGCCCTAGCGCCCCATCAGTTTCAGTCCGAACTCTGTCGCATCAGGTCAAGAAATCAACAATAGAGGAATGTTAACTCTGTAGCATCAATTATCTGTTTCAATTGTCAAGAGGTAGGACACTATGTCAGCAAATGCCCTCAGAGATAAGCACCGACATCAGTTCATTTCAATTGGGGAGCTACGCCAGATCAGACCCCTGCTTCAGGACCAGGACGTGAAGTATCCCAAGTGTCGGGTTAAGCCAGTCAGGTACCCCAGTTAATTGTGCGTGGTCAAGTGAACTATGTCACTGCAGAGGAGGCTCAAGCATTGCTAGATTTTGTGATTGGTAAGTTCATAGTCAATTCAGTTCTTACTACAGTTTTATTTGATTTTGGAGCTTCACATTCATTTCTTTCTCAGAGTTTTGCCTTAAAGTAATGGTTGAAAACTGTTGTTCTTGGATATGTTCTTTTGGTTCAATCCCTGGGCTTTGAGTTGAATACAAACCTAGGTTGTCCAGAAGTCAAGATAGCCACTCAAGGAGTGAAGTTCACAGTCGATCTTGTTGTGTTGGATATCTAATCTTTGGATGTGATTTTGAGAATGGATTGACTTAATAAGTAACAAGCAGTGTTAGATTGTAGAACCAGAGCCACTACCTTGGTCAATTCAGAAGGAAGACAAGTGAAATTTGCAGTCAGCATGAATTAGCCAGAGAAGATTATGGTTTGCCAAAGCAATGGAAACATGTTAGAGAATGTGTCAGTTGCCAGGGAGTATCCCGATATGTTTTTGGATGATCTTCCCGGAATGCCACCTGATTGAGAGGTTGAGCTTTTGATTGAGCTAGTACCTGTTACTTCACCGATATCCAAGAGACCGTTCCGAATGCCTACCAATGAGTTAGCAGAATTAAAAAAGCAAATTTACGAATTATTGGACAAGAGTTATGTCAGACCTAACTCATCTCCATGGAAAGCACCAATGTTGTTCGTCAAGAAAAAGGATGGTAGTAAGCGTGTGTGTGGATTACCCTGCACTCATTGAGGTTACTATCAAGAATAAGTATCCTTTAACCAGGATTGACGACTTGTTCAATCAGCTTAAAGGATCTGGAGCGTTCTCTAAGATTGACTTGAGGTCAGGATACCATCAAATGAAAATTTGTCAAGAGGATATACCTAAGACAGGTTTCTCGACTTATTGCGGTCTGTACGAGTTCACAGTGATGTCCTTCGGTTTGACCAATGCCCCAAATTATTTCATGTACCTGATGAATAAGGTGTTCATAGAATATTTGAACAAGTTTATCATTGTGTTCATTGATGACATATTGATATAATCCAAGGATGAGAGAGCATGAGGAGCATTTGAGACTAGCTTTACAAAAGCTCAGAGAGTACAAGTTGTATGTCTAGTTCAGCAAGTGTGAGTTTTGGATGAAGAAAATCACTTTTCTAGGCCATGTCATGTCGTTTTAGGAGTCACAATCGATCCTTGAAAAGTTAAAGATGTCTTTGGATTGAAAGTCACCATCATCGATGCTTGACTCGAAGTTTTCTTGGAATGGCGGTTACTACCGTCACTTCATCGAAAGATTCTCCGGTGTAGCTGACCTCTTACGATTATCAAAGAAGGAAAAATCTGTTTGGACGCCAAAGTGCGAAAAGAGTTTTCAAAAACTAAAAGCGAGTTTGACTACATCTCCGGTGCTAGTATTGTCAGACATTAACAAGGATTTTGAGATCTATTGTGATGCTTCCTGCAAAGGTTTGGGATGTGTGTTGATGGAAGACAGAAGAGTGGTAGCTTATATTTCGCGTTAGTTGAGGCCACATGAAGAGAAGTACCCCACTCACGATTTGGAGTTAGCAGTAGTAGTGCATGCTTTAAAGATTTGGCGTCATAACCTCATAGGTAATCGTTGTGAGATTTATACGGATCACAAAAGTTTGAAATATATTTTCACCCAGGTCGAGCTCAATCTTAGGCAAAGGAGGTGGTTGGAGTTAATAAAAGACTATAATGTTGGAATACATTATCACTTAGGAAAGGCTAATGTGGTAGTAAATGTTTTGAACAGAAAGGTTTATTGCAATACAGTGATGATCAAGAAAAGTCAACCAGCCTTACATCAAGAATTTTAGAAGCTTAGCTTAGAATTGGTTGAGGAAGGATTCTTGGCCACAATGGAGGTGCAGCCAACGTTGGATGGTCAGATTTACCAAGCCCAAGTAAAGGATGAGAATATTCAGCAGATCAAGATAAATATGAGTAAAGGTAAAATATCAGATTTTACAGAAGATGACAAAGGAATCTTGTGGTTTAAGGAGCGATTGTGTGTGCCGAATATAAAGGAGTTGAAGGAGTTGTTGCTCAAGGAAGCTCACGAGTTGGTGTACTCAATTCATCTAGGTAGCACCAAGATGTACCTGGATATCAAAGATAAATATTAGTGGTCAAGCATGAAGTATGAGATAGAAGAGTATGTTGCACTTCGTGATGTGTGTCAAAGAGTAAAGGCTGAGCATCGATACCAGATTTTCTATGACAACCGAGGATTCTTGGGTGGGAGTGGGAAGAAGTAGGTATGGATTTTATCACAGGATTGCCAAAGACTAAGGATGGTTTTAATTCGATTTGGGTAATTATGGAGACTAAGGATGGTTTTAATTTGATTTGGGTAATTATGGATCACTTAACAAAGGTTGCTCATTTCATTTTGGTCAGAACAACCTATGCAGGTGATAAGTTGGCAGAGTTATACATATCAAGGATTGTGAGTCTCCATGGAGTGACTAAAAAGATAGTATCAGATCGTGGATCGTAATTTACTTCATGATTTCAGGGGAGTTTCCATGAAGCTATGGAGACTCATTTGAATTTCAGTACAGCATATCACCTCAGACCGATGGTCAGATCGAGCGAGTGAATTAGATTCTTGAAGATATGCTAACAGATTATGTGTTGGGTCATGGAGCCAAGTGGGATAGATTTTTTGCCTTTCGTAGTGTTCTCGTATAACAATAATTAACTAACCAATTTGCAAATATCACCGTTCGAAGCTTTGTATGGTAGAAAATGCAGAACCTCTCTCAATTGGAAAGAGATAGGGGAAAGTCAAGTCTTTGGGCCAGATTGTGTCAAAGAAGCTAAGAAAAAGTTTCAACTAATCCAAGAGATGTTAATAACTGCTCAGGCCAAATAGAAAAACTAATCGAGAGTTGAGCTTCAAGCTAGATAATTATGTGTATCTCACGATCGTCGTCGAGAGTTGAGCTTCAAGCTAGATAATTATGTGTATCTCACGATTACACCGTTCAAAGGAGTCAAGACGTTTCAGAAAAAAAAACTTGCACCAAGATATGTGGGCCTGTCCAAGATCTTGAAGCACAGAGGAGAAGTTGCTTATCAGTTGGAGCTACCTGTGTCCCTCAGTGGGATATATGACGTCTTTCATGTGTCTTAGGAGAAGAAGTGTCTGCATGTACCAGAGCAAGCTATGCGAGTTGAAGCTGTTGATCTCCAGGAGAATCTGTCTTACAAAGAGAACCCTATCAATCTTGGAAGTGCCAGAGCATGCGACCAGGAGTAGAGTTGTCTGCTTTCACAAAGTTTCATGGAGCAACCATTTCAAGAAGGAAGCCACCTGGGAGCACGAAGAGGACCTCAAAGTAGAGTTTCCAAACCTATTCACTTAGTGAGCTCAGATCTCGGGGTCGAGATTCTGTTTAAGGGTGAGGTTTGTAACATCCTTATTTTTAGTGTCATTTGAAGCCTTTTAAAATAAAATTCACCATATAAATATTTTTAGAATTAATATAAGCTTAAAATAAATTTTTATTAATTAAAAAGATTTAATATAAAGAAAATAAATATTAACATTTACTGAAAATATTTTATTTGGGGTCCTTGTGTCTCAAGGAATTTTTTTTGGAATATTTTTATGTTTTTTTTGGATTTATTTGCTCGAGCTCATTTTATTGTCTTTCAATTTTTGAAATTGGAAAATCCCCACACCGATTGGACTAGTCCGATCCATCGCTACGATGTGTTAGCCATCCGCTGCATACCGCGCATCCCTAGCCATCTGATCAGAGTTGCTGTTTAGACCATCTGAACATTTGAATCCATCCGGACCATCGAATCATATTTGGACCATTTGATTGGCGCATCGATCACCCGTCTGAACCTGCCCACACTGTTCATCTATGCCATCTAATCTTGGTCATCTGTTTCCTCCCTGAGCCACATGTCGCTCATCTAGGCATCCTCGCACTGCTCATCATGTCCTTCGCGAACTCCCCGTTGTCTTCGCTTCAGTCTTAGTGTCCCCATGCTCGCCGTGGACTCTTCGGGGTCCATGATTAAGAGGCAGAGCCAAGCCCTAGTTTCCGCATCCCCGAGCCGCTCTCTAGCCTCGCCTTGTCTCGCCGTTGATCTCGCACCGTTTGCAGGTGAGCCCCAACGCTGCCTCGCCATCTCGCTTCGCTCCGGCCATCGCTTCACCTCTCAATCCCCATGCACTGCTACCTCACCCGTTGTGCACCTGCGACCGTTTAGCTGGCTGAAGCATCGCCAAGGTTCATGTGCCGGCCACGTCGCCCCACAACCGCGCCTAGACGTCCCTTCGCCTCCTATAGCCAATCGCTGAGCGACGCATGTCATCAATCTTTGGATCGTCTGAACCCTCGATGCCTTCTCAGCCATTCCGTTGGACCATCTGGTCGACGTGATCGTTTGGACAGTCCGAACCTTTCCTCCCCTCAGCTGTTTGATCATCGGACCGTCATAACTTCATCCTTTGTTAGCCATCTGATCGTCATTGTGTTCGGACAGTCTGAACCTCTCCAAGACGTCCGGACCATCCGATCATTTCTCAGAACGTCCGATTACTACGCAAACCCCTACCATGTCAACTCTAGCCGAGTCATCCTCACCTCAGCCCTAGATCCGACATGTCACCACGTGTTAGTGCCACGTTAGCACCAGAGCCATCCTAGATGACACGTGTCTGCCACATCATCAGCCACAACAACCCTACCTGTCACCTGTCAGCCACCTGTCAGCCACGTCAGCCCTACCTTCCACCTATCACCCATGTGTCAGCCACATCAGTAGACTCAATCACGTGCACACTGTTTTGTGAGCCGAGTCCACCGTATACTAGTCTATTTGTGCATCGAGTCCACAGCATAGTACCTTTTTTGGATTTTCAGTATTTTCTTTAGATTAGATTTTCCAAGAACCCGTTCTCTTTTGTTCTAGCTCCGATTAGCCCGTTCTTTTTCTTAAATTCATCTAAAATCAAGCTCCATCTTTTGATTTTATTTGAAGTTTTTGGAGTTTATTTGAATTTTATTTTATTTTTCTGTCTTATTTGTTTTCTCTCTCGTTAGATCGCGTATTCGAAAGAGCGGAAGCACAACCAGAAGATCAAGAGTTCATAACTGAGTAAGATGAAGGTAAGTCATGCCCTTTAATCATATTAAATCTAGTTTTTAATCTATTATTTTTTATTTTATTTTAAATTATCACGCGTTACTAATTTATTACAAACCCTTGTGCTTGGTAGTTACTATCCCAATTGATTAATCACTCCTTTGATAATTTGAATACCATGATACCATTCTTATCATAGGATAGAAAATTTATTTAATGATATAATACTAGTTGTCACAGGGGTTGTTTGATTAATTTGCTTAACCATACTTATAGTCTGTTTATCATTACATATGATCAATTAATTAATTTTAACTTAATGAGATATGGAATCGTGGTTAGTGCCACGGTTACAAAATTTATGTGTCATTGCATTGGTGTGTCATTGGTGTTGGTTATACAAAATTGGTTTTCACTTAGGCGAGTGATCGTGCAGTAAAGAGGGAAGTGTGGATAGTACTTCGAGGGATGTGAAAGTCTCACCTGAGTATTGTCGAAGGACTTAACTTTATGTGCTATTGATCTGAGCCTTACCATGTAGACCACATATCTAATATGGAACATACCTGACTAATTAATTTGTGATATTTCAATTCTAATTTCGCCATTGAGTTGAACATAATTGTAGATTTCCATGAGGCGCAAGAGAGAGTGTGATGCAAAACCCTAGCGGACGGAATTGAGTTGAGGTTGAGCATTGTAAAGGCCTTGTTGTGATATACTTTAGTGCGGGGATGATCACATCATGTATGTACAGTTAAGCAACCTCTACAGAATGTAAAACTATTTGAATAATTGTATCTCTGGTTATGGACAATGCTCAGTGATTTCACATGAGGGGTAGTTATTTTATAAAAATGGTTGGATAACTTTGAAAAGTGAACAGGAGTTCACTAGTGGTTTATTAAGTGGATGGTTAGTTCACTTATGGTCTATTTAATTCCTTGGGTTGTGATTTATTATTATTTTATTTAAAGTTTGCTTTTAATCTATTTATTGTATTTATATTAAATTATTATTTTCTGTAAAATAGCTTTCAGCCATCCATTGGTAAGCCTTGCATACTTATTGCACTTTTGTCACAAATGATTTGCTGAGTACCAATGTGCTCACGACTTTATACCTACTGTTGCTCAGTTGAAGAGGAAGAGCCATATCAACAGGAGGTAGCAAAAGGAGGATACTTCGACGACTTCACGGATTAGGACTTTGCTTTTTAGTCGATTGCCTGTGGGCTTGTCAAATGGCTACCATGCTTAATTCTGTTTTCCGCTTCTAGTTTCTTAAGCCCTTCAGACTATTTATTGTAAGTATGGCCATAAGGTATTACTCTAATAATTATTAATATTTAAGTCTTTTCCTTTATTTTATCGTGCATATGGTCAATATTTCATCTATGTTACATTGTATGCACTAGCGTGATCCTGGATTAGTGCACTATACACAGAGAGTCCAGATTTGCATATTCGGGTCTCAACAATGGCCATCCTTCTTGCAATACCTGTATGACTTTCTGTTTCTGGATTTAGATCTACCTTTGTATCTGCTTCTGCTTCTGCCTCTTGAATTGCCATTTGAACCATTCTCGTATTGCATACTGTGAATAGACAAATCTTTTGTATGTGTACTTGAACTTTCACCGGAAACCATAAGTTTTATTTTTTTACTTAGCATACAGAGCTTCATAAACTTCACTGAGAGTAAGAGTATCTCGGCTATATAGAATAGTTTCTTTAAAAGTAGAGTGTGAACTAGGCAGAGAGCATAGCAAGATAAGACCCAAATATTCAACATCATACTTTACCTCCATAGACTCAAGATTAGCAACAACATTCTTGAAAGCTATTAGGTGGTTCAACAATGAAGCTCCCTTCACCATCTTGTAGGAATAAAGTTTCTGTTTCAAATGCATCTTGCTGATTAGATCCTTGGTCATGCAAATCTGCTTCAGTTTCAGCCATAATATGGCGGTGGATGTCTCCTTCATAATTTCTTATAAAATAATATTTGATAGATGAAGATGAATTTGAGATAAGGCCTCATAATATTTATGTTGCTTCTCATCGACGGACAATGTGGCTGGTATCTTGTTGATCCCTAAAAGTGCATCATCCAAATCAAGTTGTGATAAAACAACTCACATCCTAACTCGCCATAGAGAAAACCTCGTGTTACGATCCAACAGCAGAAGATCATACTTCAAAGTCGCCATACAGGAGAAATCTAAAATTTGGTGGTACTAATTTTGTATGTACCTAGCAAAATTCTTGCAAAGGAAACTCCTGGTATGAATCTCAGGTGCGCATAGCGCAATTTCAGTTAAAAAGTAATAATAAACAAAAAAGGTAAACTATAGAACCTGAACCTTTGCCTTTTGCTGCTATTGAAATCATGTGTCTCCCTCCTAGACGTGTCGTCTGATTCTTGAATGATCATACTACTCTTCCCAACTTGTTGTACATGGACCGATGGGAGAGACCAGGGCTCTGGCATGCTGCTCTTCACGTCCGTGTGTTTCTTGCCTGGCCGAAGATTTATTTTTACTGGGATTGGCGCTTGCGTGTCCTTACTGATCGAAGATGCCGAGGTTGAGATGCCACTTTTAACGAGGATGGAGACACGATGTACGCAAGACAGCAAGTTGGAGAAGAAATCGAACCCACCTCGGTCTCGATGAATGGCAACAACGTCAGATTGATAGAAATTTTTTTCTCTTGAATTTCTCAGACTCTAAATCCATGTGCTCTGATACCACTTATTGCAAATAATGCATAGAAAAAATAAAGACGAGTGACATGAATTTTTACATGAAAAATTTTTGCGAGAAAAAACCATAGGCACTTGAAGGAAAATCACTATAATGAGGAGAAACTACAATGGAGCTCTTGCTCTTCCTATGGGCTACTGGGATACATATATAGGGTGATGAAACCGAGTCCCACATAGAGAGAAAACCAAATCAGAATCGATTGCTATAGATTGATACCACATCTGATACAAATTGCGCATACACCTGTCATGTCACATCTAGCATAAGGCGATGAAGTATCCAACATGGACACCGTACGAATTCAAATCAACTTTTTGATAATTATTAATTAAATAGATAAAGAGGTATAACAACACCATTTAAGCGGCATATGAGACCCGAATATGCAAATCTAGACTCTTTGTGTATATCGCACTAGTTCAGGATCACGCTAGTGTACACAGTGTAAATAATACTACATAAATAATCAAAGGAATATAATAAACCAAAAGTGAATTACCCACTCACTAAACAAACCACACGTGAACCAACTATTCACGTAATAAACCATCAATGAACTAACTATTCACTTTCCAGAGCTCTCCTAGACAAGTTGTTTAGAAAATATCTATACCTTATGTAAAATCACCGAGCATTGTCCATAACCAGGGATATGGCTATTCGAATAGTTTTGCACTCTGTAGAGGTGAATAACTGTACCCACACGATGTGATTATCTTATAATGTCATTGGTATAACATGCTTTCTTTCGTATGCTAACTAAGAAGATCACAATAAAGCCTTTACAATGCTCAATCTCAAACTCAATTTTGCCCGCTAAAGTTTTGCCATTGAGTAGGCTACAATCTAGTCGATAATTGCCCCCTCTTGCGCCTCATGGAAATCAGTATCTATGTTCAACTCAATGGCAAAATTAAAATTAAAATTTTATAAATTAATCAGCCAGATATATCCCATACTAGACATATTGTTTGCATGGTAAGACTCAGATCAATGACATATAAAGTTAAGTCCTTAAATACTACCCAGGTGAGACTTTCACATCCCTTGAAGTGCTAACCACACTTCGCACTTTACTACACGATTACTTACCCAAGTGAAAATCAATTTTATATAACCAACACCAATGATACACCAATGTCATGGCACATAAATTTTATAGCTGTAGCACCAACCACAAATTAATTAATTAATCACATGTGATGATGAATCCACGAGACTATAAGCATGGCTAAGCAAATTAATCGTACAACCTATGCGACAACTAGTATTGCATCACTAAATAATTTTCTATCCTATTGTGATAATGGTATCATGGTATTCAAATTATCAAAAAAGAGAATTATCAATTGGGATAGTAACTACCAAGTACAAGGGTTTGCAATAAATTTGCAATGCATGACAATTTAAAATAAAATAAATAAATAATAGATTAAAAACTAAATTCAACAAGATCAAAGGATATGATTTGCATTGGTCTTGCTCAGTTATGAATTCTTGATCTTCTATTGTGTTTTCGCTCCTTCGTAGACGCAATCGAACGAGAGAGAAAACAAACGAAGTTACAACGAAATAAAATCAAATAAAATTCAAGTAAACTCCAAATCTTCAAAACTAGAACGAAAACATAGAGCTCAATTTTTGAAGAATTTAGAAAAAGAACAGGGTCAATCGGAGCTAGGACGAAGAAGAACAAGCTCTTGGAAAATTAACCCAAAAGGAAAATACCAAAAATTCAGAAATTCTACTGTGCTGTGGACTCAGTGCATGGAAAGATTAGTCTACAATGGACTTGGCTTATGGAATAGTGTTCACATGACTGGGTATACTGATATGGCTGACATGGTAGACATGTGGCTAATAGGTGACGGGTAGGGCTGACGTGGCTGATGATGTGGCACTTGGGATGCCTCAGGAGCTGACATGGTTGACACGTGGTGACCACATAGGATCTAGGACTGAGGTGGCAACCGGTGTGGATGGCTGACTTGGCTGGGCGATTCGGACCGGGAGAATAGCGCGGTGATCGGACGGTCCAAAAACAATCGAACGGTCCAGACGGGTGAGGACGTTCGGACTATCCAAACGTGAGGACGATCAGACGACTGAGAAGCGACAAAGTTCAGATGGTCTGATGATCGAACGACTGAGAAGTGGAGAGGTTCGAACTTTCCAAACGATCACGTCAATCATACGGTTCAACAGCGATCGGACGACCAGGAGGCGTGGAGAGGTTCGGACTGTCCAAAGATTGATGACACGTGTGCCCGGCGGTTGGCTGTAGGAGGTGAAAGGACATGTCTCTTCAGTGGCTGAAGGGGCGCGGTGCATCAGCGGGATTTGGCTAGCAAGATGGTACAGTGGGGAACAGCAGCGCGAAGACTCACCGGTAGTAGTGGCGGTGAAGTCTGGATGGGCAATGAAGAAGGTGACTACTGGCAGAAGGCAAAGACGATGATGCTCAGGTGAACAGCAGCGGCTAGAGGTGAGGACGACAGTGGCGATGCACAACGCAATGAAGGCTAGGGTGACAGCACGGCAGGTCATGGATGAGCATGGAGTGGGGTGCGAAGCACGAGAGGCGACGGCGCTTAAATAGGCGTGAACGTTGAGTCCACCTTGGAGAGTCGACGATGGAGTCCATGTCGGGCATGGACACCGAGGTGGAACGAATGCGGATGGTGACGACGAGAGTTTGCCTTGAACACGAAGAACAGTGCTCAATATCGCGGATGGCCGACATGTGGCTAAGCTCTAAGATCAGACGGTTGGCGGAGAGACTGGGAAAAGGATGAAGATGAACAGTGCATAAAAATAAAATAAAATAAAATACAAGAAAAATTACTTGTATTTTTCAACAAATAGCAAATAAATCTAGAAAAATACAAGAAAATACAAAAAAATTCCTTGTAGCACAAGGAACCCAAATAAAATATTTTTAGTAAATGTTAATCTTTATTTTATTCATATTAAATATTTTTAGTTAATAAAAATTTATTTTAAGCTTGTATTAATTTTTAAAAATTCAAATGATGAATTTTGTGTTAAAAGGCTTTAAATGACTCTGAAAATCAGGATGTTACAAGCCCCACCAACTAGAGTGAACACATAGCCACTCATAGCTTTCATATCATCTGAGTCACTGATCCAATTAAAATTGCTGAAACCTTCCAAGACTATCGGATGGCCGAAATAATGTATTCTCAAATTTGAGATTCCCTTTAGGTATTTGAGTACTCTCTCTAGTGCTATCCAAAGATCATCTCCTGGATTGTATGTATAACGGCTTAATCTACTTATAACATATGAGATGTCTAGCCTCATTGCACTAGTTAGATACATCAAGGATCCAATTATTTGAGAATACTTAAGCTGGTCTTTTCCAAGTTCAGTGTTTTTATGGAGCTTAGCATTTGGATCATAGGATGTAGCAGCTGGCTTACAGTCCATCAATCCAAATCTAGTTAGGACCTTATCTACATAATGGGATTGTAAAAGAGTAATCCTATTCTCACCCTTTATAACCTTGATGTTTAAAATAACATCCACTTCACCCAGATCTTTTATATCAAAGTTCTAGGAGAGAAGACTTCGTTGTATTACTTACATCCATGTTGGTCCCAAAAAGCAATATGTCATCTACGTAAAAACATAGAATGACACATTTGCCCCCACTAAACCGATAGGAGACACATTTATCAGCTTCGTTTACACAAAAGCCAACCGATGTCATATTATTATCGAGTTTTTTGTGCCATTGCTTGGGAGCTTACTTTAAGCCATACAAGGATTAAATCAACCTACACATTTTCTTTTCTTGCTCTTCAACAACAAAACCATCGAGCTGTTGCATATAAATCTCCTCATCCAACTCTCTATTTAGGAAAGTGATCTTTACATCCATTTGATGCACTTGAAGTTTGTATGCGGTAGGTAGTGCTAAAAGCACCCGAATTGTGGGTAAACAAGCCATAGGAGAGTATGTATCAAAATATCCTTCTCTTTGTTTTTGCGTGAAACCTTTAGCCGCTAAATGGGCCTTGTACTTTTCTATAGTACCATCAAGTCTACGTTTCTTTAAAGATTAGTTTGCAGCCCACTGGCTTGCATCCAGGTGAAAGATCTGTAATCTTTTATGTTTCGTTAGCTATGATGGAATCCATCTCGCTACGGACTGTCTCCTTCCAGTAATCCACATCTGGGGATATGTATGCCTCTAAAAGGGTTTGTGGTTCATCATCCACAACATAGATGATATAGTCATCGCCAAGTGACTTTTCAATCCTTTGTCTCTTACTCCACCTCAACTCTAACTTTGAAGCTATGTTATCCAAACTAGGAGCAATAGAGTATTTATGTGAACCAGTATGGTCAATGACTGAAATGGCACACAGGAGGAGACTAGGTCCCGCATATTAGCCCGCCAATAGGTGGGTCCGGCCTTTTTTTTTTTTTTTCATTTCTTTTGTTTTCTCAACTGAGAAATTACAAAAAAAAAATACCCTTGAAGATACAACACATATAAGGTACTTGTTTATGTAGCATCGATGCTTGAGTAGGCATCAGTGCTTAACAGATGCTTATGTATATAATTACCTCTACTAATAGATAATACAACTAGCTAAGCACATGGAAAGAGGTGCTAGTATTAGAGGTGATGACTATTACATGGATACTTGATGTGGCTATATGCTATCTCTGTAAGCACCCATGTGAAAACGTTTTGCCCTGTACATGCCTTAAGTTAAAACTTTTGTCCAAGTGATTATAATTGGAGAGTTATTGGGTTGATGGATTAGATCTTTTTTCTTCTATGATTAGTGTGGTTTTGAGTCAACACAGATATATGTATACATTTTTTTGGGCGAGTTCTCAGTTGGTACATTTTTTTTAATATACCACCGTACACATGAGAAATATTTGCCAGATAGTTGATGACTCACCAAATGAATGTTGGTGCAAAACGTACGTAAATAATTATTCTTTCACAGATACATGTAAAATCGATGTAATTATCAATATTCGAGAGAAATTATTCAGGAGCAAGATACACTACTACAGAAAGTCTAATACTATACGCCAAATTACAGACGGTTTTAGGAAACTGTCTGTGATGTACACTATCACAGACGGTTTTAAATTGTTGACTGTCTGTGGTGATGGTGGCGGAAAAAAAGGAGTATCACAGAAGATTTTTACCGATAAACCATCTATGATACTGGAATATCACAGACGATTTTTTTAATTAAAAACCATCTGTGATAATTCCAGATTATCACAGACGGTTTGTAATAAAAATTGTGCGTGATATTCGATATCACGCACGCTTTTATTAAAAACCGCTCGTGATAATCTAACTAGGTATTTATTACACCACTCAGAGCGCATCTCTATCTTCATTTTGATCCAGATCTAGCCGGTCGGTGCTACACACCTGGAGGAGGCGACAAGGCTTTCTGGCCATTTAATTTGGTGGAAGGATGCTTTATTTGGCAGGAGAGCTTTGAAAATTCATCTAGTTCTTGGTTACCCTAGATATGGTTAGTAATAAAATTTATTTTTCGTTGCATCAAAATTTAGATCTAGCTAATTTTCGGTACTGACTGTTATATATATACTTTGAAGATCTAGCTAATTTAGATTTAGCTAGTCTTAATGCATGTAGTATATATGTAGTAGTAATTAATTAATTTAATTTTTAATACTAATTTGTTATATATGTGCATAATATAGAACCGAAGCTGGATGTATACTACAAACCGTATGAGCGAAGAGTACATTAATGGCGTGTGATTATCAGCTATTACAGACGGTTCTTTAGTTAAAAACCGTTTGTGATATTTACACCACAGACGGTTCGAAAGTCATCTGCGATGACCTCATATTATCACTGACCCATAAATTCATACGGTTTAGAAAACCGTCTTTGATGATGTTTTTGAACCGTCTGTGATGATAATTTTTGTAGTAGTGATATAAGCATACATTTTTATTGCTGGGAATATATAAGAACATATGATGCGGAGTATATAAATTACGCTTCTGTGTGCGGCAATAGAGATGCCGTACCATTATTTTCCCTAGAGTCCTATTCGGTCTCAGCGAACTCAGCCGCATCACATTATTTTTTTTCCTAGTTCGATCTGGCTTTGAGTCCCTATATGGTTTCCTCTTGAGGCACGAATAATTTTTTTTTCGAGTTCGTTTTTGCCTCGGGGATAGATACGTGAGAAAGCATATATGTGTACGTGTACATATGTCCAATAGTTTTATAAATCACGTGTCTGTGTGTGATGTTAGTTCTTGTGCCCGAAAAGCCCAGCCTCACGCGCGCCGGCAGCCGCAGCCGTCTAGCTCGATCTGGGCCGAAAGCTGGCGCACCGTCTGAATTCTAGTATTCACGCCTGCGGCCCGCCAACTACTTGCACACGTAGAGGCGCGCGCGCGCACGCACTCCGGCTACACCAGCGACTATCACCATTTTTTCTTCGAGGCTGGGGCTCTAGGAACAATTGTTCGTCCAGGCTAAAACAACCTAACAAGTACGTGACTGTAAGTTTGTTACTGTACTCTTTCTGCTCCTTCAGATGATGTGCATCACTTTTTTTTAAAAAAAGCTTCGCCACCGTATCCTTAACCCGACCATTTCTTATTCTTATTAGCTTCTTACACGTGCAGTTGCCAACAAACGAAAAATGGAAAGGGTGCTCAACTTAATTTGCTTTTCCTAGAAAGAAAGTAAAAATAGTGCCCCCATTTCTTTGCCAAGGGTGACGAAAAGAAATACAAAATTCTAAATGAATCATCGAACCAAAAATATTAGAGCGAATGACGCAGCTGGGAGCAGTAATAAATTAATAATAGTACAAACATTGCAACATGCGGTGAATACACTGTAAAGAATAGTACAAACAGGCGCAACTATGCCATTAAGAAAAAAGACGGCATGCACCGCCGCGAAATACGTACACACGTACGAACGAGCCGCGCGCGTGGCCTAGCTGTTTGTGGCGTTGCAGAACCTCCTGATCTCTCCCTGCGTCCCCGTGAGCACCTGGATGCCGCCCATCTTGATCAGCGACGCCGCGAACCGTGCCATCCACGCAGTTTGGTTCTTCGTACACACCCTGCTCTCCTTTCCCAACTTTTTTATATCCGTCAGCTTGACCTGATCATCCGCCGTCGACGGAGACGTCTCGCTGCCGCTCAAGAAAGGGAATTCGCCCTCACCTTAGTTCTTCTCAACAATGTGCACAGAGTGGAAGAAACTCTTGTGGTATTGCACAGACTAATGGATAGCATTGCTGATCAAGTAGAAATGGCAGAGTCTGAGGAAGCTTACAATGCAATTCTCTACGAGATTATGGACTATGCTACTGATCATTTACCCAGGCTGAAGGAGGAAGTGCTGAGGGTAAGGACAATCTTAACGGCGTTCGAGAACTCAGCGGCTGATCCAACGGACAGAGTCGAAGAAGAAGCGTACGAAGCCCTGAAGATTAGAATCTGGGAATCTCTTTATGTGCGACTTTTGTAATAAATTTTCCTTTAATTTATGCTCTCTTGTCTCAGTAGTTCTGTAGGTTATAAGTTATTATTAGAAGCAACCTGTAATACAAACCGTTCTGTACGTAGTTATATATTAACATCGGACTGAAGATTAGAATCTAGAAATCTCTTTATGTGCGACTTTTGTAATAAATTTTCCTTTAATTTATGATCTCTTGTCTCAGTACTTCTGTAGGTTATAAGTTATTAGAAGCAACATGTAATACAAACCGTTCTGTAGTTATGTATTAACATCGGACAGACAATATCATAGACGGGTTTGTATTACAAACCGTCTGTGATAATTCCCGGGCAGACGGCCTCGACAGCGGCCTTGATCTTGTTGACGGCGTCGTAGCCACGGAGGGGGATGGCTGTTTTCTCCGGCGAACCGTTGGCCTTGGTGGGGTCCAGGAGGATGGAGGCATCGCAACCCTAATTAAATCAACACCAAACAATTCAAACATGCTTAACATAACTTTTTTTTTCTCAATGTAATTATCAATATGTATATAGCGCTGTAAGCTAAAAGGATTTTTTTCGGAAAAAATATAAAATACAGCGACGTCGAATCTGGACTGCAATTATAAACTTCTGCAATAGTGCGAGGAAATGCAAATAAAATCATCAGCAAGCACTTGTTAGCTAACTGTAGTTGAAAAGATTAGTCATTGCATACATTGACAAAGCAGTCATGGAAGTGCAAACGAAGAAGGGCCGGAGCATTGCTAGGGTCACTGTCGATCAATTCATAGACGGCATTCGTGATCGTCTCCTCAGCGTTCGGGCACGACGACTGGTAGTAATTGTACTGCAAACCTGCAGATGACATGGTGATAAGTGTAGCCTGGAAGGCCACCATGAGAAGCTGCAGGCATGTCAGCTTCATCATCCTACTCATCTTCCTCAGGTTCTTTGGGAAGGAAAGGGAACAAGAATCGAAGGTAAAATATGTCTGAAAAGAATGTTTGCCGACTGATGAGGGATGGGCAAGCCATCTGATGAATTTATAGATACAACGGATTTATGTAATGATCAATGGATTTGAAAAAAATAAATTAAATAAGCGATTTGAGGAATATTCGGAGGGCAATCGTAATAATATTTGCCAGTTCTTGTTGTCTAAGAACATGGGCGGCAACACAGCTAATTCATCAAGTGTGTAGGCGTTGACATCAGTTGCTGGCGTTGTGCCGGTGTGAATTTGTAAATTTGGCAGGCATGTACGACTGTCTGGAATGTCAATGGATGTATTTGACCTATAAGGATACGTCGGTTGTGGCATTGACAACATGCATGCATGCTTGTTAATTGCTGTTTCCTTTCCCCTAGTTATTTGGGAGAAACTAATGGATATGTTAGCAGAAATTAAACGCATGATATTATGTATTTATTGTTATATTATGATAGTCCTCCTTATACGCAACAACTCATAAATCAGATCAGAGTTTGTGAGATACGATACAAGCATGCATAGTATAAATAATAATGTAGATGAATCTTATAGAGAGAACTAAAATAAAGACGCGGAAACAATCATGACAAGAGAGAGATTTGGTGAAACCGACCGTCAGAAATTCTTTAAGCACAAACCTCAAAGACCACTATTTTACATTTAGATCATATATATACATAAAATTGATTTATGATGTTTTTTTATGATGTTAAGTTTTATTTCAGTATATATATTTCATGTATTATGATATGCCTCATGTTCTTTAATTATCTCGTTGTTTGATGTCTTGCAATATAATATTTTAGAACCACAGATGATGTCCTCCCCAAATCCTTATCCTATATAAGAATTTAGTGTTAAAGAATAAGTTAATCTCTAATCCTCTCATCACGCTCTATTTGGATGAATTGGTTTGTGGCTTAGGTTCTCCATGATCATTCCATATGTTGAGAAATCTCGAGGGGAAAGAAGCCCTAATGGAATGGAAGCTAAAATTAAAGCCATTGGATCAGTTTCTTTAGTTTTGAATAAAGGTTTTGTAATAAACCTTGGCCTCCTTCCACCATTAAAGATGAAATTCTCCACCCTTTAGATTTTTTGGTAGTGCCGCACACATACTCAATCGGGTTCCCAGAAATCGATTGCCTAAAACACCCTATGAATTATGGATCGAGAAAACCAAGTTTGAACTACCTACATGTGTGGGGTTGTGCACTGGCTAAATTATTTAACCCACAGATTGGGAAATTAGACCCCAAGACCGTGAGTTGCCATTTTATTGGCTACTGACAGTCCCCACTGATGTATGGGACTTAGTAGAAATTCCTAACTGAGCCAAAACAGAGAGGGTGCAAGTGGGTCTACAAACCAAACGTGACTCCAAAGGAAATATCGAAGGTTCAAAGCAAGACTTGTAGCAAAAGGGTTTACACAAAGAGAAGGCATTGACTATAATGAAACCTTTTCTCCTGTCTCGACTAAAGATTCTTTTAGAATCATAATGGCGCTCACAAAGACATTTTGATTTAGAGTTGCACCAAATGGATGTTAAGACTGCATTCCTAAATGGAGACTTGTATGAGGATGTTTACATGACACAACCTAAGGTTTTGTTGTGGAAGGCGGGAACATTTGGGATGCAAGTTAAAGGTCAAATCCTTATCCTATATAAGAATTTAGTGTTAAAGAATAAGTTAATCTCTAATCCTCTCATACGCGCTCTATTTGGATGAATTGGTTTGTGGCTTAGGTTCTCCATGATCACCCCTTGTGGCCTCCTTCCACCTTTGGTAGTGCCCCCACTACAGGGGTTCATGCGCATGACCATAATATGCGTGTTGGTGTCTGGGCTAGCTTGCCCAAACCATCAACTTGAGATTTCTTTATTGTGTAGTTTGATTAACCACATCTCCTATTCCTACAGCTTTCAATGCCATAAGTTTATACCATCTCTAAGTTCTACTTGCTCACCAGTACCACGAGGTTGGTCCCACCACATCTTTTTTTCCAATAGCTCTGTGACTACTAGAGTTTGCAATCATCTTTGTAGTTCTATACATAACTACAGATGAGATCGAGTCCCTACTATTGATGACACGGTTTCTTTCTCCTGGCTAAAATTTTTTTTATCAAACTTCCTATTGATTACTCCACCTTCAAGATTACCTTTTAATAGGTATCCTCCATTGTTCTAGATACTTTTCATGATTACCAGCTATTTGCAAGTAACTCGTATGAATTCACCACGAAGTGATTCCTCATAGCCTTCGTATTCAAGGGTCCTCACAGATATTAGATTCTTTTTTCAAGATAGGAATATACCGAACTCCCATTAATGTGTAATGTACTCTATTATACATCTCTAATGTAACTTTCTTACCTCAGTAATTGCATACTTATAATTCGTTGAGTGAACAATTTCATGCACTAGGTGTACAAATCCTTTGTTGAACATGTCCCTCGCCGAATATATATGAAGTAACAACCTGAAACTAATATCTATTCATGAGAAGTACATGATTAATTGATGATAAGTACATTCGAATCATCTTTTGCAATCAGCACTAAGCTTGCACTCTTCATTTGTTTCATACTCAAAAGTTTTTGGTGACATTCCTTTTCACATAGATAGTATACACGTGTGTCCTTACTATTATCTGCAACACCTACGATAGCCAATGCTTAATCACCCAAGAATTAAGATTCTGATGGCTTTTTCAAATACCCCGCATCCAATAGGTATGCAACAGTCTCATTGAAGTTGAGAGTGTTTTTTGACAAGAATATTCATCATCAATTGCTCCTATAATGGTGGTAAAGATGACACCAAAATAACAACCTTGCTGTTCTTTTCAATTGTCTCATCCACACTAGTCAGCTATGTCAACGAATCGTGTGCCTTCCTCCATGCGCAACTGGTATAGTTGCCGCTTAAGCACCCACCGGTTTGTCAGTGACATTACCGTATTCAATTCTTCTAAGTCACTCCATAATTTCTTCGATAAATTTTCTTTGATTACCGAGTACTTTCCCTCATCGAAGATACTTTGACAGATTGTACCGATAGCCTTCTACTCTATCTCCTTCCAGTCTTTAACATACTCTTTTTTGCCTATCCCTTTCAAGAGTATCGTTAACCCTTGCTAGACAAGGACATTTTTCACCATATATTGCCACACACAGAAATTTTCTTCATAATCAAATTTCTCTACTTGATTCCACATCATCCATATTGATCTTGATTTTGCGCCATATAACGCTTTGCTGACCTTCTCATAAATCAAATTAACCTGGGCTTAGCCTTGACACCACATGTTATACTCTAATACAACTCCTTATACGCAGATCAAAGTTTGTAATGTACAGTGCGAGCATGCACAGTATCAAAAATAAAGTAAATGAATATCATAGAGAATCGAAATAACGGCACTGAAACAATTATGGTGAGAGGGAAAGACTTGGCAAAGCCGACCTTTAATTTCTTAAGCACAACATCAAAAGAGTATAAGGGATTGTTGTTGTCTCACAACCCTCTCGAACCTTTTACTATCCATACCCTATACAAGAATCTAGTACTAAAAATAACTTAGCCTCTAATCCTTTCGTGTGTCCATTATTTTGGATGAGTTGGTTTGTAGCTTGGGCTCTTCATGACTACCCCTCATGACTTTATATAGTGTCCCCTAATTCTCCTCTAAAATAAATAGAAATCCTAACACTATTAGGAGTAGGAGTCATAATCCTATTATAATTTATCTAGGAATTTATGTAGCATAACTCTTCAAATCCTAGTATAAAGGATACAAGTCACCCTACCTCAACATTTTGTTATACGTACGTAAGTACGTATGTATGTAGGACAAGTTGTACATATGTATGTACATATGTATGTAGGATAAGTGTTTCATGCACCTATATATATGGGTATATATCTAGTGCTAATGCACTATTCAGTGCTAATATGCTAATGCGAACATGGACCATCTGATATGACCCGAACGACTTAGATTTGGATAGGTGGGGTGGCCTAAATCACTTATGCATTTTTTGAAAACCCCCTGCCTCCCTTCTCTATCTTACGGCCTAAATCCCATCGCCTCCTCAACTCCCCTCGTTAGAAATCTCCTCCACCTCTCCTCCAGCCTCGCCACCGCCCTCCTGCCCTGCATCTCCGGTCGGCGCGCTGCTCCAACCCTCCATCCCCAGCGCCACCCGCCCTCCATCCTGGCCACCGCCCCACTCTAGCCCCCAGCATCGTGCCGCCACAGCCTTGGTAGAGGGCCGTCTGTAGCCTCTCCTCCCCTGTGGCTGCTAGGGTTAGGTGACGTCGCCATGCCGTGCCCCTCTAGCCTTGCTGCCGTCCTCCCGCCCTCCATCCCTTGCCACCGCGCCACTCCAGCCATGCCGTCTCTAGCCACCGCGCTGCTATAGCCCGAAGTGTCATTCCCTCTACAGCCTCGGCCTTTGCACGTCCTCCATCCCCAGCGCCGCGCTTCCATATCCCTGGTGGTGGGCCGTCTCTAGCCCCAGTGGCCTCCCTCACAATGATTGCATTTTGAGATTGCAAGTTGAGGTTGTGTATGTGTATTGTGATTCTAATTGTATATTGAGATTTAATATTTTGGTGCAATGTGCATTCAGATTCTGAATGTGTACTATGAAAATCTTGACTAGTTTTGTTCAACAAATTGTATACTGAGATTCTAAAATTATACTAAGATTTTAAATGTTTGGGTTGTGCAATGTGTATTCTGATTCTGAATGTATACTGTGAAAATCTTAACTGGTTTTGTTCAACAAATTGTGTACTGAGATGCTGAATGTTTGTGTATGCTCTTCTCTTGACCTGATAAGCATGGACCAGCAAGTTGAATTTGTGGGAGGATCAATGGATCAAAGCTCCAGTTTGCCATTCGAGCAAAGTTTTAGTTTGCCATTTGAATAGAGAGTTGTATCAGGCCTGTGGACTGTATGCAAATGGCTTCTAAGATTTTTTGGGTTATGCAATGTAACAATGTTAGTTCAAGTTTGTATTCTACACAGTGAATATGCTCTTGAGAAACCAAGATTTTCAGATTCTGTAACTTGAGAGCTAAGAGTATATTGTAAGTTATTTTGTGTATTCTCCGCAGTGAATATGCTCTTGTCATTGAGTAGTATATGGAGCTACAGTGTATTGTGTGACATATTACATATATGTACCACAACAATGACAATGAAAACTGACAGTATGGAAGAAATATTCACATATCACATTTCTGCTTTTCTACTGAATGGAAGTTGTGAAATGCCAATACTTCCACAAACTGACAGTATGGAAGAAAATTTTGGCAGCATATCCTCATTGACAAGAGCATATTCACTTTGACAATACAATATATGTTACGATACATAATAGGAATCTGTTACAGAATAGGTTGACATATTAATCAATGAAGTATCTAAAAACTATGAGCAATTTTAAGAAGCACTTTTCAATAGCAAACTTTGAGCTATGCATGACTATAGCAATTTTCATTCATTCACACAAGCATCAGACAATATCAGATTCCATTCAGACAAGTCATACAATTTTCATTCTGATAAGTCATACAATTTGCAAAGAAGCATACAAAATTTCTTCAATAACCCCAACAAGCCAACACAAAAATTAATCCAGCTCCAACAACTCCAGTTGCTTCAATGATGGATTGACATATGGAGTAAAACACATGCACACAACATGATACTTACTACAAATGGGGTGAATCCGCTCTTTTTCAGGTACCACAATGAATTAATTGGTAGGGAGGTGAACTAAATTGAGTGATAGAGTGTGTATCGAGATTTTCTTATATTGGCAATCCCAATACCACGCTCTCATCGGCCACAGATTCCATGTCTGCTACAAATTCTACAGGTAATAGAACAACAAAATGAGACAAGATTCATAACCTTAGCGAACATATACCTACACATGCAGTGATATGGGAAAACAAGAACACTTTTGAGAATAAGAGATCAAATCAAAATTCAGGGCTTTTGGAACCAACAAGAAGATAAATTGTACAAATTAAGCATGATCAATCTCTCTTTCTGAAATACTGAAATGCATAGAATAGTATATGACTGTCATAAGATATTCTCCACTGCAAAAATAAGTTTTCATTATGGAACAAAAGCAACAATATTTGTCTACCTTGCATAGTACAGGAACAGTGTCAACTACCTAGTTATCATGCCAAACATGACACGGATAAACTCAACTTGTTCAAACAACAACAAATCTATTTTTTCATTTATTGAAGAACGTCAATGGAAATTTAGTTCTAGCTAGGAGATAAACATGAACGCAGCCGCTACTGTGCTAGGGCACCGCCACAGCCGTCTCGATCGTGTCCATCGTCGGCAAGCTCGCAATGGACCATAGCTATGTAAGCTCACAATGGACCATAGCTATGTAAGCATTGTAATTTATTGAGGCTACTTCTCTTTCTGGGTTACCACTAGCTATGTAAGCATTAGTATACATGATCATTTCATGAAAAAGAGTAAATATTTGATATTATGTGTTTCCATCTAAATTCATTACACAATATCTTTGCGATTAAAATATGCTATAATACTAATCTGAGGCATTTCTTCAAATTGTAGATCAGCATAAGTTGGTCTATGATAATAATTTCTTGTCCTAACAATATAAGAAACAGGTTTAAAAATCTTATTGATTATGTCATTATTTTCTCCGTCAGAGATTTGATTGATATTTTTGTTTACCTTTAAGTTATTTAATTTGTTGGCTAACTCACTAACCAATTCTTTAGTCTCAAGTTTTATATTAGGACTTATTATTTGTGGGGGTAAACAAGGAAGTAACAGACTAAGTACTAGATGCTTCAGATTGAAAATTAAATAGATATTTTACTTTTATCTCAGTCTTGCCTGTCTTAGAGCCTTCCAATAGGATGTTTTCGATGCGGTCCATTTGTTGTCCAAGAGCTTGTAAAGATATGTTTGCAAACTTTTGTTGTTCCACTAGGTGACCTACGTATTCTACTTTAATAGGATCACCATAAGTGCTTTTAGATATATTCTTTAACGGAGATGCTTTAGAACTTTCTCCCTTGGTATTATCTGGAAGTTGGATAGACTCAAAAGGAGGATGGACAAATTCTTCAATCTTTCCTCCAGAGGTCTTCCATTCTTTTTGAGACATTTTTTATGACATTTAGGTCATTAGGCTTTAGATTACCTCAATCTGATTTTAAATTTTCTAGTTTGGACTTTAGTTTGTCTAAATCAGACCTTAGTTTATCCAGATCAGACTGTGGTTTAGTTTTGGTTTTTGATTTACTCTTTGGTTTTAAGAATTCTTCAAAGTATTTGATCTGGCTATTTTCATACCAATCAAAGAAGAAAATATGTCTTTTTTGTTCTTTTATTTCTTTAAACCAAACTTCTCTTATTCTCTTTATATAAGGATTGTCTATATTTTTGTAATATCTTTCAATCTTATCCTTATTTTTGGAAAGATCAAGTTCTTTCTTAAGGAGTTCTTTATCGATTTCCAACTCACGATCTTCTAATATAACATTGATATCAAAATCCGAGATTGAGAGCTCATATTGATTATTCTGAAAGGTTTCAAAGACAATATTATTTGGCTTTAACAGTGGCCTATTATCAAGACTGACAGAGGGTCTTGACTAAATGAAGACCACTCTTCTTTAGGAAAATGTTATCTCAACATCTCCATCTGGTGTTTCAATCAAGGACTCTACCTCATTATGCTGAGTGGCTTTTGGTTCTACTGCTTAGATGAGAGTCCACTTCTCAGGAAGTGTTATCTCATCCCACTTCAAGGTTTTAGGAGTGATAATATGATTTCTAGGATTGGCTTGAAGGAGAGTGGTTAGACCTTTTGGTGTATTTTGTTTTGCGCATAGGGCTAAGGTGCTCATGGCTTTGTAATAGATTCTATATGTCACTGAAATGTTTTCACTTCCAGGTTTAAGATCAAAGCCAGATATTTGTAAGCTTAAGGTCAAAACTTTATAGATATTTAAATATGAAAGAGATACAGAAAAGTCAAGGAAAGTGTTAAAGAACACTAGACCATTACTAAGACTAGCTTCAACCATTTCTAGCAAAGAGTCCTTAAATCTTTTATTTCTGCAGTCTCTTAGACAAGTCAACATAGAAATATTTAAAATCTCGTCGTTCCTGGGCTCGCCGTGGACACTTCGGGGGTCTGTGCTTAAGAGGTGGAGCCATGCCCTAGTTTCTACATCCCTAAGCCGCTCGCTAGCCTCGCCTTGTCTCGTCGTCGATCTCACGCCGCCATCGATTTTTCTGCCTCAGTCACTGACATTTTCATCTTCATCACCGACGCTTCTACCATCGTTCGCTGTTGAGCCCTCAACGCTGCCTCGCCATCTCGCTTCGCTCCGCCATCGCTCCACCTCTCAATCCCCGTGCACTGCTGCCTCGCCTGTTGTGCACTTGTGACCGTTTGACCGGTTGAAGCATCGCCAAGGTTCACGTGTCGGCCACGTCACCCCACAACCGCGCCCACATGTCCCTTCGCCTCCTATAGCCAATCACTGAGCGACGCATGTCATCAATATTCGGATCGTTTGAACCCTCGACGCCTTCTCAACCATCTGATCCTCTCCGCCCCTCAGCTGTTCAATCATCAGACTGCCCTAATTTTGTCCTTTCTTAGCCATCTGATCGTCATCGTGTTCGGACAGTCCGAACCTCTCCAAGATGTTCAGACCATCCGATCGTTTCTCGGATCGTCCAATTGCTACGCCAAGTACCCCTACCGTGTCAACCCTAGCCGAGTCATCCCCACCTCAGCCCTAGATTCGACGTGTCACCATGTGTCAGTGCCACGTTAGCACCAGAGCCATCCCAGATGCCGAGTCAATCTATTATTTATTTATATTATTTTAAATTATCATGCATTACTAATTTATTACAAATCCTTGTACTTGGTAGTTACTGTCCCAATTGATTAATCACTCCTTTGATAATTTGAATACCATGATACCATTGTTATCATAGGATGGAAAATTTATTTAGTGATGTAATACTAGTTGTCACATGGGTTGTTCGATTAATTTGCTTAGTCATGCTTATAGTTTCATGGGTTTATCATCACATATGATCAATTAATTAAATTTGACTTAATGAGATATGGAATCATGGTTGGTGTTACGATTATAAAATTTATGTGTCATGGCATTAGTGTGTCATTGGTGTTGGTTATACAAAATTGGTTTTCACTTAGGTGAGTGATTGTGCATTAAAGAGGGAAGTATAGATAGTACTTTGAGAGATGTGGAAGTCTTACCTGGGTATGTCTAAGGATATAACTTTATGTGCTATTGATCTGAGTCGTACCGTGCAAACCACATGTCTAGTATGGGACAGATCTGACTGATTAATTTGTGATATTTCAATTTTAATTTCGCCATTGAGTTGAACATGGTTTCTAATTTCTATGAGGTGCAAGGGAGGGTGAGATGCAAAACCCTAACGGGCGGAATTGAGTTGAGGTAGAGCATTGTAAAGGCCTTGTTGTGATATGCTTTAGTGCGGGGATGATCACATCATGTGTGTACAATTGTGTAAGCTCTGCAGAGTGTAAAACTATTCGAATAGCTGTATCTCCGGTTATGGACAATGCTTAATGATTTCACATAAGGGTTAGTTATTTCATAAAATTGGGTTGAATAACTTTGAAACCTGAACAAGAGTTCCTAGTGGTTTATTAAGTGGATGGTTAGTTCACTTATGGTCTATTTAATTCCTTGGGTTATGATTTATTATTATTTTATTTAAAGTTTGCTTTCAATCTATTTATTGTATTTATATTAAATTATTGCTTTCTACAAAATAACTTTCTAGTCATCCATTGGTAAGCCTTGCATACTTATTGCACTTTTGTTACAAATGATTTGCTGAGTACTAATGTACTCATGACTTTATACCTACTATTACTCAGTTGAAGAGGAAGAGTCATATCAACAGGAGGTACCAGAAGGATGATACTTCGACAACTTCATGTATTAGAACTTCGCTTCCTAGTCGATTGCTTGTGGGCATGTCAAATGGCTACCATGCTTAATTCTGTTTTCTACTTCTAGTTTCTTAAGCCCTTCAGACTATTTATTGTAAGCTTGGCCATAAGGTTGTACTCTAATAATTATTAATATTTGAATCTTTTCCTTTATTTTATCGTGCATATGGTCGATATTTCATCTATGTTATATTGTGTGCACTAGCGTGATCCTAGACTAGTGCGGTATACACAGAGAGTCCAGATTTGCATATTCGGGTCTCAACAATGGCCATCCTTCTTGCAATACTTGTATAACTTTCTGTTTCTGGATTTAAATATATCTCTGTATCTGCTTCTGCTTCTGCCTCTTGAATTGCTATTTGAACCATTCTCGTATTGCATGCCATGAATAGACAAATCTTTTGTATGCGTACTTGAACTTTCACTGGGAACTATAAGTTTTATTTTTTACTTAACATACAGAGCTTCATAAACTTTACTGAGAGCAAGAGTATGGCGGCTATATAGAATAGTTTTTCTAAAAGTAGAGTATGAACTAGACAGAGAGTACAACAAGATAAGACTCAATATTCATCATCATACTTTACCTTCACACACTCAAGGCCAGCAACAACTTTCTTGAAAGTTGTCAGGTGGTTCAACAATGAACCTCCCTTCACCATCTTGTGGGAATAAAGCTTATGCTTTAAATACATCTTACTGGTTAGATTCTTAGTCATGCAAATTTGCTCCAATTTCAGCCATAATATGGCGGCGGATGTCTCTTTCATAATCTCTTATAAAATATTATTTGATAGATAAAGATGAATTTGAGATAAGGCTTTACAATCTTTACGTTGCTTCTCATCGACGAACAATGTGGTTGGCATCTTGTTGATCCCCAAAAGTGCATCATCCAAATCAAGTTGTGATAAAAACAACTCGCATCTTAACTCGCCATAGAGAAAATCTCATGTTGCGATCCAGCAGCGGAAGATCATACATCAAAGTCACCATACAGAAGAAATCTAAAATTTGATGGTACTAATTTTGTGTGCACCTAGCAAAATTCTTGCTAAGGAAACTCCTGGTATGAATCTCAGGTGCGCATAGCAATTTCAGTTAAAAAGTAATAATAAACAAAAAGGTAAACTATAGCACCTGAACCTTTACCTTTTGCTGCTATTGAAATCACGTGTGTCCCTCTTAGACTTGTCGCCTGATTCTTGAATGATAACACTACTCTTCCCAACTTGTTGTACATGGACCGATGGGGGAGACCAGGGCGTTGGCTTGGTGCTCTTCACGCCTGTGTGTTTCATGCCTGACCGAAGACTTTTTTACTGGGATTGGCGCTTGCGTGTCCTCACTGATCGAAGATGCCGAGGTTGAGATGCCGCTTTTAACGAGGATGGAGACATGATGTACAAAAGACCGCAAGTCGGAGAAGAAATCGAACCCGCCTCGGTCTCGATGAATGGCAACAACGTCAGACTGATAGAAATTTTTTTTCTGTCAAATATCTCAGACTCTAAATCCATGTGCTCTAAATCCATGGCAACAACAACATGAATTTTTACATGAAAAACCTTGCGAGAAAAAACCATGGACGCTCGAAGGCAAATCACTATAATGAGGAGAAACTACAATGAAGCTCTTGCTCTTCTTATGGGCTACTGGGGTACATATATAGGGTGATGGAACCGAGTCCCACATGGAGAGGAAACCAAATCAGAGTTGGTTGCTATAGATTGATACCACGTCTGATACAAATTACGCATACAACTGTCATGTCATGTCTGGCATAAGGCGATGAAGTGTCCTACATGGATACGATACGAATTCATATCAGCTTTTTGATAATTATTAATTAAATAGATAAAGAGGTATAACAACACCATTTAAGCGGTATATGAGAAGTGAAAGTACGTACTCCTCAAAATGTGGAACCACTTTCCTATACACACACGATCAATTATACCTTTTTAGATTTGTTAATTTTGAGTTAAAAATTTATTATTTGCCCCCTTTTCTTTTTAAATGATGTTTTTGGCTTTTAACGATATTCTAGTTGCGAATTGATCATTGTTTTGTAACTTCATACCAATACAAAGTAATTATTATATTATGAAAGTAGTTTTAGCCACAAATATAGTGATGTAGTTTTCGTATAGACAATATAGATAGTTTTAAACATCTCAATGGTTAAATATTAGAGAATTTGACTTCATTGATTCTATAATGCCATTTATTAAAGAACGGAGTGAGTATTTTACCTAATAAAATCTCATACCTCAAATATAATATTTGGGATTTAGACTTTTTGACAAATATTGTGTAAATATCTAAGGGTGTGTACAATGTGGTGCTCAGAGGGTTTTAGCAAAAGAAACTATTTTTTCTTGCCACGTCAGACATATTGTTGTAAATAATGCAGTATAAGCATATATTTAGATTTAATTCTAGCATAATAAATCATAATTAAAGAACATTTCCAGCAATATATAAATGACATAAATTTCATATAAACATGTAATTCTACCATGTCATTTATACAAGAGCATGTACCCAATGCATGTGACCAAATTATTGCCGAAATGAACATATAAGGTATTCTCACGAATAGATAATTAACTAATACTAGCATAAAGCACATGATTAGGTTGATTAGTGCTTTCAGAATAGAGTTGCTCAAGACTTTTATTCTTGGATTCTAGAAATTCCAAAAATTCCGGAATAAGGTAACTCTAAAAATTCTAGTGTCCCCTGATTCTCCTCTAAAATGAAGTAGAAATTCTAGAATAAGGTAATTCTAGAAAATTTCAAAATAAGGTAATTCTAAAAATTTAAATTAAGCTTTATTAATTCTAGAAAAATTCCAAAAATTTATTTTAAAAACAGGGCTTTAAATTCTCCAGAAAAACAGGGTGTTACACTTATCCTCCCATGTGCCTATTATTTAAACAGGGTGTTACACTTATCCTCCCATGTGCCTATTATTTTGGATGAGTTGGTTTGTGGCTTGGGCTCTTCATAACTACCCCTCATGACTTTATATAGTGTCCCCTAATTCTCCTCTAAAATGAAGTAGAAATCCTAACACAATTAGGAGTAGGAGTCATAATCCTATTATAATTTATCTAGGAATTTATATAGCATAACTCTTCAAATCCTAGTAGGAATTATACAAGTCACCCTACCTCAACATTTTATTATGCGTACATACGTACGTACGTATGTATGCAGGACAAGTTGTACGTGCATACGTACGTATGGATGTAGGACACGTGTTTCATGCACTTATATATATGGGTGCATATCTAATGCTAACGCACTATTCAGTGCTAACATGCTAATATGAACATAGACCATCTGAGATGGCCCGAACGGCTTAGATTTGGATGGGTAGGGTGGACTGAATCACTTATGTAATTTTTCAAAAGCCCCATGCCTCCCTTCTCCATCTTACGGCCTAAATCCCGTCGCCTTCTCAATTCACCTCGTTAGAAATCTCCTCCACTTCTCCTCCCTTTTTCCCTCCAGCCTCGCTACTACCCTCCCGCTCTGCATCCCCGGTCGACGCGCTACTCCAACCCTCCATCCCCAGCGCCACACGTCCTCCATCCCGGCCACCGCCTCACTCTAGCCCCTAGCACCGTGCCACCACAGCCTTGGTAGAGGGCTGTCTGTAGCCTCTTCTCCCCTGTGGCTGCTAGGGTTAGGTGACGCCGCCGTGCTGTGCCCCTCTAGCCTTGCCGCCATCCTCCCGCCCTCCATCCCCTACCACCACGCCACTCCAGCCATGCCGTCTCTAGCCACCGCGCTGCTATAGCCCCAAGTGTCATTCCCTCTACTGCCCCAGCCGTTGCACATCCTCCATCCCCAGCACCGCGCCGCCATAGCCCTAGCGGTAGGCCGTCTCTAGCCCCAGTGGCCTCCCTCACAATGATTGCATTTTGAGATTACTAGTTGAGGTTGTGTATCTGTATTGATATTCTGATTGTATATTGAGATTTAATATTTGGGTGCAATGTGTATTCAGATTCTAAATGTGTATTGTGAAAATCTTGACAGGTTTTGTTCAACAAATTGTATATTGAGATTCTGAAATTATACTAAGATTTTGAATGTTTGGGTTGTGCAATGTGTATTCTGATTCTGAATGTATACTGTGAAAATCTTGACTAGTTTTGTTCAACAAATTGTATACTGAGATGTTGAATGTTTGTGTATGCTCTTCTCTTGACCTGGATTTTATTAATCCAAATATCTGTGATTTAACTGCACTATTCTCTAGATCAGTAGCTAGTGCTCACAGATACATAACTGGATCATTTCATACACGATACTCCTTTAGTACAATAATAAACCCAAATGGTTCTTTACTTCAGGCCGTGTAACATCCTGAATTTTGAAGCAATCAGAATTTCGAGGAATTTAAAATTTTTATTTGCATCTTATTAGCAATTAAATTTCTTCTACAATCTTGACTGAATTTTCCCCATTTAGGTTATGCAAAATAACATTGGAATATAACTCCCAGATAAAGATAATAAAGATACATGAAATATAACAGATGCAACATAATTTAAAATATAGTATCTTGAAAACAAAAATCAGATCCTAAGATCGAGAATGAAGTTTTTAAAATCAAGCTGATATCCCTACTTCCCCCTCTCTAGCTTTAATGCACAAGAATTTAAATTTCGAAAAGTTCGTCACTACTTTTGGAGCTCGACAAACCCAAAATTTAAATCGTGCATCTAAGCCCTGAACCAAGGTCTCGAGTTCAAAAACTAATTACAAAAGTAAATTAAAAATAGAGTAAAACAAAATGCAGATTGTAATTCAGACTAAACTTACGAATAATTTGAAAATACAGATTTTATTAAGTTCCCTGGTTGGACAGCCTTCCTTCTCCTATTTCCTTCTCTCACTTCCACGTGGGCCCATCTCTTCCTTTCTTCCTTCTCTCCCCTCTGTTCCTCTCTCGATCCAGCGGACGCAGGGCAATCCCCTCTTTTCCTTCAATGTCCAATGGACACAGCGCCTCCCCTCTTCTCCTATTTATTTTCTCCCCTCCCCCACTCCTATCCCCTCTCTACCAGGTGGGCCGGCGCTCCCCTCTTTTCCCTCAGCGCCCCACCACCCGACATCTCTCTCGCTCTGCCTTCTTCTCCCCGAGCGCACCTGCCTAAGTTTCTTCTCCCCCGGTCACAGCCGTCCCCGGTTCCACTCCCCCCGCCGCCCATACCCAAGCCCATGCCTCCCCCATGCCGTGCCCATGCCTTCCCCGGCTATAAAGCCATTCCGAGCACGCCTTGCCTCCCCCTTGTGCCTTCCTTCTTCCCTCTCGCTCTCCCCTCGCCAGTGCGCGCTTTCCCCACCGCCGCCACCGCTCCCGGCCGCTCCGGCGAGGCTCTCCCCAAATCAACCGCATCCCCGTGCTCCTCTCCCTCCTAGGAACCTCCTCCAACGACTGATTGGGTTTTCTCAGAGCAAGCTCGCCGCACGGTCGTCTTCCCCGCCTCCGGCCAGAACCGCCGCTGCCCACGGCCGTTTCTCCCACGGCCTTCCCCACTTTGATTCCCTGCGGTGAGAGCATCTCCACGACGCCCCCTACCTTCTCCCACCAACGCCCGGCTTCCTCGTCGCCCGAACTTCTCCCTCCACGGCGACCACCCCGCACCGCCATGGGCTCACACCGCCAAGCCGCCCCGATGTCTTCCCGTCCCTGCTGATTGCATGGTGAGTTTCGTAGCATCCACCTTCAGCTCATACTTCCCCCATTTCTCCGCTTCCTTTCCTCAGCCGCCGGTGGCCTGTTCCACCCCACCTCCGGCCGCTTGCGCATGTCGCCGACCACTCCCGGCGTCACCTCAGTCCGCGCTATCACCCCCAGCAACTTCGCCACCCCAGGGGGAACCTATTTGCCGGTCGCGCCCGTCCCTCCGGCCATCGGTCATCGACGACGGCCACCGCCCCCAGCGCAGCCTCCTCTGTCAGTATGGCCGAGGGCCTCCTTTTCCCCCTGTTCTTTTATCTGTTAACTGGACTGATTTTGAATCCTTAAGGTGTATGGTTGGGGACCCCCTCCTTTGTACTTAAGAGACATATTGCAAATTGGTATAAGGTTAAGTGAAAATGGAATAACACAGAAATATAACTATGAATATATATATGTATGTATGTATATACATGAAGGTTTGATGTGGAATAGGAGGAAGTTGGTGAAAGTCATATAAGGCGCCAGTAAAATGAAAGCATTAGAGAAACTAAAACCGAATGGTCGTGTGTTCATATGGCTTGATAAATAACTCAGAATAATAAAGATGTGTTTTGCAATTCGACTTGAATGTAATTGTGAAGTTGAGGTTGCATAAGGAATACATCGCAAATCCTTTCATATTAACAAAGGTTGTAGATGATTAACATAAGTTTAAATTGTAACTATTATCTTTAGACATTTGAACATAAGCAAAGGTGAGTGGCAAGTTAAATTATTCCCTAAATTAAAGCATGCTTTATGTGTACATTGTATAAACTTAGGTAATAAAAACTCATAAATAGAGATCATCTTGCATATAACTATTTAAGATTTAAACCTAAAAAGGTAGGCTTTATTTAGACGTTGTGTAAATCATGTGTAATTAAAATTTAGGTATCATGACCACCCCCTTTTTAGAATAGCTATTATAAATTGTTAGCATAAACTCAAATAGGAGCATAAAGGCATACAAAATAGTTATGGGTATATATGTGCAGGTGACAAGTAATATGACTAAAATTATGAAAACTAAATAAGGTCCTTATAAAATAATATTGTTGGAAAAAGCTCATCTAAAATAGTTGCATGTCCATAAAGCTTGGTAAGTGATCAAGAATAGATGTATAGACTATAAGACCAACTTGATAAAATCAACAATCGTATGCATTGTGCATATAACTCATACCATAAATCGTAAACGTTAAATGCGACAAAACACTGTCCTGCTAATTTCATACCCCTGTCAATGGGTATACCTCAACTTATGGAACTTCCTTGATAAATATAAAGTTATAAAAAGAAATTATTAAATAAAATGGGTCGAGCCATGGTATTTTCCGGTCCACTATACCTAGCCATCTTTAAATCTGAAGCGGAATGTTTTGGCGAATACTCCTCCCACCATAACACTTCTTTTATCCTTTCGTCATTCCCCGCTCCGATCCAACTCCGTTGATTCCGTCAACTCTCCGCATCCGAACAATCATACCCAAAAGATCCCCCTGTAACTTATAACAAAGTCAAATTGATTTTATTTGGATTTTACTTGGATCTTCTTGAGTTATATGCATTTCATTGTTTAGCACGTAATTAGAGAGTGGAATCTTGGAGAAGCAGTGGATCCAGCTAAACAACGATCTAGAAGATGATAAAGACCGGGAGTTTGAGAGCAGCAAACAAGAAAGCTTTGAGTGATCTCAAGACTGCGGTAAACCGCGTCAGGTGAGTCAATACTTTGATCATATTGGACCTACATTTTCTGCAATTTATTTCTATTTAAATTATCAACTGCATGCTATTATTTTATGTGCTAAGTATATGCCTGATTTTCATACCCTAGTTACTTACCAATTAATGAGTTTGTTAGTAATACCTTCTTTTAGAATATTTGAATATGTGAGCCTTGTCACCCTAGTAAAATTATAATGGTATTCTTTTGAAAATAAGTCCGTAATTATATACTATGCTTAGTTGTGCTTAGATACTCGGGGGCACCAAAATGTCTCCAGCATCACTTTAAACTATGAGAACTGGATTTGGGAAGACAAGGTGAAAATGGTTGGTGTATTTGGACAAGGATATTTTGTGTTCCCAAAAACCCCAACTTGCTTAAATATCTGGGTGGGTGGTCCGGGGGTGTGGTGCAGTGGTGCACGAGAGAGTGGTTAGTGGTAGAACCGCCCAGGTAATCCTAAGGATCGAATCTCGTGATGACCTCCCAAGGTACAACAGTACAACCACAAGCTGGCAAAATGTAGGTGGGGCTAACTAATCTGCATAGCTCTAGTGTGGTTACATGAAGGTGTGAACATGAGCAAAAGGAAGGATGGTCTCATCCTCGCCTTTGCCCGTGATGGCTCACGAGAGACCCTTCTCGAGGGTGTAAGCATCCTACAGAAGATAGACCTTAGCGGGTGTAACCACAAGTAGTATTATGCATTGTAACAGTCCTGTGATAATCTACTCAACCACATGGCCAAGGAATCATGTGGGGCAACGGGCAGATCTATCTCTTGTGGGTAAAGTGTACAAACTCTGCAGAGTCAAAACTGTTCGAACAGTCGTGCCCACGGTTAAGGGCGGACATAAGAACTTGACTAAATATAGTTCTATTTCAAAATGGTTTGGTGGGTGGAATTGGTAACAATGGTAGGGCAGAGAAAGGCCCTGATTTGAATTGCCCTGGGTGTCGTCCCAGTGATAAGTTAAGTGGCTATAACGCTGAAAACTGGTTTATGGTACGAACAATCTGGGTTAATGGATGAGATATGTACTTATTCTATAAGATCTTAATACAAAGGGTATTATAAATTTTGGTCCAAAAAGGCTAAGTCTAGGATTTTTCTATAATTATCAGTAAGTCTTTGAAATACGATTTCTAGCAAATAAAAAAATTTAACCCGAGCTTATCCTTTGTCAAGCCATACATGTTATATACTTGCATTCTGTGTGTTGGCTCGCTGAGCACGGGGTTGGAGTGCTCACACTCGCATAACAAAATCCAGAATTAGGAGTCGAATCGATGCACCACAGCAATACGCCAAGCCATGATGATGAAGAGGACAAGAAGGCCAAGAACAAGGTTGCGAACCCCCAGTCGGCTGCCTGTGGGCATGTTCTGTGGGTCTCACCTGTGTGCTTCGTTTCCGCTGTTGCTTCCGTTGTCTTCGGTCTAATCGGCCCTTGTGTAAGTATCTTATTATATTTATACTTCCGCTTGATATGTATCTTGATGTTCAGTACTGTAACTGTGAGCACTATCTACTGATCCAGGGAATAGTGCAGTGGCATCACAGAGGATTCTGGATTAAAAATCCGGGTCCAACAGGCCGTCAGGCCAACTAGTAGCATTACAATAAGAGACAACGGAAAAACAAAAAGATACTAGGAAGGCGTGTTTCCCTACAGGCAACGACTGGGGATAGCCCAAGAGAATCCAACATTTGGTCATCTTGACTAATGTTGAATTCCCTTGTTATCTAGAAAGGTCGACCGACTGCAAGGGGGAGAAAGTACTACTAATCCTAATTGTGGTCGTTATCTCCTTCATCTTGTCCTTGTTCTTCATAATACTCGTAGTGTCCTTGTTGCTCACCTTCTGGGAAAAAGGGGGAGAGCAAGGATGAGCACTTTCAACTGTGCTCCGTAAGCCAACACACAAAATGCAATAATATAGAATGTATGGCTTCTCAACGGATGGCTTGGGTTTCTTTTAGTTGCGGAAGACAAAGTTTACAAATATTATTATGTAACAAATCCTATGACTTAGTAGATTTTGGTAAACATGAGTAGCATTTAAATGTGCAATAAATGTACTGTAGACGGTTCCATCCACCGATTACATGGCTCCGTCCACCAATACTAATTTTTTATTTACCGGGTTACATCCACCCTAATTAGACATCGCTGGAGTACATCCTTCCAGGTAAAATCAAAAGTGAAGTACTTCTCTCCACTTAGTTTCATTCCCACCCATGAAAAGATTTTAGAAATAGAACTAACTCGAGAAAGATCCCATGTCTTCCCTTAACCGTAGGCACGGCTATTCGAATAGTTTATACTCTGCAGAGACTCTACATCTTTACCCACAAGAGATAATCCAGTTGTTTTATTCCGCATGTTTCCTTAGACACGCGGGTCAAAAAGGATCATCACATGACTTTTACAATACATCTAGTAAAGGGTCACACTCGCTAAGGTTTTGTCTGAGGGATAGCTCTGTTGCTCCACCCAGACCCCCTCTTGCACCACACGGTGCTTAAACTAGCACCACGACTCGTGGGTCACTCCGAAGTGCTTACCTTTACTGGCAATGCAAATTATTTGGTCATGCCTACACTTTGCCAGCTTGTGGTTTGTACTGTTATACATGGAGAGGTCTACACGGGATTAAGTCCTTAAGTTATCCAGGCGGTGCTTTCCGCAACCACAAGTTCTTATGTTACATCCACACCATCCTCTCTTACCATCCGCCCAGATAGAGAAGCACATTTTTAGGATTTTGAGAAGCATAAGATAAGCTTGTACCAAAGTATCAATCATGTACATCCCATGATTGCCCCAAAAGTTGATTCCTGCATTTTTGAGAAGAGATGATCGGGGCAGTCTAGTGCCCTGAGCTTTTTGGTTGGACTCGCATAGGATTTTATTTAGCTTATCTTAAGAGAATTTACTACTGGTGTTAACTATGAAGACAATGGTAAGGAATAATCAACTTTAACAAGGAGGGTGTAGCTAAATATTGCTATAATAGCCACTTGGTCAGGTAACTAATAAAAGAAAAGTAAACGGGTGTACACAAAATAATGCATGCAGTTTAATTAATTTTAAACAACATAAGTGATGATAATTTAGGATTCAATATGATCAAAGTGTTGACTCACCTGGATCAGAGGAATGGAAGTCTTGGGGATCTGGCGAAGCGTTGAAGTGCCGCTCGGGTACTCCCTCGTATTCTAGTCGTGCGAAAATAACGGAAAGAGAAATAGGCAAGAAGCAATAAATACCCCGAACAAAATTCAAATAAACTCAAAATTGAATAAAACTTGAACTAACAGAAAGATCTTGAATTTAGAAAATTTTAGAAACAAGTTTCACTTAAATTGGACTTACGGTTAGGAAGAACGAGCTCTCCAAAGTTTATTCCCAGCAAAAATCCCAAAAAGAAAAAGAGGAGAGAGAGTTCTCTATGACATGTGGGTCCCACCGGCTTTATTAAATTTTATTCAAAATTTCAGAATTTAATTACTGAGAGTATGACATATGGGGCCCACATATTTATTTAAATCTTGAAAATTAATTTAATGCTAGAGGCTGACATATGGGCCCCAGGTGCTGTTACCCGTACGGTGGGGGTCCACTTGTCAGTGAGATAAATTTTTAAATTCAGTTTAAATATTTTAATTAAGTAGGGCCCAGATGTCAGCCGCACATAGCAGTTAAACCGTTATGGGGTCCACCTGTCAGCGAGTTGGTAGATTTAACTAATCATAATCATTAGCCATTAATGAAGATTAGGTTATTAATGATGTCGGAAATAGGGGCGGCTCTGGAGGCGCGGCGGCGCGGTCGACCGGTGGGAGGGGGAGAGCGGATGCATGGAGCATTCCCAAAATAGTCCCACGAGGTTTGAGCGCATCCCTTGGTGAAGTGGTGCAGCCTCTGATGGCCTAGGGTCTCGCCGGCGACGACCTTGGCGGCGGCGGCGAAACTAGGGCGGAAGGGACAATGGCGAGAGCAGCGATAATTGCTCAATTAAAGGTTAGGGGAGCATCCAGGGAACAGTAGAAGCTCACTGGAGGGGCTGGTCGAACTCGGGGCAGCCTAGAGGGGGCTGGTGACGGCGGCCGTGGACGGCGGAGAGGAGGGCTTGGTGGCGAGAGAGAGAGACCGGTGAACTTACAAATTGGTGACGAGATTGGCTTCGTCGGACCCTAATGAAGCTGCTATCGAGCGCAATTGGCCTGAGGTGGCCGGATTCACCCGCGAGACAAAGAGGCCGGAGTTGGGGAAGAAGGGTGGGCCGATGAGCTGCGAACAAAGATAGTTCAATTAGGCTTCACAAAGGCTGCAGAGGGGCCTAATAAACACCAGGGAGGAGTCGAGGTGGCTTGTGGGAGTTCGGAGGTGGCTGGCGGTGGAAAGGGCCGAGGAAGCTCCGAGCAGCGGCGAGAAAAGATGAAATCGCATGCCAAGGGAGGGAGTGAGCGCTGGATGGCTTACCCTAGGGTTTTTGCTGAGAATTTATAGCGGGAATGGGAGTGGGGAGCGTTGGCTCGAATTAAGGCGAGGCGCGCGAGGGTGGCGGGCGCTCGAGTGCCTCTACGGTGGCTAGGCGGGGAAGGGGGCGAGGAGGATGTGCGGCGCAACATCACGAGCTGTCAATGCACCACAGTAGAGAACAGGGGAATTGCCGGTGCTGAGGCGACGAGCAACTGTACGGCGGCGCGGTGGTATTGCCACAAGGACGAGCAACTGTGCTGAGGAAGGAGGCGAGGCCGGTGTAGGCGGAGCCACTGCGGACAAGGCTCGAGGTCTGACCTTGAGGGCGAGGGCGCAGACGCGATGGAGAGGACGCAGGGAGCTGACGGGTGACGGCGACGGGCGTACGGCGGTGCACCCAGACGACACGGCTAGAAAGAGTGAGGGAGCATCTAGCTTGGAACTGGTACAGGGCGGTTGCGGCGACGCCACGGGGAGAGCTCGCACCGAGGGTTAGGGAGGAGAGGCGCCCGAGGTGGTGACGACTGCGGCGTTAGTAGTGCGCGCGAAGAATGGAGGCGCGGCGTCTTGTGCCGACAGAGAGGAGGGGGACAAAGGGAAAGAGAAGAGGGGGCGGGCGGGCTGGCTGGGCCGTCGGGGGGTTTCTTTTTTATTTCTTTTTCATTTTCTTTTCTTTTCCTTTTTGAATTTTTGCAAAGAGGAGAGAATAGAGTTTTTGCTAAGCACAAAATACAATACCTTCCAAATGGAAATATGAAAATACCAAAAATTTCATAGCTTAAAACTTTAAATTGAACACAACTGGGGAGAATCAGAATAAGGCCAAAAATAGGAAAACAGGATGTTACAAATCCTACCCTCCTTAAATATAATCTCAACCCCAAGATTCGACTAAGCTTAAAATAAGTGAGGACTCTGAGCTGATCTTCACGCTCCCAAGTGGCTTCTTGCTCCGCGTGGTTGCTCCATTGCACTTTGCAAAAGCTAAAAGTTTTGGGCCGGGTTTGCTTTTCCATTGAGTCAAGAATCTTGATCGGATGCTCCAGGTAGGTGAGGTCTAGTTGAAGCTCGATGGTTTCCAACGGGGCTTGTTCTTCCAAAACTTGGAGACACTTCTTGAGTTGCGAGATGTGGAACACGTCGTGCACCTCAGCTAGGCTAGTTGGTAGCTTTATCTTATAGGCGACTTCTCCGCACCTAGCGAGGATCGGAAAAGGGCCTATATATCGGGGTGCCAGCTTTCCCTTTACTTTAAACCTTCGAACTCCTCGAAGGGGTGAGACCTTAAGGTAGACATGGTCCCCTACTTGAAAAGTTAATTCTCGACGGCGGTTGTCAGTGTAACTCTTTTGTCTGGATTGGGCGGCTCGTAGGTGATCTCTGATTAACTTGACTTTTCTTCTGCCTGCTTAAGTGTATCTGGCCTAAAAGTATGGCCTTCTCCGGTTTCCAACCAATGCAACGGGGTTCTACACTTTCGGCCATATAGAGCCTCAAACGGTGTTATCTTAAAACTTGATTGATAGCTGTTGTTGTAGGAGAATTCCGCATAGGGTAGGCTCTTCTCCCAATCTAGGGTGGATTCCAAGGCGCAAGCACGAAGCATGTCCTTTAGTACTTGGTTGATTCTTTCGGTTTGCCCGTCCATCTAAGGGTGATAAGCTGTGCTAAAGCTTAGATGGATTTCGAGGGCAGTATGCAAACTATTCCAGAAGTGTGAGGTAAATTGGGAACCTCGATCTAAGACTATCCGCTTGGGTACTCCATGTGAGCATACAATACGGGCCATGTATAACTCTGCTAGTTTATCTCCTTTATAGGTGGTCTTTACTGGAATGAAGTGGGCCACCTTTGTCAATCGGTCCACAACAACCCATATAGAGTCGTATCCCGACTTAGTGCGGGGAAGGCCGGTTATAAAATCCATTCCTACTTCTTCCCATTTCCATTGAGGGATCTGTATTGGCTGGAGTAATCCGGCGAGTTTCTAATGCTCAGCTTTAACACGTTGACAAGTGTCACAACATGCTACATATTCTACAATATCTCGCTTCATACGGGGCCACCAATATAAGGTTTCAAGTCTTGGTACATTTTTGTGCTGCTAGGATGCAAAGCATAGGTTGAATTATGAGCTTCTTTAAATATTAATCCTTGAGTTCCTTTTGATGAGGAACAAAGAGTCATTTTTCAAACCATAGAACTCCTTGTGTATCCCTGGTTATCTTTAGTGCTTTTTCTTTACCCATTAGTTGTTCAAGCTTTTGGGTTCCTGGGTGTTCTTTCTAAGCGGCCTTAATTTGTTCTCCCAATGTCGGGTGTACCTCTATCGTGGCTAGGGTACCTTGCTTTACTATGCCCAAGTTAAGAGAGGCAAACTTCTTGCAGAGCTCAGGCGAAACTTGCTGAATTTGGATATGATTGCAGTTAGGTCTTCGACTTAGGGCATCAGCCACTACATTGGCTTTGCCAGGATGGTAATGGACTTCCAGGTCATAATCTTTAATTAGTTCCAACCATCTTCTTTGCCTGAGATTAAGGTCGGTCTGTGTAAATATATACTTGAGACTTTTATGGTCCGTATATATTTTACAATGGTTTCCGATTAAATAGTGCCACCAAATTTTTAGTGCATGCACCACTGCTGCTAATTCCATCTTGCATCAGTACACAACCCAGGCCTTGACGGGATGCATCACAATATACCTCAAAATCCTTATGGATATCTGGCAGGACTAAAAATGGTGCTGAGGTTAACTTTGTTTTCAATTCTCGAAAACTTTGCTCATAGTCATCCGTCCATTCATACTTCTTTTCCTTCTTAAGAAGGTGAGTCATGGGTCTGGATATTTTAGAAAATCCATTTATAAAATGTCTGTAATATCCAGCTAGTCCGAGGAAACTACGCACTTCGGTAACTGAAGTTGGGGGTTTCCATTCTAGGACCGTGTCGACCTTGGAGGGGTCAACAGCTACACCTCCGGAGGAGATGACTTGCCCAAGGAAGCTAATTTCTTGTAACCAAAAGGCACATTTGCTATATTTTGCATATGGCTGATGCTCTCGGAGCGTCTCTAGGACTTCTTGCAGATGTGCTACATGCTCATCCGTGATCTTGGAGTAAATTAGAATGTTGTCTATGAATACGACCACGAACTTATCCAAATATTTCATGAACACTTTATTCATGAGGTTCATGAAGTAAGCGGGGGTATTGGTAAGTCCAAAGGACATGACTGTATACTCAAATAACCCATATCGAGTGGTAAAGGCTGTCTTTGGAACATCTTCTGTCCTGATTTTGAGTTGATGATACCCAGACTTTAGGTCTATCTTAGAGAACACTGTAGCCCCTGATAGCTGATCAAACAGATCATCTATTCTTGGCAGCGGGTACTTATTTTTTATGGTTACTTCATTTAGAGAGCGGTAATCCACGCATAACCTTGCGGTCCCATCTTTCATTCTGACGAAAAGTACAGGTGAACCCCAAGGGGATGAACTAGGTCTAATAAATCATTTTTCTTGCAACTCTTCAAGCTGTAACTTTAGTTCTTCAAGTTCATCTACCTTCATTCTATATGGTCTTTTGGCGACTAGGGTAGTCCTTGGCTTTAAGTTGATTACGAATTCCACATCTCTATCTGGGGGCATTCTGGGTAATTCTTTTGGGAAGATGTCGGGGTATTCCTGAACCACTAGCATCTCTTCCAAGGGTAATTCCTCAAGGTGATGGAGCATAGGTCTGGGAGATGAATGATCCACTTGGACTTGTATCTCTATCCCTGAGTCCTTGGTTAGCAGTACCTTTCTGTTAGCACAATGTATCAATCCTTGGTACTTAGCTAACTAATCCATCCCTAAGATAATGTCCAAAGTTTGGGATGGCAGGACTAAAAGATGAGCTAGGAACCCAAATTTTTCCATAGTGATTTCTACCCCTAGGGCTTATTAATGTTACTATTAGAGGTCCTTCAGGGGAACTAAGCATCACTGGCTTTACTAGCTTAAAAGTGGGCAACTTAGCCTTTGCAATAAATCCTCCCGAAATAAAAGAATGTGAAGCCTCAGAATCAAACAAAACTTGAGCAGGTACGGATTTAACTAAGAACATACCTATTAAAACTCCTGGGGCATCCTGAGCTTCTTTCTGCGGTCACATGATTCACTCGGCCTTGATGGTGAGTTGACGCAGTTTGGGAAGCTAGAGATACCTAGACTCCTTTATTGGATGCTGCAGATGATCCTTTTGTGGGAGTAGTGCTTAAATTAGTCTTGGCGGGAGCAGTCTGACGATCTGGGCATCTGTTGGTGAAATGCCCCTTGGCTCCACAGCTAAAGTAGTGCAAGCTGGCAGCTGGGTTTACTGTTGGAGCTTGTCCCACTGGACGGGGTATCTTTGTGATACTGCCGTTGGAGTGTTGGGGTGGAGTTGGAGCTCGAAAAGTGGAAGTTGCCCCTTGCCGAAAAGAGGGTTTGCCTTGATATGTTGACCGGGATTGGGAGTTGCCTTGAGACCGTTGTGCGGCCCATTTTCTCTTATGGCTGGCCTCCAATTGCCTTCTTTCATTTTCACAGATAAGGGCCTTGTTGATAAGGTGGTGGAAGGTAGGGTGATCATGCAGGATCAGTTGTGCCCTCAATTCTTCATTCATTCCTTCCAGGAACCTATCTATTTTCTCTTCGTCTTCGGCCACATCCTTAGGGCCATAGCGAGCGAGCTAGTTGAATTTTGTGAGGTACTCGCTGACCGTCATATTTCCTTGTTTCAGGGTACGGAACTCGTTCTTTTTCATCCTCATGATTCCGGTAGGCACAAAATTTTGCCAAAACACATCCTTGAATTCTACCCAAGTAATGATGTTCCGGGGTAAAGATGTTCCTTTTTCTCTCACCTCTCCTGCTTCTTCTTCGGCTTCCACCTCAGAGTTGCCTAGCTCATTTTGTTCAGAATGTTGTGTGTCGGAGCAGGGGTTTCTGCCACCTCATCCTCTTCTTCTTCTTCCACATCACTTTCTGAAGGCCTCTTTTTCGTATGAACTTCAAGAAAATTCTCCCACCAAGCGGCAACGGCGCCTTTAAGTTGGTGGGTAGCAAAATCTATGTTGTCTTCATCTGGCCAACGAGCTAGACAAAGTTTCTTCTCAGTGTCTCTCTGTCGAGACCCGAATATGCAAACTCAGACTCTCTGTGTATACTGCACTAGTCTCAGGATCACGCTAGTGCACACAGTCAAACATAGATGTAATCACAACCATATACACGTTAAAATAAAGGAAAAGCTCAAATATCAATAGATATCAAGAGGTACGACCTTATGGCCAAACTTACAATAGACTAGCCTGAAGGGCTTAACAAAAACTAGCAGTGGAAATCCAAAATAAAGCGTAGCGGCCAATCGACAAATCCATAGGCTATCGAGTGGAGAACGAAGTCTAATCCATGTAGTTGTCGAAGTACTCTCCTTCTGGAACCTCGTGCTGGTGATACTCCTCTTCCTCAACTGAGCAACATTGGGCATAAAGCCGTGAGTACATTGGTACTCAGCAAGTCGTTTGTAACAAATGAATGCAATATAGTATGCAAGGCTTACCAAAGCATGGCTGAAAGGTTAATTTGCATAAAATGATATTTAAAGGTAAATACAGTAAATAGATTGAAAGCAAACTTTAAATAAAACAATAATAAATAAATAATCAAAGGAATTTGACATAACCACTTGAAGACTTCCCATCCACAAGCTAAACCAACCACTTATGGACCTCCCATCCATAAGCTAAACCAACAGTGAATTAACCATTCACTGTCCAACCACAATCCACAAGCTTTCAGAAATAACTATACCTCGTGTGAAATCACCGAGCATTGTCCATGACCGAAGACGCACCTATTCGAATAGTTTTACACTTTACAGAGGTTGCACAACTGTACCCACACGATGTGATAATCCTCACATTAAAGAAAAATCACAACAAGGCCTTTACAAAGTTTAGTTACAACTTAATCCGCCCGCTAGAGTTTCACATCACACCCCCCTTGCGCCACATGGAAATTAGCAACCATGTTCATCTCAATGGCAAGATTAAAGTTGAAACATCCCAAATTAATCAGCCAGGTCCATCCCATACCAGACATGTGGTTTGCACGGTAAAGCTCAGATCAATGGCGCACAAAGTTAAGTCCTTAATTCTACCCGGGCGAGACTACCACATCCCTCGAAGTGCTCGACAGTTCCCCCTTTACTGCACGATCACTCGCCCGAGTGCAAAACCAGTTTATATAACCACGCCAATGACACACCAATGCCATGGCCCAAATTTTAATAAACGTGGCACCAACCACAGTTCCATATCTCATTAAGTCAAATTGATAATTCATATGTGATGATAAATCCGATCGTAAATTAAGCAAGGCTAAGAATTCTAATTGTACAACCCATGTGATAATTAGCATAGCATCACTAATAAATTTCCCAACCTATGGTGACAATGGCATCAGGGTGTTCAAAGTAACAAGGAGGGATTAATCCAAATAGGACAGTAACTACCAGATACAAGGGTTTGAATAAAAATAGCGACGCAAGATAATTTAAAATTAAATAATTAAATAATAGATTGCAAAATAGGTCCAACATAATCAAATGACATGACTTGCCTTGGTTATGCTCAGCGAGGTACTCTTGGTCTTCGAGCGTAGATCCTGCTCCTCCAGAATCCAAATCTAATGAGAGAGAAAACGACCGAAACAAGAAAAACACATAAAATAATAAGCAAATAAACTTCAAAAATCATGAAACTAGAACCAAAAGCTAGAACTTGATTTTACATGAATTTAGAAAAAAGAACGGGGTCAATCGGAGCTAGGACAGAGGAGAACGGGCTCTCTGAAAATAAACCCTAAAGGAAATCTAGAAAATTCAAAAATGGCACTGTGCTGTGAACCCGGTGCACGGAGAAATGAGTCTACCATGGACCCGGTGCACAGAACAGTACGCACGGGGGAGGGTGGTGCTGACGTGGCGGCCTAGGGCTGACATGGCATGGTGTGGCCCTGACACGTGTCACCAGCCGACGTGGCAGGCTGACGTGGCCGATGATGTGGCACTTGGAGCGGGTTGCGGCTGACGTGGCGCTGACGTGGCGTGGCACGTGGCGTGCCATGTAGGCTAGGGCTGACATGGCTTGCCACGTGGGTAGGGCTGACGTGTCGCGTGCGGGCGCAGCGGCGGCGCGGCGTCGGTGCGGGATCCGACGGTTGGAGGAAGGCCACGTGGCGGGATCCAGGCGCTAGTTTTGGATCTGGATGAGTGGCTCGGATTAGGCGGCCGGGCTCCCGATTGGTGACGTGTGTCTCGGCACGACGCGCGCGAAGCGGCGTGAACGCGGCGCGGCGCGGCGCGGCGCGATGCAGCATGCGGACCGATCACGGAGCGGCGGGCGCGTCGGTGCGGCGTGGCAACCGGCGGCGGGGCGGCGGGTGCGGGTTTCAGCGGCGGGGTCCTTCGACGACGGAGGAGGGAGGTAGCGGAGACGGCGATGGCTCACTGGTGAAGACGCGGAGGAGGCGGCGCATTCATGTTGGCGACTGGCGCAGCTATGGTGCCACCGACGGGGACGGGCGACGCGGCTCCATCGAAGATGACGGCGGGGAGGAGAGGACACCGGTGACGGCAGCGCGAGGCAACGGCGCACGGCGCGGGGTCGGGGATGGCGCGGAGGAGGTGGCGGAGGATGCTCACAACCGAGGGCGGCGGCGCTATTTGAAGCACGCACGCCGAGGTGTCCGGGACGGAGACGGCGGGCCTCCGCATCCGAGACAAAAATGGCGGGGGCGACACGTGGCACTAGCGATGCATCGGACGGCTGCGGGCGCGACGGGGCGCGGTTGGATCGGGGCTAGGGTTCCACGGGGGGAGGGCGGCGGATGGGCGCCGCGCGGGGATGGGCTGAGAGGGCGGGAGTGCGCAGGCGGGGCGACGCAGTCGCACGCAGCGGCGATGCGTGGCCTGCGGGGGAGGAATGGGCCGGAAGGGTGGGGAGTTGGCCCGAGGGTGGTGGGCCGGGGAAGGTTTAGGCCCGAAGAGGGATTTAGGATTTTAATTGATTTTTTTTTTAACAAATCCAAATCAAATCAAATGAGCCCCGGAAAATAGAAAATAAATCTCAAAAAATCACTAAAAATTCTAAAAAATTCCTTAAGACACAAGGAACTCAAATAAAATATTTTCAACTTATGTTAATATTTATTTTAATCACATTAAATACTTTTAAATTCTAAAAACTCAAATTAAGCTTTATTAATTCAAAAAATTCCAAAAATTCATTTTTAAAATTCAGGCTTTAAAAACTTCTGAAAATCAGGATGTTACACTCTCAACCAATCATCTGCCTCTAAAGGCTCAGTAGCTGATGAGAAGGTCTGAGGACGCGTCCTCAAAAAATCTACCTACTTTGAACTCTTGTTGGACGATCTGGCTTGCTAGTTAGCTAGCATGGCGTGGAGGATCTCAGTTTGTTGAGCCAAAATTTGGGTCGTCATGGGTAGTGCAGGAGGTGGAGGGGTTAAGCCTTGGTCATGTCCTCTTCCTCTGCCACGGCCTCTACCGCGACCACGAGCCGGGGTGGTGGCTCTTGGTGGTGCCATCTGTCATCGAAATAAACGTTACAAGGAGAAGGGAGGAGGGCATATTGATAAGAGGGTTTACTAGCCCTCTAGTAGCACAATCGAAAAAGCCATTACAATTAAGACAAGCAATGCAATAAAAATCTTTAAACTGCAACTTAAGTATTATAAAGAGGTTCAAAATGACCCAAGGAGGTTATCATTATCCTTCTTGAGGTCATTGACCACGCACGTCGTCTATATACAAAAGGACCTCCTAAGAGAGCCAAAAGATGAGGCCAAAATACCTACTACCTTTGCTACCTATCTACCTAAAGGTGATCGCCCCCGCAGGTAGAACATCCCTAAGAACGACTACGGCTAGCTCTCTGTGGCGGATTGGCAGTGCGAAAGCGGGAGCTAGCCGGTGAACGAGAGCGTCGCAGACCCCAGCTAGGTCCTCCGGCATCGGCGATGGTGAAGCCTGGGGGTGGGCGAACGCTCTTCCGAGCGGTGAGCCGGACACGAGGCCCCCTGGAACTACAAGGTGTGGGCTCTCTCGTGGTGGGAGCAGGAAGGGGAAGCAGCGAGCTAAAAATCATCAGAGCATGTGTTGGGGCCGGTGATACAGGTGGTGCTGGTGCTGCGGGAGGTGCTGGAGATGCTAGTGCTGCTGGAGATGCTGGTGCTGCTAGTGCTGCTGGTGCTCTGATAGGTGAGGAAGGCGTGTAGGAAGGCGAAGATGGTGTGTAGTCTTGTCGGGATCGAAGCCGCTAGAGCTCGGCCTCAGCAGAGATACGCTCTCTCTCTAAAAAAGTGAGGGCGGTGTCCACTCCGGCCAACTCGGCCCGTAGTGCGTCGATCCTCCTGTAGCTGGATGTCAGGAGGGTACGAAGCTGCCCTATCTGTCGCAGCGCCCGACTGTGAGAGTTGATCTAGGCCTGCGTAAGGAACACCTTGTGTGAGAGTCGTGGGTCGTCGATCGGCTCTCCTCGAGGCTTAGGATCAGTCTCCCCTGGCGAAGGATGGGAAAGAAGCAAAAGGGAGACTGGATCAGCTCCTCTCCGTGCACCTGCATCAAGCATGCTGAAGCGTAGTGCGTGGCGTCCTACACTGTGTCAGTACAGTTACTCCGGGGGCAGGCCTCAGGGGTGACGATAGGGATCATGCTGCCGTCTCATGCATAAATGAAGACATTCACGAGCCAGGAATCCCTATCCTGAATTCTCGTGCATCGCCTCCCTCTGCCTCAGAGTGGGATAGCAAATCCCAAGCAGGGGTGGAAGAGCTCGCCATCTATAATTTTTGAAACAAAGGGTTAGATATGGATAAAAGATTTGTAGAAGAGTAAGAAACTAGAGTGGTAAGCAAGGTATTTAGACTATATATTTTTTTCATACTTGATATTCAAATTAAGATTTTTATCCTCGTTACGGCCATTCTAGCTAATGCTTCCTACAGTCGTATGCTCTGATACCAGCCCTGTCGGACCCGGATTTTATCAATCTAAATCCCTATGATTTAACTGCAATATTCCCTGTATTAGTAGCTAGTGCTCACAGATACATAACTGGATCATTTCATACACGATACTCCTTTAGTACAATAATAAAGTCAAATGGTTCTTTACTTCAGGCGTCAGGCCAACTAGTAGCATTACAATCAGAGACAGCGGAAAAACAAAAAGATACTAGGAAGGCGTGTTTCCCTACAGGAAGCGACTGGGGATAGCCCAAGAGAATCCAACATTTGGTCATCTTGACTAATGTTGAATTCCCTTGTTATCTAGAAAGGTCGACCGACTGCAAGGGGGAGAAAGTACTACTAATCCCAATTGTGGTCGTTATCTCCTTCATCTTGTCCTTGTTCTTCATAATACTCGTAGTGTCCTTGTTGCTCACCTTCTGGGAAAAAGGGGGAGAGCAAGGATGAGCACTTTCAACTGTGCTCCGCAAGCCAACACACAAAATGCAATAATATAGAATGTATGGCTTCTCAACAGATGGCTTGGGTTTCTTTTAGTTGCGGAAGACAAAGTTTACAAATATTATTATGTAACAAATCCTATGACTTAGTAGATTTTGGTAAACATGAGTAGCATTTAAATGTGCAATAAATGTACTGTAGACGGTTCCATCCACCGATTACTTGGCTCCGTCCACCAATACTAGTTTTTGATTTACCGGGTTACATCCACCCTAATTAGACATCGCTGGAGTACATCCTTCCAGGTAAAATCAAAAGTGAAGTACTTCCCTCCACTTAGTTTCATTCCCACCCATGAAAAGATTTTAGAAATAGAACTAACTCGAGAAAGATCCCATGTCTGCCCTTAATCGTAGGCACGGCTATTCGAATAGTTTATACTCTGCAGAGACTGTACATCTTTATCCACAAGAGATAATCCAGTTATTTTATTCCGCATGTTTCCTTAGACACGTGGGTCAAAAAGGATCATCACATGACTTTTACAATGCATCTAGTAAAGGGTCACACTTGCTAAGGTTTTGTCTGAGGGATAGCTATGTTGCTCCACCTAGACCCCCTCTTGCGCCACACGGTGCTTAAACTAGCACCACGACTCGTGGGTCACTCCGAAGTGCTTACCTTTACTGGCAATGCAAATTATTTGGTCATGCCTACACTTTTCCAGCTTGTGATTTGTACTGTTATACATGAAGAGGTCTATACGGGATTAAGTCATTAAGTTATCCAGGAGGTGCTTTCCGCAACCACAAGTTCTTGTGTTACATCCACACCATCCTCTCTTACCATCCACCCAGATAGAGAAGTACATTTTTAGGGTTTTGAGAAGCATAAGATAAGCTTGTACCAAAGTATCAATCATGTACATCTTTACCCCCAAAAGTTGATTCCTGCATTTATGAGAAGAGATGATCGGGGCAGTCGGTGCCCTGAGATTTTTGGTTGGACTCGCATAGCATTTTATTTAGCTTATCTTAAGAGAATTTACTACTGATATTAACTATGAAGACAATGGTAAGGAATAATCAACTTTAACAAGGAGGGTGTAGCTAAATATTGCTATAATAGCCACTTGGTCAGGTAACTAACAAAAGAATAGTAAACTAGTTTTCATAAAATAACGCATGTGGTTTAATTAATTTTAAACAACATAAGTGATGATAATTTAGGATTCAAAATGATCAAAGTGTTGACTCTCCTGGATCGGAGGAATGGAAGTCTTGGGGATCTGGTGAAGCGTTGAAGTGCTACTTGGGTACTCCCTCGTATTCTAGTCGCATGAAAATACCAGCAAGAGAAATAGGAAAGAAACAATAAATACCCCAACAAAATTCAAATGAACTCCAAATGGAATAAAACTTGAACTAACAGAAAGATCTTGAATTTAGAAAATTTTAGAAACAAGTTTTACTCAAATTGGAGTTACGGTTAGGAAAAACGAGCTCTCCAAAGTTTATTCCCAGAAAAACTCCAAAAATAAAAAGAGGAGAGAGAGTTCTCTCTCTGACATGTGAGTCCCACCGGCTTTATTACATTTTATTCAAAATTTCAGAATTTAATTACTGAGAGTATGACATGTGGGGCCCACAGATTTATTTGAATCTCGGTAATTAATTTAATGCTAAAGGCTGACGTGTGGGGCCCTAGGTGCAGTTACCCGTACGGTTGGGGTCCACTTGTCCGTGAGATAAAGTTTTGAATTTGGTTTAAATATTTTAATTAATGAAGCGGGGCCCAGATGTCAACCGCACATAGCGGCTAAACCGTTATGGGGTTCACCTGTCAGCGAGTTATAAGATTTAACTAATCATAATCATTAGCCATTAATGAAGATTAGGTTATTAATGATGTCGGAAACAGGGGCTCAGGAGGCTCGGCGGCGCGGTTGGCGGCGGCGATGGGGAGAGCGAATGCACGGGAGCATTCCCAAAATAGTCCCACAAGTTTCGAGCGCATCCCTTGGTGAAGTGGCATAGCCTCCGATGGCCTGGGGTCTCGCCGGCGACGACCTTGGCGGCGGTGGAACCAGGGCGGAAGGGGCGATGGCGAGAGCAGCGATAATTGCTCAATTAAAGGCTAAGGGAGCATCCAAGGAATGGTAGAAGCTCACCGGAGGGGGTGGTCGAGCTCAGGGCGGCCTGGAGGGGGCTGGCAACGGCAGCCGTGGACAGCGGAGAGGAGGGCTTGGTGGCGAGAGAGAGAGACCAGTGAACTTCCAAATTGGCGACGGGATTGGCTTCGTCGGACCCTAATGAAGCTTCTGTCGAGCGCAATTGGCCTGAGGTGGCCGGATTCGCCGGCGAGACAAAGAGGCTGAAGTTGGGAAAGAAGGGTGGGCCGGTGAGCTGTGGACAAAGATAGTTCTATTAGGCTTCACAGAGGCTTCAGAGGGGCCTAAGAAACACCAGGGAGGAGTCGAGGTGGCTTGCGAGAGTCCGGAGGTGGCTAGCTGTCGGCCGAGGAAGCTCCGAGCAGCGGCGAGAAACGATGAAATTGCGTGCCAGGGGAGGGAGTGAGCGTTGGATGGCTTACCCTGAGGTTTTTGTCGAGAATTTATAGCGGGAATGGGAGTGGGGAGCGTTGGCTCGAATTAAGGCGAGGGCACGAGGGCGACGAGCGCTCGAGTGCCTCTACGGTGACTATGCGGTGAAGGGGTGAGGAGGATGTGCGGCGCAATGTCACGAGCAGTCAATGCACCACAGTGGAGCACAAGGGAATTACTAGGGCTGAGGTGACGAGCAACTGTACAGCGGCACGGCGGTATTGCCACGAGGCCAAGCTACGGCCGGAGTAAGGAGGCGAGGCCAGTGTAGATGGAGCCACTGCGGGCGAGGCTCGAGGTCTGACCTTGAGGGCGAGGGCACGGACACGATGGAGAGGACGTAGGGAGCTGACGAGCAACAACGATGGGGGTATGGCGGTGTGCCGGACGGCAGGGCTAGGAAGAGAGAGGGAGCATCTAGATCGGCGAACTAGTACGGGGCGGTTGCGGCGACGCCACGGGAAGAGCTTGTGCGGAGGGTTAGGAAGGAGAGGCGCCCGAGGTGGTGACGACTGCGGCGTCAGCAGCGCGCGTGATGAATGGAGGCGCGGCGTCTTGGGCTGACAGAGAGAAGGAGGGGGGACGAAGGGAAAGAGAAGAGGGGACAGGCGGGCCGGCTGGGCCTTTGGGCCTAGTTGAGCCGCCGGGGGGTTTTCTTTTTATTTCTTTTCCATTTTATTTTCTTTTCCTTTTTGAATTTTTGCAAAGAGGAGAGAATAGATTTTTAGCTAAGCACAAAATACAATAACTTCCAAATGGAAATCTGAAAATACCAAAATTTTCATAGCTTAAATCTTTCAATTGAGCACAACTGGGAAGAATCAGAATAAGGCCAAAAACAGGAAAATGGGATGTTACAAATATGCTCTTGAGAAAACAAGATTTTCATATTCTGTAACTTGAGAGCTAAGAGTATATTGGAAGAAATATTCACAGATCACATTTATGCTTTTCTACTGAATGGATGTTGTGAGATGGCAATACTTCCATTGTGAAATGCCAATACTTCCACAAACTGACAGAATGGAAGAAATATTTGGCAGCATATCCTCTCATTGACAAGAGAATATTCACTTTGACAATACAATATAAGTCATGGTACATAATAGGAATATGTTCCAGAATAGGTTGACATATTAATCAATGAAGTATCTAAAAATTGTGTGCAATTTTAAGAAGCACTTTTCAATAGCAAACTTTGAGCTATGCATGACTATAGCAATTTTCATTCATTCACACAAGCATCAGACAATATCAGATTGCATTCAGACAAGTCATACAATTTTCATTCCGACAAGTCATACAATTTGCAACGAAGCATATAAAATTTCTTCAATAACCCCAACAAGCCAATACAAAAATTAATCCAGCTCCAACAACTCCAATTGCTTTAATGATGGATTGACATATGGAGTAAAATACATGCACATAACATGATACTTACTACGAATGGGGTGAATCCACTCTTTTTCAGGGTACCACAATGAATTAATTGGTAGAGAGGGTGAACTAACTTGAGTGATAGAGTGTGTATCGAGATTTTCTTATTTGGCATTCCCAATGCCATGCACTCATCGGCCATAGATTCCATGCCTGCTACAAATTCTACAAGTGATAGAATGACAAAATGAGATAAGATTCATAACCTTAGTGAACATATACCTATGCATGCAGTGAAATGGGAAAACAAGAACTCTTTTGGAAATAAGAGATCAAATCAAAATTCAAGGCTTATGGAACCAACAAGAAGACAAAGTGTACAAATTAAGCATGAACAATCTCTCTTTCTAAAATACTGAAATGTGTAGAATGATCTATGACTGTCATAAGATATTCTCCACTGCGAAAAAAAGCTTTCATTATGGAACAAAAGCAACAATATTTGTCTGCCATGCATAGTATAAGAATAGTGTCAACTAGCTAGTTATCATGCCAAACATGACGCGGATAAAATCGACTGGTTCAAAAAACAACAAATCTATTTTTTAATTTATTGAAGAACATCGATGGCAATTTAGTTCTAGCTAGGAGATAAACATGAACGCAACTGCTACTGTGCTAGGGCACCGCCGCAGCCATCTCGGTCATGTCCATTGCTAGCAAGCTCACCATGGACCGTAAGTGCGAGGAGCTGATTATTCAATTTGCATATTGCTGTGCAGCAGTTGTATGATTGATCGAGTATGTATTTACTTGCGCTTTGGCATGTGTCTTGGAGGATTAGCCGTCGACCAAGGGATCTATCACTTCCTCGTGCCCACAACGATCTTTGTGATGTGCTTCTTCTGTTGACCTGAAGGCACTTGATTGACTTGCGGATGGAGGCGCTCGAGGAGGTGAAACATCCTATTTTTCTGGAGTTTACAAAGCCCTGAATTTAAAAATGAATTTTTGAAATTTTTCTGGAAATTAAACAAGCTTAAAATGAATTTTCAAAAATTAAAATGATTTAATCTGATTAGAATAAACCTCAACATAAGTTAAAAATATTTTATTTGGATTCCTTGTGTCACAAGGAATTTTTGGTATTTTTGGTGAATTTTTGGATTTATTCGGATTTAAGAAAAAGAAAAAGGAGAAAAATCTCTAAAATCCTCCGTGGGCGCCTCCCCTCGGCCCACTCTCTTCGGCCCGCCACGTGTCGGTTCCCACGCCCGCACCAACCTGCCTCGACACCGGCCGCTCTCCGCCGCTCGATTCCATCCCCTTGCCACGCGTCACCATCCTGCAGCCGCCGCCGCCATGCGTGCCCTAGCGCTCGCTTCGCCCACACCCTCACCCGTCCGATCTTGCCACCGGCCATGCGGCACCGATCTGAGCCGCCACGAGCCCCGTCCTCATCCGATCCACTCCGCGCTGTCTCCTCCCGGGACTACCTCAGTTCGCGTGATTTAAACGCGTCACCAACCTCGGTTCATGTGCATCCCCGTCGCCATCCTCGGTTCGTGCACCCCACCCACCGCTGCCGTTCTCCGCTGATGTTGCCGTCCCTCTCCGCCATGCCCCGTCCCCGCCGTCTTCGGAGGACCCCGTCGTCGCCATCTTCCTCGCGGTGAACGTCGCCGCCACCATCCCACCTTCCTCTCCGCCGTCGCCAGTGAGAATCCCCGCCACCCAAACTTACGCCACGCCCTCTCTCTTCCCCTCGCCGGATGTCGCCGCCGCGCCCCTCGCCGGAGCACTTCCGCAACCGCGCTCGCCGGACCCCGCACCACCGCTCCGCCCCTCGGTCGCTGCGCCCCGCCGACGCGTCCGCGCCGCGCGCCTCGGTCCACGTGCCCGCCACACGTCCGCACCATGACGCTTCGCAAATCGCACCGCCACGCGTCGCCCATCCAACGACCTGAGCCTCGCATCCTCGCCGTTGTTTGGATCGCCCACGGTCCAGACGCCACGCGTCAAAACCTCGCCATCGGATCCCGCCACCACCGCCGCACCCGCCACGTCAGCCCTAGCCACATATTCTAAAGACCGGTGATGGCCATGCCACGTTAGCGCCACATCAGCAAAATCCAACCCCCGAGTGCCACATCAGCTGCCACATCAGCAGCAACGTTAGCAGTGCCACGTGTCAACACCCCGGTGTGCCCCGTCAGCCCTAACCCACCGTGTCAGTAGCCCTTTACACTATTCTAAAGACCAGATCCATCATAGGCTTCCTTTTCTGTGAGCCAGGTTCACAGCACAGTGCAATTTCTGATTTTTCAGGATTTTCTTTAGATTAAATTTTTTTGAGAGCCCGTTCTCCTCCGTTCTAGCTCCGATTGACCACCGTTCTTTTTACGAAATTCATCTAAAACCGATCTCTACCTTTTGGTTCTGGTTTCAAGGTTTTTGGAGTGTATTTGAATTTTATTTGATTTATTTTTGTTGTTTCGGTCGTTTTCTCTCTCGTTAGATTCCGATTCTGAAGGAGTAGGAGCGACGCCAGAAGACCCCGAGTACCTCACTGAGCATAACCAAGGCAAGTCGTAACCTTTGATCATGTTGAACCCAGTTTGTAATCTATTATTTAATTATCTTATTTTACTTTATCCTGCATCGCTATTTTAATACAAATCTTTGTACTGGTAGTTATCATCCCAAATTGAATAATTCCTCCTTGTTAAGTTGATTGCCATAATGCCATTGTCACCATAGGTTGGCAAATTTACTAGTGATGCTATGATAGATGTCACATGGGTTGTACGATTAGAATGCTTAGTCTTGCTTATTTTACGAAAGGGTTTATCATCGCATGTGAATAATTAACTTGACTTAATGAAATATGGAACCGTGGTTGGTACCATATTTATTAAAATTTGTGCCAGGACATTGGTGTATCATTGGCGTGGTTATACAAACTTGTTTTTTCACTCTGGCGAGTGATCATGCAGTAAAGGGGGAAGTGCAGGTTCACTTCGTGGGATGTGGTAGTCTCGTCCGGGTAGACTTAAGGACTTAACTTTGTGTGTCATTGATCTGAGCATTATCGTGCAAACCATATGTCTAGTATGGGATAGACCTAACTGATTAATTTATGATATTTCAATTCCGATCTTGCCATTGTGATGAACATGATTCCTGATTTTCATGTGGCGCAAGGGGGGTGATGCGAAACCCTAGCGGGCAGGATTGAGTTAAACTAGAGCATTGTAAAGGTCTTGTTGTGATTTCCTTAGATCGAGATTAATCATATCGTGTGGGTACAGTTGTGCAACCTCTACAGAGTGTAAAACTATTCGAATAGCCGCGTCCTCAGTCATGGAAAATGCTCAGTGATTTCATACGAGGGGTAGTGATTTCAATAAACTTGTGGTTCATGGTGGGAAGGTGAACAAGTAGTTCACTATTGGTTTAGCTTGTGGATGGGAGGTTCACAAGTGATTTACTTCAATTTCATTGATTATTTATTATTATTGTTTTCCATTAAAGTTCACTTTCAATCTATTTATCATATTTATCTTGAAATGTCATTAGTGCAAATTAACCTTTCAGCCCTCCATTGGTAAGCCTTGCATATTATATTGCATTCTTTTGTTAAAAACGACTTGCTGAGCACCAATGTAGTCACGGCTTTATGCCTATGTAGCTCAGTTGAGGAGGAGGAGTATTATCAGCTAGAGGTACCAGAGGGAAAGTACTTTGACGACTTCACGGATTAGGACTTCGCTCCCCTGTCAATTGCCTGTGGGCATGTCGAATGGCTATTACGCTTATGTTATTCTTTTCGCTGCTAGACTTTAAGCCCTTCGGGCTAGTGATATTGTAAGTTTGGCCGTAAGGTCGTACCTTTGGATTTGTATCGACATTTGAGGTTTTCCTTTATTTTAGCGTGTGTATGGTTGTGATCACATCTATGTTTGACTGTGTGCACTAGCGTGATCTTAGACTAATACAGTTTACACAGAGAGTCCGAATTTGCATATTTGGGTCTCAACATAGATGGTATTAGAGCCATATCGACTGTAGGACGAAGCCCTAGTTAGACTAGTCGTTTAGTCAAAAATTATTTTCTAAATCAAACCAACTAATCAGATACTTAGTGATATCTCTATCTTATTACCTCTTTCTTAGGATTCTTGTTCTTGCCCCACTCTTGCAAAATTGTTTTCATAAATCTCTAAACTAATCTTTTCTTTATAAAATGCATTAGATGTCTCAAGTTTCTTTCAGCCAGACGGGAGGATGGAGAGGACTTCTTCGTGTTCTGTTGCGGAGCCTTGGATTAAAGAGATCGTCCGTCTACCTCACAAAGGACGAGAAAGATAAAGGCTAACGCATCGAGAGCATCACCAAATTGTACTTCACCACGAGAGTCGACAAGCAAGTTCTTTCATCTGAGTCCTTTATTTTTGCTATATAGCCTTTTCTATATATAAATGGAGTATATACACAAATTATACTATAAAAAGTAAAGTTTGATGATATTTTTCATGGAACCTTCTTTTGAGTATATCATAATCATTATTAAATTATACTCAATAGGATAAAGAGATATAACAACATCATTTATATGGTATATAAGTAGTAGGAGTACATACTCCTAGAAGTATGAAATCATTTTCCTATATATATATATATATATATATATATATATATATATATATATATATATATATATATATATATATGTATATATATATATATATACATATATATATATATATACATATATGTATATACATATATATATATATATATATATATATATATATATATATATGTATGTATGTATATATACTCCTATGTTGTGAGATACAACATAGGGAGTAACTACTCTCGGGAGTGGAAAAGAGGCTTCCTATGGGATCACTACTTGGATACTGATGTCAAACCTTGCTCTGATACCAAAAATAAAACTTGCAAAATCAAAGCTATTAATTAACAAGGTAATTGAAAGAGATATATAAGGATATTCATAGTAATATGTATATTTGTAAATCAAAATTTACTATTCAAAATGTATTGTTCAAATTTACTGTTCAAGTTAAACATGATCTTCTGGTTGGCGAAATCAATAATTCGGTCGGTTGTGCAGTAGTGGTTTGAAAAATCATACTCGGTACTCACCATATTTCTTGCTAATTTTCTCTAAGTGATCTTAGTCTAAATCATATGAGATAATTTTTTATCATCACCCCAGATAGTTCCACCCAAAGGGAACACTTTTCTCGGGAGTAGAAAAGAGGCTTCCTTTGGGATCACTACTTGGATACTAATCAGAAGCAAGCAATTACTGATGCAATCAAGATAAACAAAAATGGAAATCCTATAGTTCAGGTAGATGTGCATGAAAATCCTGAGATATTGGATCTAGTTTCCAGATCCAATATATCTGAATTGCTTGATGATCTGTTATCTAGATCCAATATCTCAGAATTTCCTGAAGATTTGTAACCTAGATCCAATGCCTTTGAAGATCTTTCTTCACTTTTGGTAAGAATATTTTGAAATCTTGTCCAGGAGCCCCTTCTAAGGGCATATAATTTGGTAGTCTTGCCCCTTCTAAGAGCTCATTTGAGTAATTCATTCATATTTTAGCTGGAACATTATTTCCCTATAATGTGACAAGAAGACAACTAACCAAGTTAGTTTGTAATCATTTAATAATTCTTCACATTACCTTCTTTATGTGATGTTGAATGCCCTTTTCATGAAGGATCATGTCTCTTTCAATTAATATTTTGAAGAGAATGTAACATGATTTTATATAGTGCGACCAATAATCAAATGCATGGCTTGACCAGCATCTTACCTTTCCAAATGATACTTTTAAGGGAATATTTTGAGGTATGAATGTTTGATGGTGACCTTTTACCAATACCCAATCAATGCATAGTAAGATGAATTATCATGCATGCTTATCATACAAATTTGCTGGCTTGGAGAGTGTTCACGATCATTCCAAGACAGCCTTGCATGTCATAGAGTGATCATACAAATTCATAGAGTGACTATTATAGCCTTTCAATAATATCTTTTGAACAGTAGTCTAATTGTTTATAGTCCGCTTCTTCTTTTGAAACCAAACTGCAGGAAAAGAGTGACATTTCTTTGTGATTGCCTACTGCAACTCATTCATGTTTCTATGATTTTGTTTTTTTTTTGTTAAAGCTTCTTTAGTAGATATCTCATTGATAAGATTATTTTTACCTGAAACAATTTCTATAAATTGACTTAATAATGTTTCTTCAGGTCTGGAGCAAAACACTAATTCTACTTATTTGTCCTTGATTTTAAATTTGATGCTATCTTTTATTACAAGAAAAGGACAAATCATTGATAAGAATGATGCTCCTAAAATGACTCCATGTTTTAGATTTTACACAAGCAAAAGGAAAGTCTTAATGCAAAAAACAGGAATACAAATGTGTACCTCACGAATTTTATAGTTTACTCTGAGAGGGCTTCCATCATCACCATAAATTTTGTGAGTGGATTTTTCAAAATATTTGAAAGGAATAATTCCTTCTCGGATACAATTCACATAAGCTCCAGAATCAATTAAGGTTTGGTATTTGAAATGAAATCTATTAGTGAATTTATATAAGACCTCTACATACCATTTTTGTTTAAAATATGTTTCTATAGAGCTTACAAGTCCTTATTAATTATTTTGAGGAATTATCTCTTCTTCAGATTCACTTTGAATTTTTGCTTTTTCCTGGATTTCTAATATTTGGACTCTCCTTTTAAGTTCTCGTAGTTCGTCCTTTATATAGTTTTGTTCTTAAATGAGATCATTTAGATCTAACTGTTTGTTCATCTGCGTATGATTATCTACCCTTTCAAAGACTTCATCTACTGAGAAATACTTTTTATATTGGATATCCTTTACTAACTTGTCCTTGTTGGTTTTGATTCTTGATAAGAATCTTTCTAAGATAACTTCTTTTTCTCGTGGAATTTGCACCGTATCAAAAGTGTCTAATACAAATTGTTCCAGTCTGTGAGGACTAGGATATTTTCATCAAAGGTATCCTCAGAGACATCTTGTTCACAACAAGAGCATTCACTATTTTCACAATGATTTATTTCTACTTTATTTTCATTTTCAGAGCTAGATTCATCGTCAATGTGATTTAGGATTTCTCCTAACCATTCTTTAATATCTTCAGACTTTGATTCTAGTATGGTTTGTATTTCCTTTTTGACTTTGGATTTGAAGCATTTGCTTGCTATATGACAATTTAGTGCACATTTATAGCATACAATTTCTCTTGGATTGTTTTCTTTCTTAAGAGGTTTTCTATGTCGCTTCCTCTTAATAAGTATGCCTATTTGTTATTATTAACATGACTTTTTCTAAGTCGTTTAACATATTTTGTTTTATTCCTACTTTCATGTGGATCTTGGAATCCAAACTGATAGCAAAAATCTCATATTTTCTTTTTCCCCAATAACCCTTTGTTTTTTATGTTGATCCTTAATTTTAAGGTTATTACACAGTTCAGCACCTACTAACTTATTTTTTGGGTGATTTTGCCTATATCTATATATTAATAATTTATACTCCCTTCTCCTTCTTTTCTTAAAGAATTTCTAACCATTTCAGCAAATAAAGGAGGTAATCCAGATATATTTTTCTTTCTAAAAATCTTGATTGGGATCAGGCAAAGTGTATAATTTCGATAAGAATGTATCTTTATACCACCTAAAATCTGACATAGTATTGCATCTTAGGTTTATTAATTGTTCTCTATTTTTCTTATAAATATCTTGAAAATTTTCAGCAAAATGATAGACTATATTGTAAACTAAAGTAGTCAAGTCATCCGAAATGTTACCAATAGGATTTTCATGCACATCTACCTAGACTATAGGACTTCAATTTTCATCTATCTTGACTGCATTAATAATTGCTTGCTTCTGATCGATATCCAAGTAGTGATCCCCTAGCCTCTCAATTGACCAGAGAATCCAACAACAATCATCGAGGCTACTTCTCTTTCTGGGTTACTACTAGCTATGCAAGCATTAGTATACATGATCATTTGATGGAAAGGAGTAAATATTTGATATTCTGTGTGTCCATCTAAATTCATTCCACAATATATTTGCCATTAAAATAGGCCATAATACTAATCTAAGGCATTTCTTCAAATTGTAGATTAGCATAAGTTGGTCTATGATAATAATTTCTTGTCCTAGTAGTATAAGTAACAGGTTTAAAAATCTTATTGATCATGCCATTATTTTCTCCATTAGAGATTTTATTGATATTTTTGTTTATCTTTAAGTTATTTAATTTGTTGGCTAACTCACTAACCAATTCTTTAGATACGGATGATCCTATTGCCTTTTGTTTTCCAAGTTTTATATTAGGACTTATTATTTGTGGGGGTAAACAAGAGAGTAACAGACTAAGTACTAGATGCTTCAGATTGAAAATTAAATAGATAGTTTACTTTTATCTTAGTCTTGCCTGTCTTGGAGCCTTCCAATAGGATGTTTTCAATGTGGTCCGTTTGTTATCCAAGAGCTTGTAAACATATGTTTGCAAAATTTTGTTATTCCACTAGGTGACCTACGTGTTCTACTTTAACAGGATCAACATAAGTGCTTTTAGAGATATTCTTTAACGAAGATGCTTTGGTACTTTCTCCCTTGGTATTATCTGGAAGTTGGATAGACTCAAAGGGAGGATGGACAAATTCTTCAATCTTTCCTCCAGAGGTCTTCCATTCTTATGAGACCTTTTTGATGATATTGAAATCCGCAGGCTTTAGATTATCTCGATCTAATTTTATATTTTCTAGTTTGGACTTTAGTTTGTCTAAATCAGACCTTAGTTTATCTAGATCAAATTGTGGTTTAGTTTTGGTTTTTGATTTACTCTTTGGTTTGGAGAATTCTTCAAAGTATTTGATATGGCTATTTTCATACCAATCAAAGAAGAAAATATGTCTTTTTTGTTCTTTAATTTTTTTGTACCAAACTTCTCTTATTCTCGTTATATAAAGATTGTCTACATTTTTGTAATATCTTTCAAGCTTATCCTTATTTTTGGGAAGATCGAGTTCTTTCTTAAGAAGTTCTTTATCGATTTCAAACTCATGATCTTCTTCTTCTATAACATTGATCTCAAAATCTGAGATTGAGGGCTCATACTGATTATTCTCATAGGTTGAATAGACAATATTATTTGGCTTTAATAGTGGCCTATTATCAAGACTGATAGAGGGTCTTGACTGAATGAAGACCATTCTTCTTTAGGAAAATGTTGTCTCAACATCGCTATCTGATGTTTCAGTCAAGGACTATACCTCATTATGCTGAGTGGCTTTTGGTTCTACTGCTTAGATGAGAGTCCACTTCTCAGGAAGTATTATCCCATCCGACTTCAAGGTTTTAGGAGTGATAATATTTTTTCAAGGGTTGGCTTGAAGGAGAGTGGTTAGACCTTTTGATGTATTTTGTTTTGTACATGAGGCTAAGGTGGTCATAGTTTTGTAGTAGATTCTATATGTCAATGAAATGTTTTCACTTCCAAGTTCAAGATCAAAGCCAGATGTTTGTAAGCTTAAGGTCAAAACCTTATGGATATTTAAATCTGAAAGAGATATAGAAAAATCAGAGAAAGTGTTAAAGAACACTAGACCATTACTAAAACTAGCTTCAACCATTTCTAGCAAGGAGTCCTTAAATTTTTTATTTCTACAGTCTCTTAGACAATCCAACACAAAAATATTTAAACCTTTTTGAGTTAAATATCGGATAGCAACTTGAACTAAACCAAAATGTAAATAATGATATTAAGGTTTTGCTTTTATACAATTGATTTTTTTTCAGAAAGAAGATGTAATGTTTCATGCAGAGAACTAATAGGAGGAGTTTTTTCTATGATTTTAATATAATAATCAGAGCATAGAGAAAACATGCCTATATGATATATATCCTTAATATTTACCTTAGGTACTTTCTAATTTGCAATACTTTTCTCTATATCCTCAAAGTAGACAGATGAAGCATTCTTAACTGACCGAACTTGCACCACTCGCTTTAGATGGTTCAATTGGAATCACAGGGTGTGACTGTTGGTGAGCGTGTTGGACGGTCCGAACGTCTCGTGTGGCTTTAGACTGCCCGATCAGGATCTGACGGTCCGAACGTTCAGCGAGGGATTTCCATATGGTCCAAACGTGTCCGACTAGGATTCTTTGCGGTGCACAACTTTGTGACAGCTAGGGTTTTCTTGCGGCCGAATAAAACAAAGAAAAGAAAACCCAAATATGTTTAGATATGATATTTTTTTCAAGATGCGCAAATATCTTACGTGGATAGCAAGAACAAGAATTCAAAAGGTAAATTGAATCAACTTTTTTGGATGCTAATTGAAAGATCAACTAGCGGATTTTCAAGAAAATTGATATGCAAAGATTAAGCTACGCAAAAGATACGATGATCAACACGTAAATAAAATTTCTAATGGATCAAGAATTAATAAAACTCACAAAAATAATAGATGTGAAACTAAGGTTTGGATAATTTTTTGTTGCAATTTTTGATTTAATGGACTATAGGACAGAAATAAATCAATCTAAAAATAAGGATAAGTATTCTACCGAGTAAACCGCACTCTGATACCAAGATGATACGGGGCCGTCCAATCTTCTCGACGCAGGATGGATACTCATGGAAATCTTGATGAATCGTAATGATGCTCCAATGCTAGTGCAAGGGACGAACACTTTTTAATCCGCCAAAACACGATTGCGATGATTTCGTCAACCATCAAGTGAAGATCTATCATGCACCTAATTTCTAGTGAAAAGGCTGAACGATCTTGATTGAGGACCACGCCTAATTCTCCTTAGAATTTCAACAATCACAAAGAATTCAAATAAGAACTTTTAGTAAATTAATTTTTATCAAAGTTGGTCCCCTTACAATGTGGCTAAGCCTGGCCTTATATTGGCACCACAAGGTACGACCAAAGATAGAAACTAACTCGAGATAAGAAAACAACTCGGATTGATTGAAGAGCTCGGATTGATTTTCTATTTTTAATTTCCTTGCGTTGCATATGGCCATGCATGTCGCATCTTGTTTTCTCATGCAACAACCATGCACGTTTATCCTTTTGTGATGGTTCCTTTCTTCACGTAGTTGGCCTTTTGCCTCTTGCACCCAATGAATCCTTTTCGGACAGCAAGCACGCATGTTTATTTTCCTTTGCTCTAGTGACAGCAAGCATGTAGGTTTCTTCAAGTTCTTTCAAACGTATCTTCACTTTAGGTTTGTACAGATCGAATATAAGCCTGCATATGATTAAATAAAATAGTAGTTCTGCATCTCCAAATATAAGAAATAATGACCCAATTAAATTAGAGTTCACCTAGCAATATTTAATATGGCTTAATAAGTCTTTCCAGTCAAATAATATATTTAACTAAAAAGCGCTACACATGTCTGTATCTGCATCATCCGTATCTGCATCATCCTCCCCTTCTTCAAAAAAAGTCATTATCGGATTTTAATAGCCTGAAATTATACTAAACAAAGAATACAATGTGTATGCATGGTGTATATATATTTATCATCAACACTTCTTTTGCTTAGCACATCATGAATATCTTAATGTGTAGTAAACAAAAAGAATAACACATATACATGGTATATGTATAAATCGATTGTTATATCATTCTTATTATTTTGCACAAACTGATGAATATAGCAGAGACTAAAAGATGTATGCATTGTAATATTGTTATTCACATTATTCTAAGGACATAGACAGATCATTAATGGAAAAAATCAGATTTAGCTGTTCAAATATGAGGAAGAAAATTTTGAGTGCCTTCCATGTTTCAACTACGCTACTTTGATTATTTTTACATGATTGTACATCAAAAATCGAACAAGTAAACTTATGAAATCTTTCTAAATACCACGTACTATTGTTAAAATACATTTCATTGTAATCATAACATGGCACAAAAAATTGTATATCCAAAACGTGCAATATTATTTTTCACATCATTCTCCCTTAGAAGCTCGGGGTGGCAGCTCAAAGAGAAACGGCGACATCATAACAACTTCTAGATATGTGACAACTCAAAGAGAAGAGTGGCAGCTACTGCCGTGCAAAAGGAAATGAGAAAGGCACACTTGATCCAAAAGGATGGATTATGGCTAGCAAAGCAATCAACTGATTGACAAGAAATTTGTGGACTCGTACGATTTTGATGAATTGAAAGATAGATGATATGGACTTCGATGGACGCAAAAGACTCAAGATACTAGCAGCAGCAACAAGCAAGGATGATAGGCAAACAACAAGCAGCACCAGCCAAACCAAGACAATGACACCTCAGCCTAGCCCACACATGCAACCCAACAGCACACCACGTTAAGAAGAAGCCCAAACACAACAACTAGCAAAGCTCATGCAGCAGCTGAAGTAGCCCACGAGCAGTTAGCCACACACCCCAACAACTAGGGTTGCTACCCAGTGAGCAGAGATGTGGCAACATAGGCAGAACAGCAGCAAGCGCTGCACATGGGCATGGGAAGAGACCTCGGAGAGGACTGGACCCAATCGGGAGAGGTCCAAAGAAGACCCTGGTGGTGAGTTGTAGTGACATTGGTGATTGGTAGCAACGGATCGAGCTCGAGGAGGCTAGATCTGATAATGGCAACCTCAGGGAGGCCAGATTCAGTGATGGCGAGGGTGGTCTCGGTAGAGGAAGAGGCGGCCTTGATGGAGCTAGTGTGGCCGACAGTGCTCAATCCACCAAGCTGGAGGTTGAATCCCACAGGTGCCCTGGTAGTGAGGAAGCCAAAGATGGTGCAGTGGCTACAGATCTCGTGCGGACTTGTGCGATTAAAGTTAAGCTCCTTAGATCCAACAGGAATAGAGGTTGCTCACCTGAGAGACATGGGTGCGGCCTAAGAAGAGGTAAGCGACGACAGCAGACCAAGAGGAGGATGTCAACGGTGGCTCAAGATCTTGCCAGCAGCGGTCGGTGTTGGAGTGAGCGCTCAGGACGACGGATATAGTGTGGCACTCTCCAAAGGATAGCATAGATGAGCGACTGACATTGCAACATGGTGGTTGTGCGGATCCAAATGGATCTAGTTGGGAAGAGGATAGTGGTGCTAGATCTAGTGAAGACCGAGTTTTGCGGCGCCAGATGCTATGGATCCGACGATCCGGATCAAGCTAGGAGAAGGCCCACTAACGCGTCGGTTGAGCTCGTGGAGGCGAGGTTGAGCTCAAAGATGATCGACAAGATGTGATGGACGATGGAGATGTTGTTGTAGGGAGAAGGACACCGACAAGGTGCCTTGAGGCTGCCCCCAGGAGTGGAGATTGCTCATTCCGGGCAACGGTAGGAAGAACGTGGCGGCAACTAGGGTACCATAACCCGCTCTGATACCATGATAGATGGAGAGGAGGAATAAAATGTGAATTGTTGTCTTGTGTGTTAACTTAGAGGGCTATGAGTACTGGGACACACATAAGATTAAACTCTAGAACAATAGAAAAAATACCAAAAATACCCTTAACACATACTAAGCTCAACATGCCATTTATACAAAATAAATCAAGGAGAAACAACAATGTCACTGCAGTGCAGAGCCGCAAGGTCATATAGAATGAATGCAACCGTTGCGTTTATAATCATCTCGAAATGCCCTCACAGAAAAACAATCTAGATATGTGATGCTTATTTGGGTTTAAAAGCTCTGGTTTATAGCTTATTTTGCATTGTAGTGACTAAAAATATACTGTAGCTACTGGTAACTTTTTCACTGTAATTAAATCTTAAAAAATAAAAAAAAGTTATATGATCATGGACAATGAAAAAGAAAAAAGAAAAGGTAAAAAGGCTACAAAACTATATCACTAGAAAAAGACGAAAGTACGAAGTTAGAAATAGAAACTCTAATGAGCAGACCTAAGAACCTTGCACAATAGTCATTGGATAGACTAATAGCCGGTGTGGTTTCTCAATCCGATACCTAATAACTATAGTTTAACAGACAACAACCGCAGGTTTAGTGAGTTATTTCTTGTTTGTGTAGATTTTTCCCATCATGTTTTTATAAGATTACAACACGGAGATGATCAGACGTACGGAGAAGCACCAAACCTTTTAGGTTGGACGCGATCGGACGGTGGAGCCATTGCGGTTGGTGAGCAAACACAAGGGCGGATGGCAATGCAAGTATGCAACTCCGACTCCACTCGCACTTGGCGGCCCCACCACCCTCCCGACTCCCGACTACGGAGTGCGTGCGATGCGAGCGAACCACGTTTTGGTCGGTATGGGTCGCTGTCCCGCATGGCACGACTCCTCCTCTCCTTCGGCCCTCTTCCGCCGTTCGATCCCATCCAATGGTAGATCACCCGCCTCCCGCACCGCATCCGGATCACCGCCCAGAACTCGCGCCGCTTCCCATATGAACGCGTGTCCACGAGAGCTTCGCCCTGCGTGGCTGCGTCGGTCGGCGAAGCGGGTCGGATCCCCTACGTCGTCGTTCCTGTCTTGCCTAACCGGCCTCTCTCCCCACCTCGCCTCGCCGCTGCCATAAGCAGCCAAGGTGTGGCGGCCTTCCGCCGTTCTATTTTGATCGTTATTGTTGCGTCAGTTTTGCTTCCGCCTTCCAGTGCTATGCTTGTTTCGATCTAATGCGTGTATCGTACTGCGCGGTGGATTGTTTCATTCTTTTCTCTTCTTTTTTCTTTTCGCCATTTCGTGTTTCTTGGGTTTTGTTGTCTGGACTTGGTAAGAAACGGCCACTATTTGATTCGCTGGCTTAGTTTTTCGGGGCGGGATTTGCGGCTATTTTCGTGGTCAATTTGCTGTTTAGTGGACGTGTTGCTGCGGTATTAAAACCGTAGATTCGTAATGAGCGGCTAGCTCCTTGTGATTGGGGATTTGGAGGCCCTTGTTCTTGCCAAGTTCTTGGATTGGATGTACTGCAGCCGTTATTGAGTGATTGAGTCTACTAATTAGCTATTTTGGAATGGTTAGCATTAGTAATGGTGCGTATGCGATTCTTTGTTCTCGGAATCTAATCTAATCGTGCCCAAAAAGCTTGCAACTTTGACGCTTCTGCACGCTATTGGGAGGTGGAAACTGGAAAGGCATGATTTTTTTTTTTGGCCATGATGTACCTTTGCGTAGTTCTGAACAGTGAATTGGGAAGAGTGGTTCGTTGACAGTGCAACTGGATAGCTTATGCTGTGAATAATAGCGGATTCTATTGTTCTTAGAATCTTGTCCTGTTAGGAACATAACTTGTGAGTGGGGATTTAGGTGCTTCTATGATGCCGAATGCTGATCAGCACTGTAACGGTAGGGCGTCGGGTGCATTGGGTGATTCTTGTGTCCGTGGAATCTTGTCCTACTTGGACAAGTTGATGCTTTTAGGCTGGTTCAAGTAGGTTTTGGTATGTTCCTTATGCCCACTACCGACTTGTTACATTCGTGGAGGACACTGACTTGGGCACATTTTCACTGCTGTTGACAGTTATGAGCAATTCACGAGATAACGACAGTTAACCTTTATTGGGAGAGTTATTTCTTCTGATTGTTCACTAGCATTTTCTTTTGTTTTGGACTGTTGTTTACCACACGGACAATTGGATACGTCCAGTGTCTTGGACTGGACACGTCACCAGTCTTAGAGCATTTGCATCAAAATAAGTATCAGAATAAGTACCAACAATGCAGTGTCCTTTGTGCTCTCAATATAAGCATCTTCCACAACCCACTCTTAAATTTGCTAAGAGTTTGGACAAAACAACTGAAGTTTGTCCAAGAAACTGGTGATCACAGGGTTTAGTCAGGTGTTCACTTGCATAGCTACTAGTAATCTTGGGTTAATATTTTGTGATCTTTGTCATGTTTTTAGAAAAGATCGGATGCTTGTGTGTGCATTGACTTTCTTGTCTTTGATTCCAGTTTCATTTCTGTTAGAGGAGTAATTTAGATGTATGTCAATCATCAAATCTGCAGTTCTGTACATTTAAAGCAGTCTGTGTAACCTCTCGAATCTGGACCATTTGTGTTCTGAGATGTGCACATCACCATTTTATGCAGGTCAAAGAAGATGGCAGAAGTTGATACCTTCCTCTTCACCTCCGAGTCCGTCAATGAGGGACACCCTGACAAGCTCTGCGACCAGATATCTGATGCAGTGCTCGATGCGTGCCTTGCTGAAGACCCAGACAGCAAGGTTGCTTGTGAAACCTGCACCAAGACCAACATGGTCATGATCTTTGGTGAGATCACTACCAAGGCCAATGTTGACTACGAGAAGATTGTCAGGGATACTTGCCGTGGCGTCGGTTTTGTGTCCAATGATGTAGGGCTTGACGCTGACCACTGCAGGGTGCTTGTCAACATTGAGCAGCAGTCCCCTGACATCGCACAGGGTGTCCATGGCCACTTCACCAAGTGCCCTGAGGAGATTGGTGCCGGTGACCAGGGGCATATGTTTGGATATGCAACTGATGAGACCCCTGAATTGATGCCCCTCAGTCATGTTCTTGCTACCAAGCTTGGTGCTCGTCTCACTGAGGTCCGCAAGAATGGGACTTGCCCTTGGCTGAGGCCTGATGGGAAGACCCAGGTGACTGTAGAGTACCACAATGACAATGGTGTCATGGTCCCTGTTCGTGTACACACTGTGCTCATCTCTACCCAACACGATGAGACTGTGACCAATGACGAAATTGCTGCTGACCTGAAGGAGCATGTCATTAAGCCTGTCATCCCAGAGCAGTACCTTGACGAGAAGACCATTTTCCATCTCAATCCGTCTGGCCGTTTCGTCATTGGTGGACCTCATGGAGATGCAGGTCTCACTGGCCGGAAGATCATCATTGACACTTATGGTGGCTGGGGAGCCCATGGCGGTGGCGCTTTCTCTGGCAAGGACCCAACCAAGGTTGATCGCAGTGGAGCATATATCGCAAGGCAGGCAGCCAAGAGCATTGTTGCTAACAGCCTTGCCCGCCGCTGCATTGTCCAAGTGTCATATGCCATTGGTGTGCCAGAACCGCTATCGGTGTTTGTCGACACTTATGGCACAGGCAAGATCCCTGACAAGGAGATCCTCAAGATTGTCAAGGAGAACTTCGACTTCAGGCCAGGAATGATAATCATCGACCTTGACCTGAAGAGGGGCGGGAATGGCCGCTATCTCAAGACCGCGGCGTACGGGCACTTTGGGAGGGATGACCCGGACTTCACCTGGGAGGTGGTGAAGCCCCTCAAGTGGGAGAAGTTTTCTGCCTGAGGAAAAGCTTTCAGCCAGCTCCATTTTGCAACATTTATCTACCACACCGTGTTTTTGTCTCTGATCTTAATGTTCCATCACAACAAGTAATCTCTCTATTCACTGCTCTAGTAGCGTGTGTAAGGTTTTATGCCTAGTGTTTATGTGTTAAAGGAGCTTGTATTGTGGGTTGGCGCTTGTGTTTTTTCTGCTCATGTAATGTTGAGAAAATGATAGAAACTACCTAAGAAATTAAACTTTCTACTTTTTGGTTGTCGTCTTATGTGCAGAACAATTCTGTTCACCATGATGTTTTGATCTGTGAATGCCTCAGCACTCTTGCCTATGGCCTTTGCCAAGAAACTAGACACAGCTGGTGAGTTACTTCTTTTGAGAAATCAGGTGACTTATGCTGATTGCAAACAGGAGGACAGACCAACTCATTAGCTTCTCAGCGAGGTGACTCTGTTCAGCAGCTCTGGTAGGCTCTACTTCGGCTCTCTCACAGCTCAACGAGTTCTACCAGTTTAGCTCAGACATCTCCTCCAGATACCTCTTAAGTTCTAGATTCTAGTGCCTTTTTCACATGACATCGGATTTCACATCTTTTATTTCAGTAAGATCTTTTACTTTTCCTATCTCTGTTCATACAGCTGATGTGCTTCCTTGTCTATCAACTATCACGGCACTTTTTTATCCACTAATTTTTCTATTCCAGTTGTTTCTTTTGTTTCTTGTGTTCGTCAACTTACCATGCAGCTTCTTTTAGTGAGACAGCTCATTGACCTCAGTTGTAGAGTTGGTTTTGATTCTTACACCTTTTTCGTTCAGGATCGACAGACGGGGATGGTACTTAGGACTCGCCAGCGCCATAAGGATCGTTAGGGTCTCTACATTCTCGACTGCCTCCACCTTCCGTCTACTTCAGTTGCTCCTATCACGTCTATTTCCACAGCCATTACTACCACCACCTCTGGAGCTTTTATGCAGTGGTATCACCGTTTAGGTCACCTGTATGGGTTCCGTCTTAATTTGTTAGTTCATCAGGGTATTCTTGAACGTGTTACTATTGACACGTTCATGTTTAATAAGGGTTGTAAGTTAGACAAGTAGTTACAACTTTTTTATCATTCTAGTGAGTCCTTGTCGTCTCATCCTTTTGATCTAGTTTATTCAGATATATGGGGAACTATGCCTGTTATCTTCAAAGGCGGGCATAAATTTTATGTAATTTTCATTGATGATTACTCACGTTTTACTTGGCTTTTTCCTATATCTAATTGTAATCAGTTTCTTTGCCACGATAGTTCGTAGTCAATTCGAGTCCTCTATTTGTACTTTTTACTGTGGTTCAGCTGACAAGTATTGTTCTGGCGTTTTCAGACAATTTCTTTCTGAGCAGGGCACTCTTTACCAGTCTTCTTGTCCTGGTGCCCATGCTCAGAACGAGTTGCTGAGCGTAAGTATTGTCATTTGCTTGAGACTGCTCGCACTCTTCTTCTTGCCTCTCACGTTCCACCATAGTTCTACGCTAAGGCTGTTTCTACAGCTGTATATCTCATCAATATACAGCCTTCCATCACTCTTAAGGATGTCAGTCATATAGAGCGTCTCTACTCTAGAGGTCCCAATACACTCACCTTCATGTTTTTGGCTGCACATATTTTGTCCTGCTACAACCTCGAGAGCGCACTAAACTGTTAGTTCAGTCAGTTGAGTGTGTGTTTCTTGGCTATAGTTCCAAGCATAAGGGTTATCGCTGCTATGATATTTCTGCTCGACGGATTAGGATCTCACGAGATGTTGTCTTTGACAAATCTCGCCCTTTCTTCTATTGAGACTCGACTCCTTATCTTGTTTCCACCATGAGATGATCTCCTGGTTGTCTCTCACTGACTTTTCACCCATTTCTCCCCTTTCACAGCCTTCTTCCAGTCTGTCTCTAGTAGTTCCATCTATGCCCCCCACCTTTTGTGCTACCTCCTACAACACCGTCTTTTGTTCCTACAGTACTACCATTTCGTTTCTCTAGGGTACACTACTCCAGACGTCATCGTCCTTCATCTGATTCATCTTCTGGTATCTTACTGACACCGATGCCTACTTCCTTTGATGATGCTTCTCGTTATGCTCTTCGTGACCGGACATCCCTTCGGCCTCTTAATCATCTTGGTTTTTCTTCGACAGCTCATGCTTTTTCTGTCACTGAGCCTAGCACTTATCGAGTGGTTACTTCTCATTCTGAGTGGCAACTTGCTATAACAGAAAAACTTGATGCTCTTCGACGTACGAAGACCTGGGATATTGTACCGACACCTATGCAAGCTTGTCCTATCACATGCAAATGGTGTACAAGATTAAGACCAGATCTGATGGTATTATCGAGCGCTACAAGGCTCGTCTTGTGGCTCGTGGTTTTCAGCAGGAGTACGGTCATGATTACGATGAGACGTTTGCCCTTGTTGCTTGTATGACCACTATTCACACTCTTATTGTGGTTGCTTCTATTCACCGATGGTCTATCTTACAGTTGGATATTAAAAATGCCTTTCTTAATGGTGTTTTACATGAGGAGATTTACTTGCAGCCATCACCTGGGTATTCTGTTCCTGATGGTCACGTCTGTCGTCTTCATCATGCTTTTTATGGTCTCAAACAAGCTCCTCATGCCTAGTTTGCGTATTTTACCTTAATGATTACCACTGTCAGTTTCACAGTCAGTGTTCATGATCCTGCTCTATTTATCCATATCTCACCTCGAGGTACGACCTTACTTCTTATATTTCTTATATATGTGGCTCATCCCTGGCGACGATTCCTCTTTCATCACATGTGTGAAGAAGCATCTCAGTGAGTAATTTTCGATAACTGATCTTGGTTTGCTTATATACTTCTTTGGGATTGAGGTTTCTTCTACCCCTAAGGGTTATTACCTCTTCCAGCAGAAGTATGTTCAAGATCTTCTTGTTTGGTCCAGTCCGATGATACTCGACTTGTTAAGATTCCTATGGAGCTCTCCCTTCAGATTCGAGCTACTGATGGTGATCTTCTTGAGGATTCCATTTGATATCGCCATCTTGTTTGGAGTTTGGTATATCTTGTGATCACTCGTCCTGATATTGCTCATACTGTCCATATCTTGAATTAGTTCATGGCTCGTTCTACTCATCTTCACTACAGCTACCTTTGTGTTCTTCACTACTTGCGTGACACCATCTCTTGTCATTTGTTTTCCCTAACTCCACCTCACTACAGCTTCAGAAGTACTAATGCGACCTGGGCTAGTGATACTTTTGATCATCGTTCTCTTTCTGCTTACTGTGTTTTTTTTGCTCCTCTTTAATTGCCTGAAAGATAAGAAGCATATTGCAGTTTCCCGTTCGAGTGCAGAAACTGAGTTGAGAGCTATGGCAGTAGTGACTACATAGATTACTTGGTTGAAATGGCTACTTGCAGATTTTGGAGTAACTGTGAGGGGACCTATGACTCTTATGTCTGGCAGTACAAGTGTTATCAGTATTGCTCGTGATTTAGTGAAGCATAAGCTTACCAACCATATTGGTGTGGATGTTTCATACACTTGCTCACAGGTGCAGGAGGGAGTACTCGATCTACAATTTATGCTTCACAAAGCCGTAGACAAGGGCACAACATTTGTATTTTCTCTCCAAACTCAATGGTGTAATCCACCATGAATTTGAGAGGGGTGTTAAGGATAGAATAGGATTGGTTTATTTGTTTCCTTATATGGTTTGGTTTCCTTATCTGTATATGGTATATCTCCCTATATATCCCCCTTATACTCTCTCTATATATTTCCCTTTAGACCTCATGAATATACACACAATATTCATAACAACTACCACTAGTCACAAATAAGTGACGTTTTAGGACATGGTCTCCAAAATACAACTTTGGTCACCAATTTTTATTGTAATACATTTCTCAAACCTGGTAAGATTATAATACTATAGTATTTTTTTAGACAAATCTAGTTAAAATAGTTTGATTGCACAAATTTTAGGACATCACTTATGTTTTATTGGAGGGAGTACAAAGGTAAGAAGAGGTTCATATCTATATTCAATTGTTCATGATTTATTTGAAAATAATAGCTTCTTATTTTGCTCCCATAGCAAAAGGGAACATTCTAGTATGCAGCTCAAGAGAGAGCAATATAATCAGATAATCAAAGAATGAAATTGTGACCAGAGAGCAGCTCCGAATGAAGGCATTTTAAATTAGATAAATTAGGATTGTATCACGAGTATGAAAGTTCTAAATTAAGAAATGCCCAAGGTACAAGTAACATGATCAGCAATGTTAATTTCACAAACTCGTCAGAAGAAAATGTTAATTTCACAAAGAAATTGCTGACTAACCTACTGCACTGCTGACAGAACCAATGTTCTATGTTTTATACAAACCATGCTCAACTTGGTATGTACTTCACACACCTTGTGCCACTTATGATAGTCCCTTGCGTTGCTGAGATCTGCCTAACAGCCGTTAACCTGACAAGATGGAGCAGAACTAGAACATGCACCTTTTCTGTCTCTCCTCTTCGCTGCTCTGCCCTCTCTAAATAACCATTCTGACACAATATCCATTTGTGGTTGCAGCATTGCTGTACTCCTCACGGTCATCCTCCGGTGAAACTCTCCTTATCTTGTCAGCAACACCAAAATCTATCTCCCCCTCGGCTCGACTCAATTCCCGGCTGCCACACCTCAACGCAGCGGAGGCATTCGACGGGGAATAGGTTGACATCCCATCTCCAATCGTGCAAATCCCACTCAAGACTCTTCTTCTTCTTCTTGAAGCCACTAGACATTCTTCCCACACTAGTTTGGCCGTCTTCCCGCAAGAACCCGGCTTCCATTTACCTCCTTCCCTTTCTTAATTATCATGTTCTTGACACCAGCGCCGAAAGATCTCGCAATTCAACTACATTCCCAACTACAAATGCATCAGTGCAACAAGATTAAACACACACAACATCACCACACGGACAAAACCATCTTTCTATCTTGGAACCAATATTGAGATGAGGAAAAAAACAATCAAGAACCAAGAAACTACCCTAGCATGATGGCAAAGAACACACTGAACGAGAGATAGGTTAGAAAAGATTGAGGGAAAAAAGAGAGGAAGAAAGTAATAACTGATGAGAGAACAAGTCAAGGATTGAGTAGGGTAGGATAGCAGCCTCTTGTCCCCGATCTTGGACTTTGTAGCTTCGGAGTACGAGGAGGAGGAGCGTGGGGCGAAGTATCCTGGGGAGGCATGACCTTCCCGCCCCGGCACATCTATTCCATTCCACACCGGTCATGGCCTCTTTTTGTTCCCTTGCTTCTTGTCTGGCGTTTGGAAGCTTCTATTATGAGTTACGGCAGCGATGGGACGGCTTGGAAGCAAGACACTCAAGGACTTTTTTTCTTTATAATGCATCATTTACCTAAAGTTTGCAAGTCATAAGTAAAATACACACCCTAAAATTTATGAGCCATTTGGCAATTTGCCCTTTTTTTCATTTTTTGTTTCTTTTACTGTTTAACCTCTCGCGAAATGACCTAAACACCTCAGCTGTGTGCAGAAAACAAAGGAAATATCGCTTCCCCCAAGCTCGGCCGGTCCTATTCTCCTCTTCCCCTCACTAGCCAACCTTTTCTCTCTGGACGGTTAAGTTTAATAGATAAGAGACCAAGCTTTGATAACACTTGTAGGATCAAGGATAACCGACTAGAGGGAGGTGAATAGGAGGTTATAAAAATTCTTGCCTTTTTACAAACAAATAATAATTGATCACTAGGCAAGTATGCTAGAAGAACCAAACCTATTCTATTCTAGAGATCCTAAGCTCTACTCCAAATCAAGATTGCAATTAACTACAAGCACAATAGTATAAGACAATTACAAAGACATAAATATAATCACTAAAAAGATAAGAGATAGCCACAATTGAACACGCGATGTTTTTCCCATGGTATCGAAGATTTGTCGGTCTTCACTAATCCACGTTGAGGATAGCCTAAGCACTCTTGGACCAGCTTCACGAATTAAGCCTCAATTCTTCGATCATTAGTGGTTGCTCTTGCTCTTCTCCGGAGATGACGAGCACCAAGCCACTCACAATTTGGTTGGGCTTCTTCACAAGCTTCTTAAAGAAGTCACCTAACGATCAACCTCCAAGCCGTCTAGGTTCCGGCAAGCACCAAGAGTAATAGACCACGCTTCTTTTGACGGCGCTCAAGTGCAAAGGATCAATCTAAGAAATGAATGCACTTGAAAATGCTCTCAACATCTCAAATGAATGCACAAGGGAGAAAGAGGTGTAGAATGAATGCTCTAGGCTCAAATGTGTTCAATACTTGCTCAGCATTCTGTCCTTAGGCTGGTGGAGGGATATTTATACCCTCACCAACCAAAACTAGCCGTTGCAAAAATTTATTCTCAAAAATTAGGGAAATCAGAACTACCAATGTTATAAGTGCGAAACTACTGTACTTCATCAGAGCACACGAGAATGACATGTCAGAGCGTCAGAACTAGCCGTTGAAAAAATAGTGCGGAACTACCGCCGTTATAAGTGTAGTACTACCGCACTGCGGTAGTTCCACATGTCGACGCAGTACTACCGCACCGCGGTTGTTTCGCCGTGTTTTGTTCGGTACTTCTGATTTCTGGTAGTTTAAGTTTTTCGGGAGGTACCTTCTGAAAAAAACGTACCGCTGAATATCTCGATACTTTCGAATATCGATAGTTTCGCAGGTTGGTGCAGTACTACTGCACTGCGGTAGTTCCGCCGTTAAAAATTCGGTACTACCGATTTCGGTGAGTCCAAGTCCCCAGCAGGGGTGCTCTCTGGAAAAAACGTACTGCTGAAAATCCGGTACTACCGTGGTCCAGTAGTTCCGCTCTTTGCATGGTGGTACTACCGCGCCTCGGTAGTTCCGTTGTTAACACGGTGATACTTTTGATTTTTCTAAGAAAGCACAGTTTATTTTCAAACTTATTTTCATGTGCATGTATGATCCTAAATTGATCCAATTTACATAAGAATATGCTATCAATCTACTTTCAATGATCCCTCTTAATAGTATAGTGACTATCCTATAATCCGATCTTTCACTTTTTCTCCTAAGACCGGTAAAATAAAAGAACAGTCCTATATTTCATGTACCTTGTTCTTGATTTTATCTTGAAGTCTTTTTCAACCTTTCACTTGCAACTTGCTTTCAACGAACACAAACTCATGAGACTTGGCCTATGCAATTCTCAACAAACCCGTTAGTCTCATATTCATAAATTGTCATTAATCACCAAAACCCAATTTTTAGGGGGCCTAGATGCTTTCAACCCCCACCCCGCTGTGAATTCCCACCCTCAGCTCCCGCGCGTGCGAGGAAGAGGAGGCAACGAGGCCCCCTTTCTCTTCTCTGGCAACGTCTGCATGCGCAGGCCCTACGGCTGATCCCTTGGATCTAGCGATGGTAGTGGTCCCCACTGCCCTGGTTTCTCCCCTCCATTTCTTCTCTGATGCTTGTGGTAGCAGCTATGGCGGTGGCTGGTATGCAAGCCGGCAGCAACAAAGATAGAATTTGCTTAGTGGATATGAATCATCGACCGATGGCGTGCTCCTCCTGACCTTCTTCCACGTGCTCCAACGACTTCGGCGGTGTGGATGGGGACAACATCAAGTTCACTGTCATCGATAGCTCCACTGACTTTGAGGAGCTCTCTGGCAGGCGGCCGCGGGATGTTGGCTGGCTGTACTCATTGGTGTCGTATCTCCCAAGAACACAGGATGGAAGCTTCTTTCTCGTGGCGGTGCAGGTGACGACGTTCGTTGGTTGGGGGCCCACCATTGACGTGTCTATCCACCATGTAGCATGTGATTATTCCAAGCTATATGCATTTTGTTAAGACCTAGGCTGAGCATTGACGGTGACTACCCGCGAGGATGCCGCCGCAGTGCCACCGTTCTTGGACTGTGCAGTGGTCGCCGATCCTGACAACCTTGCTGCGAGGACGCTCGATGAAATGCGGCAACTAGCAAGGGGGAAGAAAGAAATGAAGGAATGAGAGGAAAGAGCCAAGGGTGTTTGGTCATTTATGGATAAAAATATTCATAAATTGATTTAAAATGCAAAAATGGTAAATTGTTAATTGGCTCACAAATTTTAGGGTATTTTATATGTGTCAATGTGTTCAAGCACATTTTACTAATGACCTGTAAACTTTAGGGCAAACAATTGATTCCCCTCTTTTTATTGCTCTCTTGGTTTGTCTTTTGGCTTTTTTAAATGTCGAAATGAACGAAGGTGATTTTTTAATGCGAATTCTTCGTGTGATTTTTTAAATCTAAAATTATATATACTATTTATATCGATATGTCTATTATCTATTATTATTTTAAAAAATATAAATAAAATCTATCAACTACAACTAAAAACTAAAAGTATTAGTCACGGCACAAGGCCGCACGAACTACTAGCTAGTCGGCTATTTCTACTAGCAGGAGGCGAGAGAAGATAGAAATTTATTCAGCCATTCGAGTCGTCTGTGCCAGCTAGGCAGTAGCACCAAGTGCTTGCACAGTTGCACGGCTTGACCGAGAGTCCTCACCGACTCGCCCACCAATTCTCTTGAGCCGACACCAATCGTCTTCGCTCAAGCACGCCTTCAGCCGCCTCCCACCGTGCACGCCTGCCACCTCAAAGCGAAGGAGCTTCAAAGTCTTCTCTCGAAGTCGTCGTCTTCCTCCTTCCCTCTTCTGGGCTGGCGTGGATTGGAGGTCCATTCGGATTTTGGATTGATTTCTCCTTCTGACGGTAAGGAAGCCATGGCTTGTTTGGATTGTTGTTCTAACTTCTAAGAGTGAGTTTTCTTCTGCGGGATCTTTTCTTTGCCGTGAGCGATCAAACCGAAACATTTCTTTCCGTCCACCCAGGTTCTTTTACCCTAAACTAACACTAATAATAGCAGTTTAATTTCCCAAAATTTGAGGGTTTCAGCTGAACGCCCATGCCCCATGTTCATTTCGCCCCTGGTATTCGGTGGTAAGGCTAGGAAATTTGTAACTTATTAACAGACTTGGAAGGGATATTGTTCTGGTGCTATAGCGCTTTTATTTATTTTATGATTGCACAAACACGCAGTTCAGTGTTAGAAATTGTGGACTAGGCCACAGGTGGGGATGTCGTTAGTATTGTGGATTTACATGTGTTTTCTCCAGTGTGCATCCTGAAGTGATTAATTGTAAGATTTGCATGTACTATGAGGCATGAACTGGAGTGACCGTGCCAGCAAGGAAGGGAAGCAAATCGAATTGCGGTGCATACTAAGTCGGAATAGTGTGTGAGACACCATTGCCAAGAAGCCCCTGTTTCTATTGATGAGGCAATTAATCAGCCAATGGAGAATAGCGAAGAAATTTGATAGCTTTTCCAGAATGCATAATTACGGTAAATGAGTTATGTGGGGTTGAACTTGTAGAGAACTAGACAATAATGTGTATGCTGCAATGAGCTGTCCCTTAGTTGGACGCCTCTAGTAGCATTTCGTTGTTGTTTATCAATAGGTAAAATGCAATCCTGAGCCCTGGAAAACTATCGAGGCAGAAGAGCATCAGCATCCTAGTCAGAAATCTCTGAAATCTATCTAGAAGCTTAAAAATAAGGGTTGTGCTTCAGTGCCTGTAGCTTAATATAAGGCTTTAAGATGTGCAAACTTTTGGACTCAAGCCTTTTAGAAGGAAAAAAATTGTTTTGATCTCCACTCTTAATCTTCTTTAAGATGTGCAAACTTTTGGATTTAACGGGACAAGAATAAGCATTGGCATAACATCCATGTAGCTTGTTGACAATGAGGGAATATCACAGTCTTAATTCCTTACAATTGAATATTTGGACAAATAAATGATTAGATATCTTCTGTCATCCAAAGGAAACATTTTCTATGTCCAGTCCAAAGGAAACATTTTCTATGTCCAGTCCAAAGGAAACATTTTCTATGTCCAGTCCAAAGGAAACATTTTCTATGTCTAGTGTTCACCAAGGCGCTAGGCGCTAGTCGGGCGGTAGACCAGCGCCTAGTGCCTAATCGGCGATTAGGAGGGCCTAGGCATGATAAATCGGCTGGGCGAGCGAGGCGGGAGGGTGTTCCCTAGCGCGCAGGCGCTGCCTAGGCGGCCGCCCTTTAGAACAGTCTGTGTCATACATACATTCAAATATAAAGGTGAAGTTATTACCACAACAATCAAGGCACAAGCTACTCACATATGTGAACTCGCAGGTAAACTGCTCACAATAATCCCCCTACCTCTCAGGCAACGCAATAACGCAATAATTTTGGTTATTAACCACAGCAACATATAATAGGAAGAAAGAAAGAAAGCAAATTTTCCCTTCTGATTTGATAAGATACTTTTAGGTAGTGATTTTATTAAGCATAATCTAGGCAAAGAGTTTAGGAAACTTCAGGATGCGTGATGTAGGCATGGCAGCTTTTTTTTATTATCCCAAGTGTCGGTATTTAAAAAGAGAAGGAAAGGTAGCATGTGCACCTTTTAGGAAAACAGCATTGATGGGGAAGTGGATCCATCAGCAATTTGTGGCCATCAGATTTCTTAGATCAACGGATACTAATCACTGGATTTATCAAAAAAATGGTGAGAAAATGAAATCCAATTATCACAATGGACACTCTGATCACATATACACAACAGGCGCTACTCGTCTAGTGGGAACAGTGGAAGGGAGGAGAGTGGGCTTCAAATCCAAAATTAGGAACAATATATATAGGTATGAATTTGAAACCACATGTAATTAAATAGTTGCTTGAGACTTGAGCGAAACGAAGTCACCAAAAGATAGAGTAAAAGCAGTTTAATGGAGAAAAACATAATTTCCATGGCTATTCCATGTTTCCAACTACGTCTATCGCCAATCATTTCCCAATTTATCTTCTTCGTCTCTTCCACTTTATCCAGAATTAATTCTCCTTCATGACTAGCCTGAAATGTTTGTATTTGTCCTTTAACAGACAAATGGAGAGAACGGTGTTTGGTATTAATTTTCATTTCTTTTCCACATACATGCTCAATATTATCGATACTGGCTAGGACCTGAGTTCTGGTGTGCCAGCATTTTTTTGGGCAAGGAAAAAGGGAGCTTTATTGATTAGCTTGAAATAGAATTGCAATCTTCTTCAACTATTGATTTCGTCTCCTCTCTCTTTTGTGGAAGGTGCTGCATGATATTTCAACTGAAAATAAGTGAAAATATGGTTTTACTGATTCTTGATGTTGCACCGGTGTCAGTTGTTTTGATATAATCATGGTCTCATCAATCTTTGTTCCCATCATATTTGGAAATTCTTTGTTAACATTTCTTATTCGATGTAGAGAACGCTACTTATTAGGTATGATCAGTGTTTGGACCATGTTTTTGAAGCTTGTTGTGTAGGCCTGTCCAATAGCTAATGCCTACCAACTGGACATAATCATTTGAAATTTGAACAGATCTAAATAGCATTTCATATGTGAGCTACTTAGTTTGAATCACCTATTACAAAACTTCCCATTGAACCTATGCCAGTGCTTTGTCACAGAATTTATTTCTTTACAATTTAGGTACACCTTATTTTCGGCCATTTTTCATTCTGTTTCTAATAAAATGCCTCATCTCTCAGGTCTTGTCTAAGTTGAGCATGTCGTGCTTCACATGCTGTGGTGGAGAAGACACTCAAGGAGCAACTGATAACAGAGGTTCATACCCTAGCAGCTATGCAGCAAGTAATGTTCCACTGAATTTCCAGAGCTGTATATGTAGTCTGATTTCTCGTGATTCTAAATACTACCTTTAATACTTGATAGTAAAATTTCCCTAAATTATTATCTATCTGCAGGGAACGATGCTTATCGAACTGCTGATCCAACTCCCAGAGGTGCTCAACCTGTGAAAGTGCAACCAATTGCAGTCCCCACGATTCCTGTAGAAGAAATTAGGGAGGTGACTAATGGTTTTGGTGATGAAGCTTTGATTGGTGAGGGTTCTTTTGGCAAAGTTTATTTTGGTGTTCTAAAAACTGGCAGAAGTGCAGCAATAAAGAAGTTAGATTCAAGTAAGCAACCGGACCAAGAATTTCTGGCACAGGTATGCACTTTTTTCTATTAATTGTGCATCTTTGCTAGTCCTTGTATTATTTACAGAAAGTGTCTACAGGTCTCCATGGTGTCAAGATTTAAGCATGACAATGTTGTAGAGTTGCTTGGTTATTGTGTTGATGGAAACACCCGTATCCTTGCTTATGAGTTTGCTACAATGGGTTCTCTTCATGATATGCTTCATGGTATGACTTTGTATGCTTGTAAAATTTTATCCAAGTTTATAGGAGTTTATGATAATACGATATGGTTGTCCTTCTTTCCTTATGCTTACTGAGTATGGAATTTAACTACAGGACGGAAAGGTGTGAAAGGTGCTCAGCCTGGTCCGGTCTTATCGTGGACACAACGAGTGAAGATTGCTGTTGGGGCAGCAAAAGGCCTAGAGTATCTTCATGAGAAAGCCCAACCTCATATCATACACCGGGACATCAAGTCCAGCAACGTTCTTCTATTTGATGATGATGTAGCTAAAATAGCTGATTTTGATTTGTCAAACCAAGCTCCTGATATGGCAGCTCGGCTTCACTCAACTAGGGTTCTTGGAACATTTGGATATCATGCACCTGAGTACGTTCAGTTCTCTTTTCAGTATTATGAACAGGTCTGCCATGTTAACTTGATTGTTAAAAATTGGTACAGGTATGCGATGACTGGACACCTTAGCTCTAAGAGTGATGTCTACAGTTTTGGAGTTGTTCTTCTAGAGCTCCTGACTGGAAGAAAGCCTGTGGATCATACATTACCAAGAGGACAACAGAGCCTTGTGACATGGGTAAACATATATTCTATTTTGTATATTATAGTTTTGACCCCCAAAAAACCCCCTGCGGTGCCTGCTGTCCCCTTTACAGTTTATCTAGCGTGAACTTTTTTGCACAAGTTTTTAAAAATTCTCAAAATATTGGCGCATATAGAGGAAGAGATGTTCTATGATCCTGCTAAATTTCATGATCGAACTTTATTGTATTTAGGAAAAACGAAAAAGGGAAGCAGGTAATGTTGAAACATTAAATCACTGTTGAAACTAACATTTGTCTTTTTGTTGCTCCCAAACACAATTGGTTTTGATCATGAAATTTTGTAGAATCATAGGACACCATATCTCCCTACATCCATCAATATCTGGTGTAGCTGTCACACAAAGCCCGCACAAGTTTACGCTAAATTTTCAGTTTATACGTGATATTTACCTTAAGAAGTTATTACCTGTCTATGAGATATTTTACCTTCTCTTCTGATTGGCTAATCAAGCTACTGCCTGTTTTTATGCTTGCAGGCAACTCCCCGACTTAGTGAAGACAAGGTTAGGCAATGTGTTGATTCAAGACTTGGAGGGGAATATCCTCCTAAAGCTGTTGCAAAGGTATGGGAGGTTATTCTAGGCTCTAATTCTGTCCGGGGTTAAATAGGCTAGCAATGAAATCTTTGCTCAAAGGTTACCAAAAGGAGAGAACATTCTATGTGACATGGAATCTGAAATAAATGTCATAAGAAAAGACAGTATTTCACTCTTGGCAATGGTTAGATATGGTACCTATAACTGGTGGCATGTTCGTTGATTTCATGCATATATTGTTGTGTACCCTCACTTGAACTTTTAATTGCTTAACCTTGTTCATCCTTCTTCCTGTTCCTTGTATTCTTTGAACAGTTTGCAGCTGTTGCTGCATTGTGCGTGCAATATGAAGCAGACTTTAGACCCAACATGAGTATCGTCGTGAAGGCACTCCAACCCCTGCTGAACTCACGAGCATCCAACCCTGGCGAACGCACTCGATGATTGTTTTAATGTGATGTGGGATGACTGCTCTTGTTTGTACCTGACGCGAATATCTATTTAAACAGTTATCTAGGATTAAGGGGGGAAAATAAGAAAAGGTATGGTGTTTGATTTAATGATGTCGACCTCAGATTTTGATCATGAGATGTTTTTCTTCTTTGGACATGGCTGAATGTGCAATTTCTGAATGTTACTATTCGCTATCTTGCAATGCGGTTCCATTTCATCTGATAGATTTTTCCATTTCATTTATGTTTGATCCATGAGCTAAAGTTGCATTACATCTGAAATTTTTGCCACAAAAATTCCTCATTGACTGTCAAGGGTTGCAAGATCAGACCTTGTTTGCCGAATTTTAATTCGGTTACCAGCAAACAGGAACAAAAAGTTGTTGGCTATAGGCAAACAGGAGCAAACTGGTTAGAAAATGGTCTAACGATCAAAGTATAATAATTTACCTGCAGAACATTCTGTTGACACTAACAGGTATGGGAGGATCGCGCCAGAATAACTGAAAAAACATGCACAGAACAGCAGAAACCTAGCAGTAGATAACAATTGTCACAACTCAATTGTGTCTTACATAGTGTATCGATTTATTATCTACTCCACAAGTCTACAGCACAACATTAAATTTTGGCGAATTTGGTCTGGAATCATGTAGCGACAATTGGTACAATGTGATCCTACATGTACATGGCAGATTTATCTTTCATACCATATTACTGTTAAGGAGATAGAGTTGTATTAGGATATAGAGTTTGTATTCTATTCCATATATGTCTTATCTCTATATGGCATATATCTTTTGTACTCCTATATATATGGCCCTTTGGGCCTCATATCAATATACACAACATTCATAATATGGTATTAGAGCAAGGTTAAAACTCTAACCTCGATCTCGATCTAGTTCCGCTGTTGCTTTCCTCGAAAGAATCGATCTTCGCAAAAATAGAATCCACATACGTTGCCATGTAGCTGCTGGTGGCACTGCAAAAATAGAATTACATACATAGGTATTGTCAATTCTAGAGGCATTATAACAAAGTGCGATATAGAATTGTTGTGTTGTAGCGGGTACCGAAAATCGCGTGTTGTGTCGCAGCGTGTCACTGGATTTGTTGTGTCTTCCTCCTAGGGTAACATAAGCGGTAAACGACCTACGTGATTCAAAAAAGTTAGCCTCGGCCGTTGCAAACGAAGAAAATATTACAATAGAGTTATGTATGGAGGAAATAAGTTTACCTGTTAATTACTTCTTACACATGACTGAAGTCGTGGTTGTTCCTAAGTAGAGAATCAAGGTATATTACCTTGCTCCACTTTGATACAATCACAATCAAAATCTAGTATTGCCTAGTCATGTGTGTCGCCATAGCCATTAATATACTCTTCACTCATACGGTTCTCAATGTACATCCAGTTTCGATCCATCTACGTTACACAAGTAACAAATGGGTGTTAAAAATGATTATTACCGCTACTACATAGCAAATCAGACTAGCTATATATACTTACACGTACATGACATGCATATAAGTTATTAAAAGTAATTGAGTACTAATCTCTGATCAGATCACTAAGAAGACGGAGATATGTTTTCATCCCGAACTCCCTAAAGCCGGCCGCCTTGCTCCACCGATGTAGCGCAATGAAGACAGATCTGTATCGACAACGAGCAAGTACATCCAATAATTAATAGTGCAGATTATCACAAATGGTTCTAACCACAAACGGTCTGTGAAACCAAATATTACAGACGGTTCGTGTTAATAACCATTTGTGAGAAGACGATTATTAATACAAACCATCTGTGATAATGAATATCAGAGACGGTTTGTTATACGAACCGTCTGTGATGTCTCGATTATCACAGATGGTTCGTATTAAGAACCATCTGTGAAAGTTCACAGACGGTTATCAACACGAATCGTCTGTGTTGTCTCGATTATCACAAACAGTTCGTATTAAGAATCATCTGTGAAAATTCACAGACGGTTATGAACATGAACCGTCTGTGCTGTCTCAATTATCACAAACGGTTCGTGTTAAGAACCGTCTGTGAAAATATTACAGCCGGTTGGTAGTATGAACCGTCTGTGATAGTTTAAGTACAGACGATTTCATATGAACCGTCTGTGATGTACCTGTCCAGTATAGCCTGTTTTGTAGTAGTGGGCCACTTGCAGCCCGACGCCTTTGTACTACATCACGGCCGCCACGTCCCGTGCAAGCGTCGAGCAGATGATGACCTCGCCCATGCACGACACCGCACATAGGTCGCACGCGTACGTGCCCGACCTGATCAGCCGATGAGCAATGTCACCTACGCCTCCATGCCCGACATCTTCAACGAGCCCGCCACAATGGTTTGCTTCGCCGACCAGACCGTCGAGATCGCTGGCTTCACCTTCCGACCACGCATCTGCGGCTCAGCGTCGGCGGGTCGTACATCCCGCCGTCCAACGACTCCAGCCTCACCCGCCTGTGGTTCAACGACACGCCGTACGTGCTCGGCCCATTGCATGGGGTCTCCTACACGGTCGGCTCGTAGTTCCACATCAAGTACGGGAGTGACATCGCCGAGCACGCCGCACCGGCCGAGAATTCTACATCGGCGTCGAGCAGCTCATGTAGAGCCAGCTGTAGGATCGAGGAGGCCGACTAGAGGGGGGTGAATAGGCGGTCTTAAAAATTATCTTTGAAATCTAAAACAATATCTATTTGTCTAAACAAAGTATATAATGCGGAAGCTTAAGTTAAATTGGTTTAACACAAATATTACCTAAAACGATTATGTTCGTCTAAGTGCACCAACAATCTATGCCTATGTCAAAGGTTTGTAATCCTAGAGTGACAAGCAATCAATTTAATTCTATGAATGTAAATTGCTTGAATGTAAATTGAGCACAAGTAAAGAAACTAAAATTGACACGATTACTTTTTACCGTGGTGTTCGGAGACTTGCCGGTCTCCCCTAATCCATGTTGAGGTAAGCCCAAACGAATTAGACCGGCTCCACGAATTAAGCCAAACACCTCAATTCCACTAGTGGTAGCTCTTTCTCGCTCCGGGTAGGTGAGCTCCAACCTTCACAACATGCCGGGTCTTCTCACAACCTTCTTTGAGAAGATCACCGCGCACGACGCCTCCAACGCCATCTAGGAGTCGGCAAACTCCAAGAGTAATAAGTCAAGCCCCTCACTTGACTCTCACCATGTGTAACGAATGCACAAGCACAAATAGATGCTAAATCCACCTCTAGATGCAACACATGTAGTTAGAGATCTCTCTTCTTACTCACAAAGTGCAACACATGCACAATAGAGTGGAGAGGCTTACACTAGCTTAAGAGAGCGAAAAGAGGTGCCAAAGATTGCTCCCCAACCGGCCACAAGTGAGTATTTATATCCCACACACAAAAACTAGCCGTTGGAGCCAAATCCCTGAAAAATCATACTGCATAAAAATCGGTACCACTGCTACAGACAGGCCTATCACAGACGGTTCGGAACCGTCATCACAGACGATTTTCGAACCGTCTGTTTTTATGTGTCAGTGATAATAGGTGGTTATCACAGACGGCTCTCGAGCCGTCTGTGATAACTCACATTACAGACGGTTTTTGCAAACAAGCGTCTGTGATAGTAGACTTTCACAGACGATTACACACAACAACCGTCTGTGATAGACACTATATCACAGACGGTTCCTATTTCACACCGTCTGTGATACAGGAAGTATCACAGACGGTTATTAACACGAACCGTCTTTGATGTCTCTACTATCACGAGCGGTTGTTCGTATAACAAACCGTCGAGAACTATCACGAGCGGTTATTATCGAACCGTCTTTGATGTATCTATTATCACAAACGGGTCGTGTTAATAACCGTCTGTGATAGTATCACAGCCGGGTGGCAGTATGAGCCGTCTGTGATAGTTGGGCACAGACGGTTTCGTATGAACCGTCTGTGATTTACTCGTCCAGTATAGCCTATTTTGTAGTAGTGTACTACCACACTGCGGTAATACCGCTGTCTACATGCCGGTACTACCGTACTGCGGTAACACCGCAGGTGGGTGCGGTGCTACCGATTTTCCTGAGAGAGCACAGTTGACTTTAGACTTTAAATTTGAATGCATGCTGACCTTTGTCTCGAGCCATATTGATCTTCTTATCAATCTTTGCATGTATCTCCAACTATTCAAACGAATTTCGGGACTAAACCTTTCAATCACTTGACATACATGTTAGTCCCCTTTTGCAAACACAAACAATTGAGTATCAAGCAATATGATTCAATGTAAGTATATATATGAACTACACAAGTTTTATATACTCAAATGATATATTTCAAAGTAGAGACCCCAATGTATGTGAAAAAGAAAATATGGATCAATACTAATGAAATCACAAAACATAGAGTGAACTCCTCCTAAATGTGTGCATACAAGAATATATAATAAAAGTATATGCACATATTCATCTTAGACTTTTGGTGGAGTTTAATCTATATTTTGGATCTAAGGAATGCACTAAGATGTAAATGAATGTAAGTGTCGAATGCATACCTCTTTGATTTCACCTTTTCATCCAAATGAGACTAAACCATATCATAATTAGTCAAGCACATTAGTCTCACAAAAGTATTTGTCATTATCACCAAAACTAACATAATGGAGGAAAAGAGTAAATTTTGCCAAAAAGAAGGTTTTCAACATATGAAGCTTGATATCAAAAGATTTAACAAAATAGATAGCATATTCTCCCTCATTTGGCATGTTATCCAACACATGGAGCTTGATACCAATTAATTCATCGTAATGCGGGCATAAAATTATAAAAATAGATACATATGACCAATTTGGGAGTTTGAGTACTTACTTAAAAAGATATTTGAAACATATTCAAAAATCTTACTCTTGATAGCTTCCTTGAAGGCTTGGTCATTCCAATAGAAATTGCAGATTTTCAGGTTTTTGCATTCCAATAGAGTTTCAAAAACTAGTTGAAAAACTACCTTACAAGAGTCCAACAATTCTGAGAAAATATGTCAATATAGATCAACAACTGAGGATCAAAAGTCATAATTGTAGCTACCTCAGATTATGAGCACACTAAAAGATACAAAAATCATAAAGCAGCTCAAAAACAAGATTTTCACAAATCTAAAAGTCTGAAATTCAGACTTTTTGCATCTCACATGAGCTTCTAGGGAGAGATGAAAAATTGATCAAATGCTCTTTATAAATTTTGAGAAATTTGACATTTAATAAAAACTATAGAGTATCAATTTTTATTATTGTGACTTTAAATATAAACCCATTTGAAGATATAAAAATTACAAATCGGCTCAGAATCATGCAAAGTTCTGAATTTTCAGCATTTTGCAAAATAAGAAAAGTGCACAACTTTCTCAAATGAAGATGAAATGCTTTCAAATTTCGCAGAAACAAACTTTGAACTCCTAAGAAACCTTTCCAACAAAAAGTTTTTAAAAAGGAGTCCCCATTCAAAAGTTATGCGAATTTGAGCTTTCTTTGCAATCTTTTTGCAAAAAGAGAGGAGAAATCCAAAATGCTTTCAAATGAAGTCTAAATCTTTTGAAATTTTTCAGATTTCAACTTAGGACTAATTAAAGTATTTTCCAAAAAGAATTTTTGATAAAGAAATTTTCTTTCAAAAGATGTAGTAAAATGCACTTTTTATGCATGAGGATAGATTGATTTTGCACCAAAGGCTCAAAATGCCATACAATTTGAAATTCACGGAGTTTCTTACTTTTTTAGCTTTATATGAGTTAGAAATACTATTTTAAGCCAAGATATGCAAAGAAATCCAGTTCAAATAGCTAAACTCATTATATGCAAGAATAGGTTATTTTGGGTCAATTATAGTTTTTGGATGAAATTCAAACGAATATAACTTTTCGACGGTTGGTCTTTTGTGAAAACTTTGAACAAGAGAAATGTTTGAAATAACCAACCATACGAGTTTGGTGTTGAATTGTTTTTCAAAAACTCAATAGATTTTGATTTATGAAAATATTTCTTTTTATTCAAAAAGAAGATCATATATGATCCTTTTAAGGCCAAATTTGCTATTTTATTTCTAAAATAGATATTTTTACTCTAAAATCTTTGAAAAACATTTGAAATACATATTTAAGTCTTTTCATTTAGTTTTTCACAGATTTGAGAATTTTAAACAAGAATTTTAACTTTTGACCAAAGAGGCTCTTTTGAAAAGGCTAAACTTATATATTATTAGATTTTCACTCCGTGAACACCAAATCAAGCAAATGAGAATGAAACACATTCACTCTCAACATCCATAAAATATTTTAGGTAAATTTGGTAAAATAGTTTCCCAAATAATAATACTTTACCCCCTTTTTTATGTAATCCCAAAATACTATATTTGTTTTTCACATAGAAAAACTCTCTTATACTCCCCCTTACACAAAGGGTCCACTTGGCACTTCTTTCTTTTTCCTTTGACATACAAAGGATTCTCCTCTATTTCCCTTTTCTTCTCATTTTACATATCTCCTATTTTCATTCATACTTTTTCTCCTAACGTCATCTAGCACCAATAATGAAGGATACCACTTGTAAATATTTTGTCCATAATAGGTGCTTCCATCCTTTTTGTGGTTATCTTGTCTTTTCATGAAAACTATATACCACTTTAACTTTTATACCACTTGTGATGACATAAGATACCACTTGTAACATACTTGTGAACATAAATGATACCAAGTATAATTAATTCCAATTGTAGGAACTTGATACCATTTGACAAGTTTTGAAGGAGACACAACTTGTAGAAAGATATCATTTGAAAGAATAGATATGATATCATATAGGTGAGATACCACTTATAAAGGTGGATACCATAATGAAAAGATATTATGTGAAAGAGCTTAGTTGAGAAATGATTTTGCTCGGCAAGAGAAAAGATTAGATACCACTTTGAAAGGAAAAAGTTGATATCACTCGAGAAGATATGAGTGAAGTTCATGCGAGGTCAAGATAATAAAAAAGGCTACCACTTTGGAGATAATGTCATTTATATGAAGGAAACATCACAATTTGATTAAAATGGCATGTGAGGTCAAAAGATTACATAAGAGTAGCTAGCAATGATAAAAGGATCAACTTGACTTAGAGGAGCAAAAAGAATGGCTGAGAAAATTAGGAATAAACAAATTTTGAATCAAATCAGCCATTTGACAGAAATATCGGTAGTACCGCGATTTAACTACCAGTAGTACCGATTTTTCTGGAAGCATGCCAAGAGTTGGATTTTAGAGGAGAATAAAGGTTATAATGTTGTACCTTGCTCCAAAGTTTTTCACAAAGAAACATAAACCACTTGTGGAGCATTTTCATCTATATGCCAAGATTAAAATTCTTTTGAACATAGATTTTAAGAAATTAGGCTTTTATTTTTCCAAAACAAGCTTATTTTCAATAAACTCTTCAAGATTGCAAGAATGAGCGTTATAGGGCATTTTGGGCATTCAATTTCATGTACGAGTTATAAATACCCTTATGGGCCAATATACATTAATAGTTTTAGCTCAAATGGTAAAACTCACTTAAGTGCTAGATTGTGACCACTTAGGTCAACTTAAGATTTTGGATGAGTTTCAAATCCAAATAGCTTTTGATTTGTTGGCTTTTTGGAAAACTTTTGAATACCAATAATGTTTGAAATAGCCAACTCTAGGTTTTTGGTATTGAACACTTTTTCAAATTCCTTTTAGAATTGATTTTAGCCAAATTTTGAGTTTAAAGCCAAAACAAGATACTAAATTGATAGTTTCAGGTTGAAAACTCAATTTTGCTTGAAATAAGTTTTTTTAAAGCCAAAACCTTTGGAAAACCTTTAAAATGCATTTGTATACATTTTCCAATTAGTTTTTCAAGTATATACTAATAATTTCAAAGTTTTTAACTTTTGGCTAAATTGCTTATTTTTTTATAAATCAATACTAGCACTTAATTAATTTGAGCACACTTAGGAATGTGATATACATGAATATGATTTAGCACTCCTCCTTAATGTGCCATTTACATCTTACTCATGATTACAAGAATGAACTTTTTAGAACAAGAGCAAGAGCACCCTTTTTAAATATTTTCATGTAATGCAACCTACACAAGGCAAGGGCTAAATATCTCAAATATAAATACTTGTTACTGAGATGGCATTGGTTCTTGATATGGAATGATTATCCTCAAACTTGGCTCCTATTTTGCATATAGTGGAATTCACCTCTCCATGAATAAGCCAAGCCTCCAATGCCTCTCCAAATACCTATTAAGCCTTTAAGCGCATTTTAGTATCCAAAACTTGGTTGGGTCCATGAATGTTAGTCATAATAGATTTGGGCACCCAAATGGCCCTAACAATAACTTGATGTGAACTAATACATCTAGCAATCACACTACCATCTTTAGCATTCTTAAGCAAATAATGATCATTATAGATGATAGGCTTAGGAGTGATACCTTTGGGACAATCTTTACTAAGATGTCCCTTTTCTCGGTAATTGTAGCAAGTTTGGCATTTGTTACCCCTTCTTATTTTTTTATCTTGCTCATTGCCGGTTTGCCTCTTTATTGATAGATTTTTCTTGTTTTCCACCTTGTTAGGGCACTTAGAGGTAAAGTGACTCTTCTCATTGCAATCAAGATATTTGACATTCTTTGTGTGTCTTGCATTATGTCTTGTCTTGCTATTCTCCTTCTTGGAGATGAAGCCAATACTTCTCTTGTCATTCAAGTTTCATTACTTGCTCAAGATATCATCAAGAGAGGCCTTTCCTTTATAGCACTTATCCAAGTCATTTCTCAACTTGGTACTTTGGGCCTTGAGCTTTTTGTTTTCCTCTACAATATTAGTATTGCAATGCATAGATGAAGTAGAAACATTTAATTGAGAACAACAAGGCATGTCAATTAAATCCTCACATGAGGTGGATACGCTAACTTTAGATGACATAGAAGCTATACATGGCATATCATCTAGTAAATTACATGCAATGCTTATATCCACCTTAGGCTTAGAATATTCCTTGAGAAGGAGAATTTCATGTTCTCCTTTTAACTTGTTATAATCATTTTGAAGAGAGACATGCTCATTCTTCAAAATCTTATACTTAGCCTTTTCCTTCCCAAGATATTCATTAAGTTCTTCTAACATATCCATCAACTCATCATAAGAAGGTGCATCATCGTCATTATCATTATTTACCTTCTCATTAACTTTTGCCATGAAGCATAGAGTTGATGTGGAGGGAATTATGGATTCTTCATTGTCGGAGCTAGAGGTTGAGCATTCTTGATGTGACCATGCCACATACTCATACAACCAAAACTCCCAAGAATAAACAAATGGTGAATTCGTTTTTTTTGGTTTCAATTTATTTTAATTGAGAATATGATGCTATCTAAAGATGAAAATGTATTTTTGTCTAACTGTATAAGGAGGATTGCATCAACGCTATGCGCTCGTGGTTGGGGTCCACCAAAAGGGAAGCCGACCAATATATCAAGACCAAGTCAACACCTTCCCCAACTCTTGCTCAAGGTCACCACGTTACTTTTGGATCAATTCAAGCAAGAGTTCAAGTGGGACACATTTTACATTTCAATTCGGCATCCGGATCAATTCGGAGTCAGCCTGATAGGTCAGACTTCAAATGTGTATAACTTTTGTATAAAAACTCCGTTTGAGGTGTGCAAGTACAGCAAAGAAAGAAGAGCTCGTCCACTTTCCAATGGATTTGGCCCCACCTCCAAATTCATTATGTGCGCATTGGAATCACCAAAATAAGATGACGCTGACTCAGCCTGACAGGTCCCACTTTAAATGCTCATAGATTTCGCATCAAGAGTCCAATTGGAATGTGTGAGTACAGCATGGAAAGTTTATTCCGTCTTCTTTCCAACGGATCTGACCTCATCCAAAAATTCCTTTTGTGCGCGACGCAATCAACAAAACAATCTTCGGTTTTGGAAACAGAGATAGAATCAGCTATGATTTGAATACTTTCCATGTGTTGAGAACTTTCCATATGCAAGGACCTGCGTGTCCCTATAAATAGAGGCTCATTTGGCCATGTAACTCAGGCTTGTTTAGATTAGTTTTCCACCGTGAAACTTCGTGCGTGTGTTCTTGTGTCGACTAGACCAACAAGCTGCGATTGCGAGCCTCAACCCTTTGTGTTCTTCATTCATAAATGCAATATTCAGATTGCTCTTTATCTTGTTCTTGCTTGTTCTTCGATTGCTTGCAGGAATTGAACCTCGTGTTCAGTCAACGCGTTCTTGCACGGTTGATAGCGACTAGGTGTGGTGTAGCGATTGCAGGGCGGACTTGGTCGTCTCGGTCAAGTAGCCTCTTCGTCAACGTCATATCAAATCGAATTTATCCTTCTCATCGGAAGATCGGACACCCCCTCATCGGTTGGTATCGAGCCCGGTTGCCGGTGAGATTATCCATTTAGATTTATTTTTGATACCTATAACCAGAAAATTGCCCAACAAAAGAGTTATTTCATTGTCCAAACCCGTTGTGCCTTTCAATTTGTTAGTTTCGGTTTGCTAAATTGAATTTGTGTCCGTTTTAGCTTTGCCTTGTTGCTGGTCATATTCTTGGTCCCATAAAACACCAAAAACAAAATCCCCACGTCCAACACCATCAAGAACACATCAAACTCTATTTCCGATTTTCGACCAGAAGACTCCCTCTTGTGCAACCGCCACCAAAAATAGCATAACTTTTGATTCATTGATCCTTTTTGAGTGAGACCACTTCCATTAGACTCCTAACTTCATTATCCATATTCTTGCAAAATTTTGCTTCATTCCAATTCTGCAAGTAAAAGATACATGCGGTGAAAGGTGACCCAAATTTCTGTTTCGAATCTGCAACAGTTTGCACTTGTGATTTTTGTGCGAATTTTTCTGTCGGTTTTCAGAAGTTGGCCCCAAAAGAAAAGTTCTAGAAAAAAAGCCGTCAGTAAACCAGGAAAAAAAGAATCATCAAAAAAGAGGCAACTGACAAAACGTTACGACCAAAATACCGACAAGCAGTGCGAGAGAGAAATCGACATTCTAATATTTTGGGTCAATAGTTGTGCTTTCCACTTCCAATTGCATTCAATTGAATTATCTTGTGTCTACCACTCCTATACTTTGATATCCACTTGTTTTAGCCTTCATCTATCCTTCTTTGATCAGCAACATAAGGCTAAGTGCTATATACGAACTATAATTCAATTCCATGCAATTTCTGAAATTAACCGATTGTTCTCCATTGCTACATATCTAGAGCCTTCCAAGCTACACCTACTACTAATCACACAGGCCTTGACGTATCGGTAATCGCTATACTCATCACTCAAGTCAAGACTATCACGAACGACCACCGGTTGCACCACCGGTTGCTTTGATAAGAATTTGTAAGAGCTTGGTAAGAGTTTGAGAGATGTGTGACTTGTCAAGCTCCACTTCCTAGTAGTTTATAGGGACTTACATAATTCTCGTGTATTTCCTTATTTTTCTACTAACCATGACAGGTTCAAGATCACATAGTATGAATTTTCGTGAGACCAACAACGTGTTGGATCGGCTTAATAAGACCCTCACCACCATCAACAACAGAGTTGAGAACCTTAATAAACGTTCATCCCCAGCTACTCGACGTGCGCTGTTTCCTCTGAACCGTTCATCTCCAAATGACGACGATGATGCATTAACTAAAGTCAAGTATGCTTTTCCATTCTTTGCTGGTAAATTTGATCCTGATGCCTATATTGACTGGGAGATAGCATTAGACAAAGAATTTGAATATTATGATTGGTCGGATAGGCAAAAGATTAGAGCTGCCACTAGTATTTTCAGTGATAATGCAATAATTTGGTGGAAGTATCTTGGTAAACATGGTAGAGCACCCCAAACTTGGAATGCATTAAAGAAACTTTTGAGAGATGAATTTGTTCCTAAAAATCATGCCGATTATTTGCTAGCTAGATTGCAACATTTAAGACAAAGTAGTAGAACTGTAAGAGAATACTATCATGAATTGAAAACTTGTTTATTACGCTGTGGTTTTGAAGAACATGCTGAAACTACAGAGAATAGATTCTTAAGTGGGCTTAATCAAGAAATTCAGGAAATTCTTGTTCACAAAGAATATAATTCCCTCTCTCATTTGTTTATACTTGCTTGTAAGATTGAGAGTCAGATTGAGAAAGAATTGAGAATACTTGATAATAGGACACATGAGAGCAAACATGTGGTTGTGCCTTCTTCTGTGACTAACAACTTGCAGCAAGTTGAGAACAATGCGGAAGAGAAGAATGAGTTACTTGAGCTACCGACTCCATTACTTGAGAAGGAAGATGAGATGATGGATGCCCCTACATCATGTGAGGAGAGACAGAAAGGTAAATATAATGGTGCTATCATCACTCATGGTGAGTATGCATGTGAAGAACAACTATTGTCCACTGTTCATGCTACATTAGAGCAAAACATTGTGAAAAGTAATTCTGATATACACATGTTTCAAGTACAAAATTCCAACTGCATTGATTTAAGTATTGATAATGAGTTGTGTGCTAATTTCTTACATATATCTTTGCTACAACCAGAAGTTAAACCTGATTCTTCTATTTTAATTTTAAATCCATATGCTGAAATAAATGGTTTTGATTTTGTCAATATGCAATTGATCCATGCTATAAATAAGCTGAATGAGATTTCTTCTTTGCACACTTTCGGTTATATTGAGATTGATCATCATCGTGAACTGAGTTGTCTAACAAAGAAGTTATTTGAGATTCCCAATTCGCTTTCATTATTTCGTTATAAATTTTACTTAATAGGCGAGTATGATGAAAAGGGAAATTATATGGTTCATCGACTTTGGATAAATTCAGAACTGAAAGGTTCCAATTTGGAGGAGAAACATAATCATGTAGAGAAAACTAATGGCACTAACCTTATTATTTCTAGTTTATCTACTGCTGTTTGTAAGCTACATGAAACCTTTCAAGAAGGGGAGTGTTGTGGGCTGCTTCCATACACCACAATCATTTCCCTATTTGCGCCGAAAAAGAATTTGCCTCTCATTGAGATCATCAATATCAAGTCACAGTCCAATACAACCTTTTCTAAAGAATGGGAGCAAGATGAAGAACATACGCCATCTAGTGATAATACTACCAATCAGGTACAATCGTTTCTTAGAGAGTTTACTTTGTTTGATAAAGAACTTATGATATTACATAATACGAATTTGTTGCGTTCTGTGTCATGTACCGAGATTTATGATCAAGATCATGCAATACGTGAGACCACACATCTATTAAAACCGAGGACGGTTTTCTGTCAAGAAGGGGAGGATGATGTGACCATGCCACATACTCATACAACCAAAACTCCCAAGAATAAACAAATGGTGAATTCGTTTCTTTGGTTTCAATTTATTTTAATTGAGAATATGATGCTATCTAAAGATGAAAATGTATTTTTGTCTAGCTGTATAAGGAGGATTGCATCAACGCTATGCGCTCGTGGTTGGGGTCCACCAAAAGGGAAGCCGACCAATATATCAAGACCAAGTCAACACCTTCCCCAACTCTTGCTCAAGGTCACCACGTTACTTTTGGATCAATTCAAGCAAGAGTTCAAGTGGGACACATTTTACATTTCAATTCGGCCTCCGGATCAATTCGGAGTCAGCTGATAGGTCAGACTTCAAATGTGTATAACTTTTGTATAAAAACTCCGTTTGAGGTGTGCAAGTACAGCAAAGAAAGAAGAGCTCGTCCACTTTCCAATGGATTTGGCCCCACCTCCAAATTCATTATGTGCGCATTGGAATCACCAAAATAAGACGACGCTGACTCAGCCTGATAGGTCCCACTTTAAATGCTCATAGATTTCGCATCAAGAGTCCAATTGGAATGTGTGAGTACAGCATGGAAAGTTTATTCCGTCCTCTTTCCAACGGATCTGACCCCATCCAAAAATTCCTTTTGTGCGCGACGCAATCAACAAAACAATCTTCGGTTTTGGAAACAGAGATAGAATCAGCTATGATTTGAATACTTTCCATGTGTTGAGAACTTTCCATATGCAAGGACCTGCGTGTCCCTATAAATAGAGGCTCATTTGGCCATGTAACTCAGGCTTGTTTAGATTAGTTTTCCACCGTGAAACTTCGTCGTGTGTTCTTGTGTCGACTAGACCAACAAGCTGCGATCTGAGCCTCAACCCTTTGTGTTCTTCATTCATAAATGCAATATTCAGATTGCTCTTTATCTTGTTCTTACTTGTTCTTCGATTGCTTGCAGGAATTGAACCTCGTGTTCAGGTCAACCACGTTCTTGGCACGGTTGATAGCGACTAGGGTGTGGTGTAGCGATTGCAGGACGGACTTGGTCGTCTCGGTCAAGTAGCCTCTTCGTCAACGTCATATCAAATCGAATTTATCCTTCTCATCGGAAGATCGGGACACCCCCTCATCAATTCTTCTCCCGACATCCATTCTTGTATGCAATCCTCATCGGTTGAGGTGGACGTTTCATATTTATCTTGAATTTTCGTCCACATATCATGAGTGCTAACAAGATTGCATATTGTGTTGAACACCTCTACACTCAAAGCACTAAATAAAGTATTAGTTGCTTGAGCGTCGAGATGTGAGCATTTCTCATCCTCAATTGTTAGAGCAAGAGGATCCAACGGAGGAGAAAAGCTTACATCTACAATTCGCCATATTTTCGGGCTCATGACCTTAAAATAACAAATCATGCGAATTTTCCAATTATCATAATTGGTTCCATTAAATAGAGGTGTGTCATCTAGGTGCACTATATTACTAGTCGCCATCCTTTAACTCTCTAGGCAGTGAAGCTTAATAAAAAAGAGACCAAGCTCTGATACCACTTGTAGGATCGAGGAGGCCGACTAGAGGGGGGTGAATAGACGGTCTTAAAAATTATCTTTAAAATCTAAAACAATATCTATTTGTCTAAACCAAGTATATAATGCGGAAGCTTAAGTTAAATTGGTTTAACACAAATATTACCTAAAATGACTAGGTTCGTCTAAATGCACCAACAATCTATGCCTATGCAAAGGTTTGCAATCCTAGAGTGACAAGCAATCAATTTAATTCTATGAATGTAAATTGCTTGAATGTAAATTGAGCACAAGTAAACAAACAAAAATTGACACGATTATTTTTTACCGTGGTGTTCGGAGACTTGCCGGTCTCCCCTAATTCACGTTGAGGTAAGCCCAAACGAATTGGATCGGCTCCACGAATTAAGCCAAACACCTCAATTCTACTAGTGGTAGCTCTTTCCCACTCCGGATAGGTGAGCTCCAACCTTCATAATACGCCAGGTCTTCTCAAAACCTTCTTTGAGAAGATCACCGCGCACGATGTCTCCAACGCCGTCTAGGAGTCGGCAAACTTTAAGAGTAATAAGTCAAGCCTCTCGCTTGATTCCCACAACGTGTAACGAATGCACAAGCTCAAATGGATGCTAAATCCACCTCTAGATGCAACACATGCAACTAGAGACCTCTCTCCTTACTCACAAAGTGCAACACATGCACAATAGAGTTGAGAGGCTTACACTAGCTTAAGAGAGTGAAAAGAGGTGCCAAAGATTGCTCCCCAACCGGCCACAAGTGAGTATTTATACCCCACACACAAAAACTAGCCGTTGGAGCCAAATTCCTGAAAAAATCAGGGAAATCGGTACTACCATTATAATAAGTGCGATACTACCGATTTCTACTGTAGCACAAAGTAACGGCTATGTCAAACTAGTCGTTGGAGCCAAACCACTGAAAAAATTAGGAAAATCGGTACTACCATTGTACAAAGTGCGGTACTACCGATTAATTTGCGGTACTACTGCACTTCTATTTTTCAGCACAGACAGCACTCAGGAAAACGGTCATAACTTTTGACTCCGATGTCAGAATTGAGTGATCTTAGACTCTATGGAAAGCGTATTCAGAGGGCTATTGAACCCATCTATTTGCATGATCTAAAACACACTAGATCAATGCAGAAATCATAAGATATCCAAGGAGTCATATTCACGGTCTAAATCCAAGAAAAACAATAATACACAATCTTAGACCATGTCAAGAGATATTGTATGATCTCCAACAATTTGTAAAACACATTTGCAAACTTAGGTTATATCACAAGGAAAAGGTACATGGACTTCAGCCATTTGCAAAATACATTTGCAAAGTATAGTCACATGTTGCAAGAATTAGATGTATGAGCCTCAACTATTCGCAAAACACATTCGCAAACAATAGCATCATGCCTAGAGAACTAGAGTAAGCAAGATTGAGCTATCAACACATGATGAGACTCAAACTACTAGACAAGACCCCTCTTAATAGTACGGTAAACTTACACTAGCAATCCGGTCTTTCAACCAAACACCAAGACCGGTAAAAGACTAGAAATACATTCTTAGCCCTAGCTAGTCATACCTTTGCCTTGAGCATTTCCTTGAAGCTTGATGATGAACATCTTCACTTCAAGTCTAGGTTATTGTCTTCTCGTGATTTGATGATCAAATCATGATCATGTCATTTTCGATGTCTTGATATGCATCAATACATGATGCATTCTCTTTTGATGGCCTTCAACTCATGAAGCCATTTCATCCTCGAATCTTTGTTTGATGATCTTCAACATATGAAGTCATCCAAAGTTTTCATCATCTTGGAACATAATCTATTCATCCAACTCATAAAAAATATTAGTCCCATAATGTGATTATCATTAATTACCAAAATATACCATTAACACATAATGATGTGTCTAGATTCTTCAATCTTTCTTTTGGTAATTGATGATAACCACCACAATTGTAAATAATTGAATATAAAACTTTAAACTTAAAGTGCGGTACTACCGTCGTACAAAGTGCGGTACTACCGCACTCCTAGTTATTAAAACCAGATCGGACCGGCGGTTCAACTGGAAAAAACTGGAACCGAGCTCTAGACCGGTTTGGTTTTATTGTTGGACCGCCTGCGCAATTGAGCCGGATTGAACCGGAAAAAACCGGGTTGAACCGGCCGGTTCTGTATAAAACCAGAGAAAAAACCGGCCGGTTGGACCGGAGGTGTGTTTAGTGGGAAAATTTGTGAAAAAATATGCATGAGGCAAGGCTCGAACCCACAACCTCCTGTGACTCCCACCTCATGGGCTAGCTCTGATAACCAAGTGAGCAAGTTAGATGTTATGATATATAAGAAACTTATTATATTCTTAAGTTATATTGAACCACCGGTTGGACCGGTAAACCACCAGTTGAACCGATAAACCGGAAGGTCGACCGGTTCAATGACCGGTCCGGCTTTAATAATTATGACCGCACTGCGGTATTACCGCAGGTAGGTGCGGTATTACCGCACTGCGGTTTTTCCGCCGTGCTGACATCGGTACTTCCGATTTCTGGCCAGTTAAGTTTTTGTCGGGGAACTCTCTGAAAAAACATTCCGCAAATCGGTGTTACCGCGGTACCATGTGGTACTACCGCACTGTGGTTGTACCGCCGTTCAAATTTCGGTACTACCGATTTCTGTGAGTTGAAGTCCCCTAAACGGGTGCTCTCTGGAAAAAACATACCGCATAAAAATTGGTACTACCGCACTGCGGTAATACCGCGTCTACTGCGCGGTACTACGCGCTGCGTAATACGCAGTGGGTCTTGGTGCTACCGATTTTCTTGAGAGAGCGTGTAGATCGTAGAAGTCGTTATGATGCCGTTGCTTCTTTAGCTGCCGCCCTGAGCTTCTAAGGCCGTTACGCTTGTTCTGCACTTTGTGCACTGTGCTGCAACCGTCTTGGGTTTCGATCTGCGCCGTCATACTTCTATCATTTCTATTCGGCTTAATTTGATAGTATTTTTCAAGAACTACACGCTACGACGACATTATTAAGACTCAGACTTCAAATTTTACTATTTTAGTAACAACTTTTTTCAAATGCAGTACTATTGCATACGCCTTGCATTTGAGAGGGTTGTTAAAGAGATAGAATTGTATTAGGATACAGAGTTTGTATTCTATCCCATATATGTTTTATTTCTATATGGCATATATCCCTTGTACTCTCCTATATATATGACCCTTTAGACTTTATATCAATATACACAATATTCATAACAATTACCATGAGCTAGCTGTTAACCCTAACACTACTATTACATCGACATCTGGATTTGCTATACTGCCTATACACAAAATGGAGACACAAGGATGTCAGTTCATCGCTTTGCCAGCATAGCCAGGCCCAACATTGACATGGAGGCAATGAGCTTGAAGCCTGAGTTCTCCCAGAAGTTCTGCTTGTCGCTGCCACCGCCGGGCTGCTTCACGGCCACCAGATTTCTTAGTTCTTTCAGAGCTTTCTCTCTTTTCTCCCCCGCCTGCAGAAGGAAGAAACAGTCAGGTTTCAGTCTCTCCCAGAAGTTCTGCTTGAAGTCTGACTGCAGGCAAGTGTCAACTTTAAAACAAACCCTCCTATATTTTTAATTAAGTCAATAATTCATACTTCATTTTCTCCCCATCACAATCATTTTCTCTTGTTTCTCCTGTAATCTGAAGACGTTTTCAACCCGCAAACCCACCTGTAATATGGAATTAACTCTATTGCATTGGTAACCACTGTAAATTTAACAAGAATACATCAACATATATTATATAAGATTTTTGTGTGGCAACACATGCATTAGTTATCAGTTTGACTTGACTCAAAAAGTTTGCATGTTTTACTATTACTTCCAGTACATGTTGTTGAGCTTCTTTCATATGGTCTAGATTTCTTAATTTTATCATGGTACATAAGATAATTGGATGGAATAAAGAATGGTTCTTGCGGAGCTCATTCATCAGTTTTCAGCTTTGACTTGAACACAATTTTTTTCTTGTATTGTATTCGTCACCAGAAGTGTAATGTATGCTTCATTCATACTGCTTTGAATTCTAATTTTAGCTGTCAGCAACGTTGCTGGTAGTCAAGAGATAATTCCACCTAGATATCCTTCAGAGAGAAGATAGATGGTTTACAGGATGAAAAATAATGTGTGCGTGTTTTTTTAAGGAAAATCATGTGCATGTTGTTTAGTAATTACCTGGAAAATATTCTCTGAATATTAAGAAGCGTCAAGAATATTACCCTCTGAAGTTTTCGCATCTGAGATCGTGATTTTTTGATGCAGAATTCAAGTTTCAGTACCTTCTTCTTCAGCTCCTGATCAGTCCTCTGATGCTTCTCCAACTATAAGTGAACAACAGATTTGAAATGAATATATAGACATTTCGCACTAAATGAATGGCGTTTTTTTTATCAAAGAAGTAAGCAGTAACATGTACCTGTGATTCTAGTCCCTTGATGATATTGCCAGCTTTGGCGTTTGCATCCATGATTTCAGTCTCAGTTCCCAAAACAACTTCTTTGAGTTGCCGTTGTGAGAGCTCCCTTCCCTCGAGGTACTTCTGAAGAAGATCTAGCTGCTCCCCTACCTTGTTCACTCCAAATTCATACTCCTTGTTCACTCCAAATTCATACTCCTTGTTCACTCCAAATTCATACTCGTTCAGTGAAGTGTGCCTATCATGGTTTTGTAACAAAGATAAGCATTGCAACCATGCCAGCTTGGCTGATGCGGCACTGGCTTCTGCAGTGGCTTGGGTAATTGAAAGTTGTGATCTAAGACCATCCAACTCGTGGAGATACTGTAGGTAAGGTGAATTCTCATTAGGGGAGCTATCAGCTGCTTTGAATTGCAATTCATGGAACTACTTGGAGCAGAAATGGACAAAAATACGGCGTTGTCCTGAACATATCACAACGAAAGATTGGCAATTTGGCAGCAAATGGAGCACAAGGGGAGGTGGTCACCTGTTCAGTGCCACATAGCGATGCACACAGCTGCTCATCCCTGCCCTCTAAGCATTTCTGCAGCTTGCTCACCTCCTCCTCCATTCTTCTTGCCTTCGACTCGGCAACCTTACGATATCTCTAAACTCAGTGCAAATTGCGCGCGTAGAACACCAAAAGTCCAAGTTACGCAGAGTGGAACATATATACCTTCCTAGTTTCTGATTCCTGAGCAAACAACCGTTCCTGTGAAGCAAGCTTGTTCCTTGCATCCTTGAGCTCGGCAGCCAACGAAGCCACGTTCCTCTTCAAGCTCACCTTCTTATCCACAAGATCCCTCAACAGCGGATCCAACTCCAGCGAAGGAGACGCCGACGACGGCGCTGCTGCCCTCTCTGAAACGGGCATCGCTAAGGACCACCAAGGAATGACTGTTCTTTGCAAATCCAACAGGCAAAGAATTAAAAGACAGGTTCTTGAAATTGCTAGTAGATTCTGTTCCAGAGAGAAGGTGCCTCACAGCATCACGCAGGCAAGACAAGAAGGGAACAGAGCTCCTCTCTGACCACATGAAAGTATCAAACACTTCCTGTAGCCTGCAAGAACCCCCTGTCAAAGCTACACTAGTCCCCTCTTCCACAGGTTACCACGGTCCAATCCGGTAGTTCCTGCTGCACAAAACAGCAATGGTAATGCAGTTTGAAAAAGAGACGATTTGTTGTTTGTGCTTGCTGCGTGCAACATGTTGGAGCGATGCGCTAAAGCTTCCGAACACGAGATCTTTCGCTTCCTTTGGATCATGGTCACGAGTTTGTGTGGAGCCGGACGGTTGAAGCTAAATGAGACGGACATGTCGCTTTCATTACCCATTCCAGATAACCTATGGTGGTGATGAGAAGGGCAAAAAATAAAGGTAGTGTCATTATAATGCTGTTGCCTGTTGGTACTTAAGTGATCAGTGCACTAACAAAATGTGACTCTGAGTAATCCAACTTGTGCATTAGACAAAAATAGATACTCCAATGAACATTTCTAACAAGGTTGTCAGAATCGTGATACTATAAAAATGCAAAGTAATCAATATTATCAATGACCCATACTCTACAGTAGGATTCAAAATGCTTCCACTTGCAACTCATGTAATTTTCACCGTGGCAGTATTAGTAAGAAACATAATACTTATGAGTTGGATATATACTTTACACTCAAAATAATAGTTATCTGCTATGAAAATTATTTTTCTCGTAATCTAGTCAAATAATTGCAGCGTTCTACTAATTATCTTAGCTTCACAAATACATAAAAAAAGGATCAAAACAAGATACTTATCAGTCTCCTTGCACTCTATTTTCCAGATGTATACCCTCGATTATTCTCATTTCGGAGATTCTTCATTTTGTGTGACTTGTAGGAAGGTCAAACAACTACTTGCTTTGAGCAATAATAATAATAATAATAATAATAATAATAATAATAATAATAATAATAATAATCATCATCATCATCATCATCTAACTTCTGGCTTATTCCATCATCCAGCACATAAAAGAAGCTCCAGTCTAGACATGGCTAAGGAAAATAACAAATGGAACATTTGGTTGAGGAAATGATATAGTTCAAAAGTATTTAAGAATTAGAACCACTAGAACAAAATGAGTCAGTATCCAATTTCAACACCAAATTTCAGAAAGTACCGCATCAGTGGCATGACTAATTACTACTTTATTTCACTGGCAGATCATGTCAAATAGTTTACTGCCGCAGCTCATGCCTAATCAGCACCAACCGCCACAGGCCGCTGCCTTTCTCCCTCACCTGGCTACCGCTGCTACTCTGGAGAGCTTCAACCACGCCAGCGCCGTCAAGGTTGTAACACCCCAACCCTCTATAAGATCCAAGATACTACCATCACACCGTCATTGTCTCATAAAGACGAACTATAAACAGAGTTAACGCTCAAGAACTGTACTAACAAGAGAACCCGTTCTCCTGAAACATACTGTAACTAGAAAATTTGTATAAATTTTTTAACATAAAATTAATCACAATGCTCAGTACATAACTAAGCAGTTATATCATATGTGCAGTGCAAAAGGAACTACTCTCATTCTATGCATGCTATCAATTCGGATCACCCTAAAAAAAGCAACAAAACAAGGATGAGTCCGAAGACTCAGCAAGCACATGATAAAACAGTACATCAATCCATATCTGTGAACTGTAACCAATTCTACGACTACAAGCTGTAAATCACAACTACTGTGAACTGTAAAACTGTAAATCATATCCACTGTGAACTGTAAATCCAACCTACTGTAAACTGTAAATCATGTCTACTGTCAACTGTAAAGTCAACTTACTGTAAACTGTAAATCACGTCTACTGTGAACTGTAAAACCAATCTACTGTAAATTGTTAATCAATATTCCTGTATCTGTATCATTATCTGTCGCATCTGTTTCACTTTCATGCAATGCAATGATCAATACTGTTGCAAAATTATACGGGAATCCCTGTCCTATTTTAAACGGGAATCCAACCTCCACTCCTATGGAGTTGTTACCGAAGTGGGCACTGTTTCTCTGTGAATGAGTGCAATGCATGATGCAATATGTTTTTCACTGTTGGCATTTAAATTATAAGTGGCACTCATCACAGTATGATTAGCACATAATCATACATATCATATAAACACTGTAAATCACAACACGAAAACATGAATACCAATAATTAACCACACTGTACTGTTCTCCATGCACTTGCTTGTTAATCTAGCGGATGATGCGCAAATGGCACCGAGCTCGAACTGTCACTTGAACAAGCAATAATCATTTCAATTCATTGCTACATAATACATACACATGCGAGCAAATGATGTCGCTTTTACACATAAATCCAGTATAGCCGATCTCTCTCTCACCGGACACCTCCTCGATGTCCCAATGTTTAATCGGCGTATTAATTTATGCAAAAATCGGTAAATAAATAGAAAAGAGGGTTTTGAACTGTTACCCTAACCCCGACGACTGGTTCAGGGCGCGGTCTATCACTCTCCGGTCGGATCTGCAGGGTCCGACGTCGGATCAGATTTCCCCCCTTCTCTCTTTTTTTCTTCCCGCTTTCTTCTTTTTTTCTTTTCTTCATTCTCTTTCTTTTCTTTTCCTTCCCTCTCTTTTTCGTCACCCGGCCGCACCTCCCCTTCCCTCTCTTTCTTCTCTTCCTTTTTCCTTCTCCTCTCTTTCCTCTTTTCTTCACGCCTGGCCGCCTCCCTCTTTCTTTCTCTCACGCCGGCGCCTCCTCTCCCTTTCCTTCCACCACACCGTCAGTCGGCCCCCCTCCCCACTCTCCTTCCTCTCTTCCTCTCCACCTCTCCCGCGTCAACCCTTCTCCCGACCGGCCTCCCCGCTCTCCCCTTGCCACCTCGCAAGGCAAGTAGCTGGTGGAGCAGCGGTGGACTGTGGGCGGAGGAAAATGAGGTACGCGCAAGGGGGTCACGACGGGGGCGGCGGCTGCTGAGGCAGCGATAGCGAGGGCGGTTGGGCGGCGGCAACAAGGGCGGTGGCGAGGCGAGCAGCGGTCTTGGCGGCCCGGTTGGTGACGGCAGCAAGTGCAAGGAGAAGAGCGATAGCAAGGCACGCGCGCGGGGAAGACGCTGCAGCGACCGAAGCAACGAGAGCTTGGAGGAGGGGAAGAGCAAATCGTGTTTTGCCTCCTCCCTCCACATGTCTCTTTCTTAAATAGACATGGCATGGGCCGGGCCGGGTTGGGCTGGGCCTCAGGTATGATATTCTTCCCCCCTTAACAGAATTTGACCTCGAATTTTGAATCTCGGTAATCTACACGGGAATATAACAAACTGGATTGAACATAAAGCAATTCTAACTCGTACCCATGGAGAACAACTCCGGGTACTTCTCGCGCATGCGGGACTCCAATTCCCACGTCGCTTCTCGCTCAGACTGCTGCGATCACTGCACTTTAACATACTTCAATGCTCTATGCCTTAACACCCTTTTCGATTCCTCTAGAATCCAAGCTGGACGGGACTCGAAAGTGAAGTCTTGCTTAAGGGACAACGGTTCTACAACAATACTGTGCTCTGGATCCCTTAAGTATTTTCTCAACATAGAAACATAAAACACATTATACACTCCTCGCATAGACTCGAGAAGTTCCAAACGATATGTCGACTTTCCAATCCATGCCAGAATCAGAAATGGCCCGTTGTACCATGGGCTAAGCTTCCCTTTGGTACCAAATCGCATAATTCCTTTGGTGGGTGATACTCTCAGAAGCACATGATCCCTCACATCGAATTCTAAATCTCATCTCCTAGCATCTGCATAGCTCTTCTGTCTACTCTAGGCAGCTATCAAATTCTGTTTAATCTCTGCCTCTCGTTCCACTGTCCACTAGACCCAAATTACCTTGCGTTTAGTTTAATAAGATGAACGCATCTCAGCCACCCTTAACATGTCATGTTTTAGCATAAGAATTTTTTTCCATCCTTCAGGAAAAACACTCTTATTACTTGTACAAAAGAGACAACGTTGCTTTTGTTTATAGCAAAGAGTGCTCTTCTTTTTTAAAAGAGAAGTAACACATACTATTCATAAAATCGACTCACCTCTACAAAGCAACGTCTTTCACAAAAAGTAAATCTGATCATAGGATCAACCACTCCCCCAAAAACAATCTTTCGTCCAAAAAGTTGGGAAGCCATTCCCCACCGAAAAATCATTCCATCACAATGAATCCACCCAGAGGGTGAAATCCGGTCAAAAAATCAATCCTCGTCTTATATAAACAACTCTATGCCGCATATATTATGCGAATATTTCTATTCCCCAAATTAGTCCTTCTTTTCACAAAAAGGAAACACATTCTCTCAAGCAACCAGAAAATGCCTTAGCAAAAATGACACAACCCACATAAGAATTGCGGGAACCCCGTAACTTCCTACTTACATCCACTTTTCCTTAAAGTGGGCCAGAACAAATTCCCAAATCAAGGGAACTCTAGATAACACATTAAACATCGACCAACTATTTCAGTTAATAACACGAAGGTCATTTCTCAATAAATGATCTCACAAGCACCTAATTCCAAGGTGCCAACTAAATCCTACCAGCTCAACTTTAAGAATGATTGATCATCCAGATTCCAACACACATCAACTGTACTCCCATGAACTGCATTTACTATTATCTTAAGCATGGGTTCCACTTGCTCTACCTTCGTAGGCGTACACATAATTTTCTACAAACGCAACAGCAACTTTACTAGCTTATGCCTGGAAATTGGCACCAACTCCCACTAGATCTGTACTACTTCATCTCTCAGAAGTCAATTCTCACGACGCTACAATCATGCTCTATTTAATTTAGTTGGGAGATTATTCAACATCAAAATCTCCATTCTAGTCTTTTCAACTAATTCCAATTGAGTTCTCGGATCACAATAATCAGACCCTCCAAGACATCGGTCGGAATTGTAATCAATCAATCACGGTGCGAGATTGGTGGTTTTAGCTTTATGGTCAATCACCTATTACACATGGAAAGGATAACTCCATGCAGGATTTTCACCAAAATAATAGATTAACACGCTTCTTAGCATGTCTAAGTCGCATAGCTAGATTCATCGACTGAGACCATGCAAAACACATCATTCAATGGGGCTCAACAATCTAAATAATCTTAATGACCTACTGGCTCACCAGCATTCTAGGTCCCACTATTAAGCAGAGATGGGTATGCCCTCCACCACCTCCTATGCAAATATTAAATCCCCATTGAATTCAAATCAATTTCATTCCCAAGGCATGCTGAAGTCAATTACTCTCCTCATATCCCGCAACATGGGATTCCATGCTCTACCACTCAATTATTTTAACCACAATCTTTCACATGAGCCTAACCTGATATTACTATAACTATTGGATATTGTCCTCTCAGGATAAAATCATCAGGCCTCAATACGCAAGTTACTCCAAACATCCGCAGGATCAACTCCCACCGAACATTGGACTTGCATAGGGCACTACCCATTATTATCTATATTTCAATAGCTCAAGGAGCCTTTAATCCCAAGGTACTCACTACTCAAAATTAGGGCAAAACAACTCATGAACTACACATCAATACCTCTACACCTCAATTGGCAGCACGACCCGGCCTCTCCAGCAACCACGGTCTTTGCCTCTTTTACATTGCTAAGCAATACAACCATACCAATGTCCACTTGGACCCACAAGTGGCAAATTCAACAATTTTCCATCAATACACAAGCATTTATATCAAAATATTGCAAATCAACAATACAGTTTGGGAAAGTGCATATGCAATGCAAGTTCCAAAGCCCATCCTACTGTGCAGTAAGGTGTGTCAAGTTTAACTTAATTATTAGACCTAAATCACGTTTTAGGGAAATAATTAAGCTAAATTGACAAGTTATCTTTACCACGGACCTAACGTCCGCTCTGATACCAACTGTAACACCCCGACCCTCCACAGGATCCAAGATACTACCACCACACAGTCACTATCTCACAAAGGCGAACCATAAACAGAGTTAACGCCCAAGAACTGTATTGACAGGAAAACCCGTTCTCCCGAAACAAACTGTAACTAGAAAATTTGCATAAACTTCTTAACATAAAATTAATCATAACACTCAGTATGTAACTAAGCAGTTATCTACATGTGCAGTGCAAAAGGAACTATTCCCATTCCAAGCATGTCGTCAATCCGGATCACCCTAAAAAAGCAACAAAGCAAGAGTGAGTCTGAAGACTCAGCAAGCACACAATAAAACAGTACATCAATCCATATCTGTGAACTGTAACCAATGTGAAATGTAAAGCCAATCTACTATAAACTATAAATCACATCTACTGTGAAATGTAAAGCCAATCTACTATAATTGTAAACCACATCTACTGTGAACTGTAAAGCTAATCTACTGTAAAATATAAATCACGTCTCATCGTGGAATTGTAAAGCTAACCTCATCAGAATCGTAAATCACGTCTCTCGTGGAATCTGTAAATCAGTCTCATATGGCGTAAATCAATATTCACATATCGTATCCTTTATCGTCATCACGTCATTTTACTTTCATGCAATGCGATGATCAGTACTGTAGCTAATACCAGTATAGCGGAGTGTCCACCCGTCGATGGACCACTCAATCCCCGTCCTATTTTATACGGGAATCCAACCTCCACTCCCATGGAGTTCCTATCGAAGTAGGCCCTGTTTCTCTGTGAATGAGTGCAATGCATGATGCAACATGTTTTTCATTGTTGGCATTTAAATTATAAGTGGTACTCATCATGGTATGATTAGCACATAATCATACATATCATATAAACACTGTAAATCACGACACGAAAACATGAATAACAATCACTAACTACACTGTACTGTTCTACAATACACTTGCCTGTCAATTTGGCGGATGATGCGCAAATGGCATCGAGCTCAAACCGCCACCTGAACAAGCAACAATCATTTCAATTCATTGCTACATAATACATACACATGCGATCAAATGACGTCGCTTTTACGCATAAATCCAGTATAGCCGATATCCCTCTCACCGGACACCTCTCCGATGTCCCAGTGTTTAATCGGTGTATTAATTTATGCGAAAATCGGTAAATAAACGGAAAAAGGGGGTTTCAAACTGTTACACTAACTTGACGATTGGTTGAGGCGTGATCTGTCACTCTCATTTGGATCTGCAGGGTCCGACGCCGGATCAAATTCCCCCCTTCTCTCTTTTTTTCTTTCCGCTTTCTTCTTTTTTTTCATTTCTTCCTTCTCTTTATTTTTCTTTTCCTTCTCTTTCTTTTTCTTTTCCTTCCCTCTCTTTTTCTTCACCCGGCCGCACCTCACCTTCTGTTTCTTTCTTCTCTTCCTTTTTCCTTCTCCTCTCTTTCTTCCTTTCTTCATGCCTGGCCGTCTCCCTCTTTCTTTCTCTCATGCTAGCGCCTCCTTTCCCTTTCCTTCCACCACACCATCAGCCAACCCCCTCCCCACTCTCCTTCCTCTCCTCCTCTCCCGCCTCAGCCCTTCTCCCGACCGGCCTCCCCACTCTCCCCTTGCCACCTCGCAAGGCAAGTAGCTGGCGGAGCAGCGGCGGGCTGCGGGCGGAGGAAAATGAGGTACGTGCAAGGGGGTCGCGATGCTGGGGAACGATGGCGCAGCAGGGGCGGCGACGACAAGGACAGCTGGGCGGCGGCTACAAGGGCGGTGAGGGGAGGCTAGACGGCGGTGCTGGCGACTGGTCGGCGACGGCGGCAAGCGCAGGGAGTAGAGCGACAGTAAGGCACGCGCGCAGGGAAGACGCTGCAGCGACCAAAGCAACGAGAGCTTGGGGAAGGGGAAGAGCAAATCGCATTTTTCCTCCTCCCTCCACCCATCTCTCTCTTAAATAGACATGGCGTGGGCAGGGCTGGGCCTCAGGCATCTCTCTCTTAAATAGACATGGTGTGGGCAGGGCTGGGCCTCAGGCATGACAGAGGTCTCATTACAGTGCTACTGGCCAACGTCAAGTCGGCGTGGAGACCACACCACCACCCCTTTTTTCCTTCTTTCTCAATTCTACTAGGGAGTATTTATCCAGGGTTCTCTGTGGTTTTATTGCTGAGCAGGGCACTCTTTCAGTTTTCTTGTCCTGGTGCTCATGCTCAAAATGGTGTGACTGAATGCAAGCATCATCATCTTCTTGGGACAACTCGTGCTCTCATGCTTGCTTCTGTTGTTCCATCACACTTCTGGGCTGAGGTTATTTCTTCTGCCACTTTTTGATCAATATTTAGCTCACTTCTACTCTTGAAGGTGGGATCTCAGTTGAGCATATTTGTGGTAAGACTCCTAATTATTCTAGTGTTCGTCTCTTTAGGTGTTTGTGCTATGTTCTTCTTGCACCTCGTGAACGCACCAAGCTGATCGCTCAATCTATTGAGTGCATTTTCTGGGCTATAGTGCTGGGCACAAGGGATATCATTGTTGAGATCTTGTTGGCCAATAGATACGAATTTCTTGGGATGTTACTTTTAATAAGTCTCATCCTTCTATTCTTACCCTTCTCTTTCCTCCACTTCAGTATCTCTTGTCAAGCCACTTTTTTTCCTAACTTTTCCTTCTACTCCCATAGTCACCACTCCTCCACCACAACCCTTAGTCTCTCTGATAACTCCTTCCCAGTCGGCACCTTCTTTCCCACCGACACCCTCTCCCGAGATTACTCCTGACCTTATTTGTTCTTATCCTCTCTATTATACTCGTCGTCCGTAAGTTAAGGATTCTTCTGATGTACTCTCTCCTTCTGATGGGTTATCCTCTTCAGCCTCTCCTTCTTAGTATGCTCTTTACGATTTCTAGTCTATTCGGTCTTCTGAGCATTTTGATTTTGCTACCGCAACTCCTGCCGAACCGACTTCTTATTGTGATAATGCTGTTCATCAGGAGTGGTAGAATACGATGACAGAGGAGATTACTACCCTTGAGCGTACTGGTACATAGGGTCTTATTCCTCTTCCTACGCATGCTATTCATATCACGTGCAAATGGGTCTATAAGGTTAAAACATACTTTGATGGTTCACTAGAGTGCTACATGGTTTGTCTTGTAGCGCATGATTTTCAGCAGCAGCATGGTCATGACTACGATGAGACTTTTGCTTCTGTCGCTCACAAGACCATCGTTTGCACTCTTCTTGTTGTGGCCTCTGTTCGACAGTTGCCTATCTCTCAGTTGGATGTCAAGAATGCCTTTCTCAATAGCCAGTTGTGTGAGGAGGTCTACAAGAAGCTGCTCCTTGGGTATTCTGTTCTTTAGGGTATGATTTGTTGCCTTCGCTAATCTCTGTATGGCCTCAAGCAAACTCCTCATGCCTGGTTTGATTGTTTCTTTTCTGTTGTCACTACAGCTGGTTTTTTGCCAGTGCTTATGATCTTACTCTTTTTATTCACACTTCGTCTCATGATCGGGCATTTCTCTTTTTGTATATTGATGATGTGATTATTACTAGAGATGATTCTCAGTACATCATTTTTATCAAGGAGTGTCTTCATGAGTAGTTTCTTATGTCTAATCTGAGTCCTCTTCACTACTTTCTTGGGATTGAAGTTATTTTTACTCATGTGGGTTTCTATTTGTTCTAAGAAAAGTATATCCAGTATTTTCTTGATCGTATCTTTCTTACTGATCAGCGCATAGCTGAGATTCCCATAGAGCTTAATGTTTATCTTCGCTTAATGTTTATTTTTGTCACACTGATGATGAGCCTTTTACTGACCTTACTCATTATCGTTATCTTGTTGAGAGTCTTGTTTATCTTGGTGTCACTAGTCCTGATATTTCATACTCTGTGCATATCTTGAGTCAATTTGTTTCTGCTCCCACTTAGCTCTACTATAGTCATCTTCATGTTATGTGATACCTTTGTAGAACTCTCTCTCATTGTCTCTTTTTTTCTTGCTCTAGCTCTTTATAGCTCCAAGCAAATTCTGATTCCACCTAGGCTAGTGATCCCTTTGATCGTCGGTCTCTATCTACTCATTGTGTTTTTCTTGGTGATTCTCTCATTGCTTGAAAGACTAAGAAACTGACAACAGTTTCTTATTTGAGTCTAAGGCTGAGTTACGAGCTATGGCTTTATTGACTGTAGAGGTTACTTGACTACAATGGTTACTTGAGGATTTTGGTATTTCTGTTTCTGTACTGACTTGTCTTTTGTCTTACAATATAGGTGCTATTAGTATTGCTAAAGATCCGGTAAAGCATGAGCTTACAAAGCATATTGGTGTTGATGCTTTCTACATGCGGACACAGGTGCAGGACCAGATTATTGCTCTTCAGTATGTACCTTCTGAGTTTCCTGATTCCAGCACAGCTTCTACCTCTTTAAACTTTATTTTATTAATCTACCATAAGTTTGAGAGGGTGTTAGATATGTATTATATAGTTGTGTATTTATCTTGTTATGTGAGAGGTTTCCTGTATATATGTCATACTTGTATGTGTATATATATTGGCCCATTGGCCTCATGATGAGTACAAGCGCTATTCATAACAAATTTGACTTCTTCGTCACAATTTGGCTTACTATTTAGTAAGAGGATTGGAGTCCAAAGGATCTTTATGGTATGGTCTAGGTACCTAAGGAGGTAGCTGTGAGACACTAAGGGATGTGGATGGGTAGCCCGGCGCCAGGCACCATGGTGGACGACAAACACAAGACAGAAATAGGGGATTGGGATTGGAAGGAAGACTTCCTTCTTATTGCTTGCCAATTACATGGGTAAGGCTCCCCTTTATATATCCCTCCTCTCCTCCTTAGCTACGGTAATCTATCTCATGTTTAAAGTAAGCATCTATCCTAATAAGCTAGAAGATAGAAAGTATAATTGTACTCGAAATCGGTTTCCCAGTTGAACTGGGTTTCCAACTGACTCGTACTCATGTCTATTCCGGATGCTAGACCTTAGTCCGAGTCCTATGCCTTTGATAGGGTATTCCCACATAACATCTCTCCCGGCCTCGGCAAACTGCCTGTCCTCGAGCTGGAAAGATGAGTGGACCCTTCTAAACTCTTCCATTGGTTCCCAAGTAGCTTCGGCAGCCGGCAAACCCACCCATTGAACCAACACATGCCAAACGCCATGGCGTAGACTTGCTTTGAGAACCTTGGTAGGGACGGAAAGAGTGCGACCATTTTCAATTCATGGTAGCATGGTATTGTTGCCAGTGGAGTCCTATGGAATTTCTTCAGAAGACCAACATAGAACACATTGTATAAGTGGGAGCCCTCTAGTAAGTGAAGACAGTATGCCACGTCCCCAACACGAGCCAGTACTTGATAAGGCCCGTAGTACTTGGGACTGAGCTTGCCCATGCACTGTCTTGATAATGAGATTGCTTGTCGATGAAGGAGTCATAGCCAAACCCAATCATTGACCTCAAAAGTGACCTCGCAGTGGTGCTTATCATTATACTAAAATAAGCTATAGTACTAAATTGTTTTTTTTGATTTTTTAAATTTAATTACGTCCAAAAAGTTTACAATATCTATAGTACTAAAATAAGCTTAGAATAGTGTCAAGAAAGCTATAAGCCCAAAGCTAAAAGCCAGGATGACCACAACATTAAGGCAATTATTAGGGTGGAGAGAAATCAATGAATGAAGGGTAATCAGGACCTTACAAACTAACAAATGGATGGATGAGATCAAATATGTCAAGGGATGGTGTGAATAAAGGCAAATTAAGGTATATTAGGTGGAAAGAAATCAGCAAACGAAGGGTAATCAGGGTCGTACGATCTAGCAAATGGATGGATGGGATCAAACATGTCAAGTGAAGGTTTTTGAACTAGTACTTTTTTTTATATTAGTATAGATCTCTTTTCCTAATCCCTAAAAGAAATTGCTCATTTTCATACTCTCTGTAGGAAAACCGATAGGCACCAGCAATTAAGGAAATGAAAGACACAAGGACACAAATTAAGCAACATAATTCAAGCATAGCAGAACTTGGTAAATTTCTGGCTTCTGGCTGAAAAAGCATTGTAGTGGTTGAAAAATACACTATAGAGGTTATTAGCTTTTCTGAGTAATTAAATTTAAAAAACTTTTTAAATAAAAAAAATTATATCATCATGAATAAATCATCTGCAAGGCACCACAATTTCAGGTAATGTTGCTATTGTCTCAAATAAATCATTTGATAATGCTACTAATCTTTGGCATATGCGTCTGGGGCATATGAGTGAAGCTGGAATGATAGAATTATGCAAAAGAGGATTTCTTAATGGTAAAAACATCGACAAGTTGAAGTTTTATGAACATTGTGTCTTCGGCAAGCAAAAGAGGGTGAAATTTAGTACTATGACTCACTCTACAAAAGGCATATTGGATTATATTCACTCCGATTTGTGGGGAGAATCCCGCGTTCGATCACTTGGAGGTGCAAGCTACATGTTGACCATTATTGATGATTACTCAAGAAAAATTTAGACAAACTTTATCAAGCATAAATCGGATATATTCAACTCATTCAAAGAGTGTGGAAGATTATGATTGAGAAACAAACTAGTAAGCATGTCAAGAAGTTTCGTACCGACAATGGCTTGGAATTTTATTCAGGAGAATTTGAAGCTTTATGTAAGTCAGAAGGTACTGTGAGATATTACACCGTTCTAGACACTCCTCAACAAAATGGTGTTGCCAAACGTATGAACAGAACCATTATGGAGAAGGTACGTTATATGTTATCAAACTCTGGATTATCAAAGAGTTATTAGGCTGAAGCCGCTTCCACTGCTTGTTATTTGATTAATCGATCACCAAATTTGGCTATTGATAAGGAGATTTCAATTGAGGTATGGTTTGGCTCTTCAGCAGATTATTCAAACTTGAGAATATTTGGTTGTTCTGCTTATACTCGTATCAACAATGGTAAATTAGAACCTAAAGCAGTTGAGTGCATTTTTCTTGGTTATAAAACTAGTGTGAAAGGATACAAATTATGGAATTCTGAAACTAGAAAGATAGTTATTAGTAGAGATGTTACTTTTGACGAGTCTGTTATGCTGCATGATAAACCATCTATTGATGTTTCCGTTGAGAAGCAATCAAGTGTGCAGGTGGAGCATATTATTAATTTAGGATCTATACCAGAAATTAACAAGAAAAATATTTTAGAAGTTCCTATTGTTACGCCACCAACACAACGTTCCATTGCAGATAATAGAGAAAGAAGGAACATTCAGCCTCCTAAGAGATTGATTGAAGAACCCAACTTTGTGGCTTATTGTCTAAATATGGCAGAAGACATTGAATGTACTACAGAACCTTCATCTTATTCAGAATTAATCTCTTCTAGTGATTCAAAAAAATGGATGGCTGTCATGCATGATGAGATGGAATCTCTTGACAAGAATAGCACTTGGGAGCTGATCAAGTTGCCAATTGAGAAGAAATCTATTCGCTGCAAATGGATCTTCAAGAAAAAAGAAAGCGTTTCACTAACCGAAGAGGTTAGATACAAAGCAAGGTTAGTTGCTAAAGCATACAGTCAAATTCCAAGTATTGATTTTACAAATGTATTTTCCCCTGTTGGGAAATATAGTTCTATTCGCACTTTACTCAGCATTGTGGCTATGCATGATTATGAGCTTGAACAAATAGACGTGAAAACTGCATTCTTATATAAAGAATTAGAAGAAGACATTTATATGGAGCAACCGGAAGGTTTTGTTGTTCCAGGAAAGGAGAATTTTGCTTGTAAATTGAAGAAATTTTTTTATGATTTGAAGCAGTCACTGTAACATCCCAAATTTACGATTTGCAAAATCAATAAAAATCCTTGCCGAATTTTTGTGTATTTCAAAATCTTGTTTATTTGAGTCTTGATTTGAAATTTCCGGCGGCAAAAAGCCAGAATAAGAAAAACAGAATTTCAAAATCCGGAACCAAGTTCCCAAAAAAAAATTGAAATTCTGGGAACTCCCAATCTTCTTTTCAGTTAAACCAAAAATCGGAATCCCTGAAATTTAAAATTGGATAATCAAAACTTTGTAAATCCTAAATTCAAATTTAACTCTGGAATTTAAATTTTACATTTAATCTTGGCAATTGCAATATTCAGTATCTAATTATAATAATCAAGAAATTAATTGCAAAATTTCGGAATTCTACAAAAATCAGAAATCCTCTTTTCGGCTCATCGGCCCACCAGCCCGTTCGGCCTCCCCCTTATCTCCTTTTCCCTGCCTTCCCACCCGACTCCTTCTTCCAGTGCCGCCGCCGCCTCCTTCTTCCAGTGCCGCCGCCGGTCTCTCCTCCTTCTCCACCCCTCCCTCTACTTCCTCCGGCCCTGCGTGTCATGCCCGCTCGCCATCTCGGCCCAGCTCGCGCGCCAGCGCCTTGCGCTCCCTGCCCGGGTCCACCCGCCTCCGAGCCCTGGCCTAGCGCCCCTCTCCTATGCCGACTTCAATGCCCAAATGCGCCTCGCCTCCCCAGCTTCAATGCCGCGCAGACTCCTCCAGTCACTTCACGTAGCTCAGGCCGCCGCATCTACCTCTGGCCTCGCCTAGCGTCTCTGCCCTCGCCGCCTGGGCGCACACTCAATGCGGTCGCCCCGCGTTACTTCCTCTATTGCGCGTCTTTATTTCGTCCAGTGACCGGCCCCTTGCGCCCCACTACTACATCTTCCCCACAACCACCCTCTCCTCGATTCCTTGTGGTGGGAGATCAACCGCGGCACCCCGAGGCTATTCCAACTGGCGAACGAGCTTCTCGGTCACCCGAGCTCGCCATCGCCGGGAGCCGCCTGCCGCCGACCAGGGCCCTCGTCGCCAGCCCACTGCGACTCCCCTCCGGCCCCGACAATCCTCTTGGTGAGCCCTTGTGACCTCCTGAAGCTCGTACATGCGCCAATTACCCTTCCCTCTCTTCAAATCACCACCTTCTTGGTTGTCTTTTTCCCAGCGACGCCACCGCCCAGGAGGTTGCTGCATCCCTCCCTGCTTTCTTCGGCCGAGCCCTGTTTCGGCTGTCTCCACCGACGCCGATGCTCCTCCCGCTGCCCCATCGCACCGCCGACCCCACCAGCGCGTGCTTTCCCCTCTCTGTTCTCCCCGGCCGAACAACTCATTCCCACCTCTGCCTCACTCTTTCTCTCTGTTGGCATGACAGGTGGATCCCGATTGAGTTGTTAACTGGTTGGAAGAGTGGATGCTTGTATCTTTCTGCTTGGTGAGCTTCTGGAGACCACCCCCCTTTAAAATGCTATGCTATGAAGCCAGTATTTGGATCATGTTTGTTCTAAGGACCTCTTTTTGTAATGACAATGTGTCTGTGAATAATTATGCTCCACCCATCAAGTACCAGATTACCCTTGTTTAAGCATCCATTTAAAACAAAGACCCCATGGCCAATTTTTCCAATTGGCAGTCTATTCTTACTACTTGTTTGATGCATCTCTTATATCTTACTATTCTTACTAAAGTTTCATAAAGCATCTCTTATATCTTGATCATATATCTGCTAGAACAGACTCCGCTCAATAACTTCAACTATTTTTGGTACATAAAATGTTAGTTCACAAATTGCTCTTTGCTAAAACCCGTAAGACTTCTTCTTGTTTGTTCTTAAAATAATTGCAATTCCAACCTTCAACATCATCTGTAAGTTGCAAAGATTTCCAACATCCTTTGGGCATAAGAAGCTATTAAACCTAGATAAAGAATTATTGCTCTCTACCTCAACAAAATTATTTTGGAATAATTCCTATAATCATTCTAAGTCCAAATCTTGCAATATTAAAGCATAAAGTCATTTATTAAATTATCACCCATGACCAAAGATATTGCTAAAACACAGCTTTGCATCCCAATTAATCTAATTATCTTCCAGTATTTAAGATTATGTGCACTCTTACCTTATTAAATAATAACTCATGTTTCCCATAAATCGCCATCATCAACCCTCCTTAACCAATTTGGGAATCTCTATCGTGCTCCTAAATCTTAATTGGATAAATAAACCAAAACTCAAAACTATAATTAAAATGAAAGGAATACTTAAAATGTAAGTACCTGGCAAATCACTCTCCCAGACAATCTTTCTAAAAGACACATAAGTCCTGTTTAACCATTGGAACTTCCTTGATAAATATATAATAATATAAAGGAAGTTATGAAGAAACCAATCGAGCCCGTTACCTTGAGCCCTGTAGAAGTGATCCTGCAGGTGACCCTTTAATTGCCTTCTTCCAGTCTCTTAAAACTTTCCCCCTCGGTAAAGCCATTTAACCAAACCCTTCCTGTCAAATAAATCCATTCCAATCTGTCCCTTTCTACTCTCAAGTTATAAACAACATAAATGAGTTAAATTAATTTAAACCAGACTTTTGCCGCTGTTTGGATTTATGTGGTCTTTCCCTTTTTGTTGTCGCATATTAGAACCTGCAATCTAAAGACGACAAGACCAAGCGGATTCGGGTTACAGTGAAGATTCAAGAATTATATTATCGACTGACTGATTAAGCTGGCTTTAAATCAAAACAAGGCTGCGGTAAATAAGCCAGGCAAGTCATCACTTTGATCATATTGATCCTATCTTTTACAAAAGTATGTTCTTTTAAAATTATCAAAATGCATGCTTACTTGTTTATGCAAATGTATGTCAAATGTAAGGTAGATATTACCCTTTATGCTACCAATATTATTAATATGATATCCTCTACCATTCGATTCAATTAATCCTTGACGCCCTAGATAATAATGCTATTAACATTAGCTAAGTCATATGTACTGCTAACGGAGTCCAGAGCTAGGGCATTAAATTGTCCGGCTCATCATTATTCATCAAACAATCAACTGGATTTTGGGGCGGTCATGGGATGTAGATGATGATAGTTTTGGTACAGATTATCTTGTGCTTCTCAAAACCTCAAAACTTGCTTTACCTGTCTGGGCGGTTTGTAAGAGTGGCTGGTGCAGATGTAGCACAAAGTATAGGGTTGTGGAAAGCACCGTCTGGACACATTAAGGACTTAATCCTGTGTTGACCTCTCCATGTAAAACAGTACAACCACAAGCTGGCAAAGTGTAGGCATGAGTGAATAATTTGTACTACTTGATAAATGAATGTATTTCGGGGGAAAGCATGAATTTTCTCGCTGGACACAAAGCGTCCTGGAGATGTCATGTCACCGGATAGAGGTGGGCGCAAGAGGGGGTCTAGCTGGTGCCTAAATGGCCTTCCTGTAGACGGAAACCTTAGCGAGTGCATTCTTTTACTAGATACATTGTAAAGGTCATGTGATAACCCGGTTGATCTGCACATCCAGGGAAATGTGTGGAATATAACAATTGGGCTATCTCTTGTGGGTAAAGATGTACAACTCTGCAGAGTCTAAAACTATTCGAATAGCCGAGCTCACGGTCAAGAGCGGACATGGGAACTTCCTCGAGTTAGTTCTATTTCAAAAACCATTTCTCGGGCGGGATGAAAACTAAGTAGGGAGATGTACTCTACTTTGTTAGATTTTTCCTGGGGAGATGTACTCCAGCGGTAATTAGGGTGGATGTAGCCCAGTAATCAAAATTAGCATTGGCAGAGGTAACCATGCACTGTAAAGGTGGATGTAACCTGTGCTACTATTAATATTGCACTCTCTTTACAACTTGTATTTTGGTTAAAATTGCTAAGTCGCAGGAATTTTACTTATAATATTTGGAAATGCTGCTTTAGCAAATAAAATAACCTCAAGCCTCCTTTCACCACCTTGCATGTAATAGTTATTAGTATTGCATTCTGTGTGGTGGCTTGTTGAGTACAATTTTGTACTCACTGTTGCTAATTTACCCTCCAGTCAGTCAAGAACAGATGAAAGCCCTGCAATGCTTAAAAAGGGTCGATGAGCTGGTACCCAAAGAGCCATGGACTTAGGTCGCGAAACCCAGCTTGCACGTGGGCAAGTCTGAGGGTTCCACTTATGTGAAGATTTTCCGCTGCTGCAATTCTCTGCTTTCTTGGCCTAATCGGCCCATGTAAGTTATTACTGTATTAATTATGCTTTCGCTTAAAATGTTTTGATATCTGATGATGTAATCGTGAGCAGCTCATCGATCCCGGAACAAAGGCAGAATCACAGAGGAATTTGGATTTCTAGATCCGGTCCTGACAAAGCTGGTATCAGAGCATATCGACTGTAGGTCGTGACCTTAGTTAGCATGCCCGTTAGTCTGAAGATTAGAAGTACTTCTTTAAAACCCTATTTACAAAAATATAAGCATTTCTGCTTATCTTATCTTTCCTAGAAAATCTCTTATCTAAATCTTGATCTCTCCTTGTCTAGATCTTGTTTTGACCAAGAATTTAATTCTGGGAGCTCTCTTACCCCAAAATTCAAAATTTTAAAATTTTAGCGCACCTTTCGAGAGTTCCTTCAAGAAGTCTCACCTTCGATCCTTAAGTGCAAGTAAAGGTTAATGGATTCAAGGCAATTGTTTGGAGTAGGCAGAAGTGCAAGTTTCCGGATAAGTATTGGTTGGAGTAAGTCGATTGCTAGGAAAGAATTTCTGAGAAGAGGTGATTGGACCAATTTAATGTTGGGATTGGCTATGGATTGGGTTATCCAAATCATTAAGGAAAAGAAATGACAAATGTCCTAACCTCTGAGATAATTGTAAATTTTGGTGGATTTATATCGGATCTTAAAGAGGTAGTAATATAAATTCTTGGGTGGAAAATGGATAGACCACCTAGAAGCTTGGACTTATTGGACATAAGAAGATTGAATCGGGTTCATTTGGATTTCTAGACATCTGAACCAATCTTGATGGGTTTATACCAATTTTTATGGGGACTGAAATGGTCGGATTTAAATTGGATTGAGTACAACAATCAGCTGATACTTGGATATGAGTAATATATGAATTGAATTGGATTCATAACTAAGCTGATTGGATCTCCTAAGGAAAGGAAGTGTAATCTTGATTAATGGATAATAAGGATTTGAAAAGCATAAGTATTGGAATAACAGGATAATATCATAAGGGTGTTTGGAATTTGAGAGAATAATACTCACTTTGGATTATGAGATATCTGACATCCTTATTTTGGATAGGTAATAATTTGAATTAAAATACTCGGATCTGCTAAAAGAATGGATCAATCCAACTGTTTGAAGTGGATGAAAATGTGGACTCATTCATGGATTGGATTAACTAAGGAGGTTGACCAAGTTAATTCCAGAAAAGAGAAATTTAGAAAAATTGGATTAACTTATACATGAAGAGAAAAAAATGTATGTAGCGGAATATCCAAAGGGCTATTGGAATTAAAAAGGATAGCATTAATTTTGGATTATGAGTTGCCTAATGCCCTTATTTTCGGTGGAAAATGATTTGATTAAAATATTCAGATTTATGAAGAATGTGGATCGGTTCAATTAAGTGAAATGGATAGTTGGTGGATTATTCATGGATTGGATTGGATTAATTAATTGGACATGATGATTGATTCCGGAGAAAAGTTTTGTGAGCATGAGATTTTCTTAATAAACTGATCATAATTATGCAACCGCAGTGGAAAAGCTTGGATGGTTGCATAAGTAGACCAATTGGATTCTATCAATAAAGAAGAATATAATTATGGGTATCACTTTGCAACCTCAGTAGGCAAGATGAAATTTGGATGGATACCTACTTGAGAGGATAATGGAATATAAGCTGATTACTGAAGAAATTGTTGAATTATCTAGGTAATTGGAAAGAATGATTAATAACCTCCGGATTTTAGACTGATTAACAATTTTGTTATCAGTGGATAATTAATACCAAGGCAGTAACCTGGGAAGGGAAATTGTGGATGATAATATGAAAATACTTAAGGAATCAATCAAGATTATGCATCAATGGTGGATGAACTTGGATTAGTAAGGACCCAGGATATAAATGATGGATTGATATAATATCATTAAGCGATATGAAGCTGACTAGAATGACCAATAAGCAAAATTCTATTATTTGATGAAACTTGGATTTATAAGAACAAAGCGATCATAAGTTTATGGAGTTGAGTGAATTGATCACTAGCAAAATTTGGATTTGAAGCCCTGGTGAAATTTGGATGTATAAGAGCTAGCCGATCATAAATTAATAAGGTTGGAAGTTCTTACGGATAAATAACCTTGATTGATTATTGAAACCTTGGATCATGCAATTTTTATGATTAATGGATCAGAAAATAGTAACCCCTGCTAATTGAGGATTTTAAATACCAGAGAAAGATAATCTGGATCCAACTAAGGAAAAATGGGATTTATAAAACCTTGGATTCTAAGCCTAAGATGAGTACCTTGGTTCATAATTAATGGATTGGATAAGTAATACCATTTATTGATTCTAGACCAGATAGAAAGAGAAAGCTTGGACTTAATCAAGGAGGAATGGAAGCCATGGATTATGAGTCCGGAATAGAAAACTATGGTTCATGAAGTGATATAAAAGGATGATAGAGTATCCTTGCAAAATGAGATGTTGTTTTCTCCTGTCCCGATAAGATCTAGTGCTCAGAACCCTGCGTTCTCTTTTGTGTGCCGTCTCGCTTAGACGTTGCTTCTTTTATTTGGCCCTGTGTATTGCCTTCTTGCCCTCAGGCGTTGTGTTTTGCAATCACAGGAAAAGCTTGTTTTTAAAATTTGGTTGTTCTGTGTGGCTGGTGTGTTGCCCCAATTTTCTGGGTGCACTCTCCTTCGTTAGAGTGGTCTCTTATCTGTGCGAATCCCTTCGTACCTCATACTGCTTCCCTCTCACCTTATTGCTGAAACCTCGTCAAGCCTTCAAGCAAGAGATGGCTGATAATCAAGTCAAGGCAAACAAGGCTCGGAGGCTCGAAGCAAACAATACCTCCGTAAGGAACAATGGACCGGAAGAATTGACCTGCAAAAGGATCAAGACTCAGTCTTCGCCCCATAATGGACATATGGCTCGAGTCATCATTAAGCCAGCAGTGACAAAGAGCAAGACAGATACCACTGGACGAAGTAAAAGAACGAAGCAAATGATTGATACTTGCCAAGAGTATACCCCTGCATACAAGCTGAAGTCGAAGGAAGACCAACCAAAAGGAAATCTTCGCAGCACAGTTCCTGGCAAACCTCAAAAGGATGTCAGTTGCTTTAACTGTGGAGATATCGGGCATTATGCCAACAAGTGCCCTCTTAACAAGTTCGGAAAGAAGGCTAAGTGTTTCTATTGTGGAATCATAGGATACTATGCAAATAAATGTCCACAAAGGAAGAAAAGCATGCAAACTATGGAAACCATTACCACTGACCTTAGCCCTAACACCATGGAATGTTTTAACACCAAGGACATTACCCCAGGATAGACTAGGCTTGCCCCAAAGCTAATTTCAGAATTAGAAGTTCTGCCAACTACGGATTGCGATGAGTGTGTCAAGAACGGACATAACGCCCAATCATGTCCCCCACTACGACAGGATAAGAAAGGACCATGTTTTATTTGTGGACAAAAAGGACATTACTGCTACAACTGTCCAAACCCCTATTGTCCCCACTGCAAGGAACACCATCCGACAGGGGATTGCCTCAAGTACTTAGTGGCATGCACTCGGTGCGGAGAAAAAGGACATCAGGACGATCAATGCACCGATAGTTGCCCCAACTATGACAAGGATCACAAATCGGAGATTGTCCAATGAGTAAAGTCACATGTTTTCTTTGTGAAGGACAGGACCATTGCCCAAGGATTGCTCCATGAATGTATTGCTGACTAAAGCTGCTGAAATACAAAGAATGAGCCTGCAAGTCGCCATCAAACTTGCCATGACAGGATCGGATAAAAGAAATGAGAATCAAGAACCTTATTTTAAGGGGGGTAGCCAAGGATAACATAAGAATAATAAAGTACCATAGATTATGGACCACTACCCTTCCAGTCTAAAAAGGATTTTTGGACTAGGCACTTATGGACAACGGGAATACCTGGAAAGGTAAATTCAGTGCCTGAATAAACGAACGCTACAAAGTCTACATGAAAGAACAAGGTTTCTTTTGCATACCTCCTCTCCAAGTGTTAACCCTTTTTGTGCAGGTTTCTTCTCAATTCCAGCTGCTCCAAAGAAGAGACGACTCGCCAAGTAGATCTTTGTAACCTAATGCTAGCCAGTTGTTCTCCTCTTCTTCTTTCTACTCTGCCCAAATCTCGGGGGCGAGATTCCTTTTAAGGGTGGTAGGATTTGTAACATCCCAAATTTACGATTTGCAAAATCAATAAAAATCCTTGCCGAATTTTTGTGTATTTCAAAATCTTGTTTATTTGAGTATTGATTTGAAATTTCCGGCGGCAAAAAGCCAGAATAAGAAAAACAGAATTTCAAAATCCGGAACCAAGTTCCCAAAAAAAATTGAAATTCTAGGAACTCCCAATCTTCTTTTCAGTTAAACCAAAAATCGGAATCCTTGAAATTTAAAACTGGATAATCAAAACTTTGTAAATCCTAAATTCAAATTTAACTCTGGAATTTAAATTTTACATTTAATCTTGGCAATTGCAATATTCAGTATCTAATTATACAAATCAAGAAATTAATTGCAAAATTCCGGAATTCTACAAAAATCAGAAATCCTCTTTTCGGCCCATCGGCCCACCAGCCCGTTCGGCCTCCCCCTTATCTCCTTTTCCCTGCCTTCCCACCCGGCTCCTTCTTCCAGTGCCGCCGCCGCCTCCTTCTTCCAGTGCCGCCGCCGGTCTCTCTTCCTTCTCCACCCCTCCCTCTACTTCCTCCGGCCCTGCGCGTCATGCCCGCTCGCCATCTCGGCCGGCTCGCGCGCCGGCTTTGCGCCTCGCCGGGTCCACCCGCCTCGAGCCCCGGCCTAGCGCCTCTCCTATGTCGACTTCAATGCCCAATCGCCTCGCCTCCCGGCTTCAATGCGCGCAGACTCCTCCAGTCACTTCACCTAGCTCAGGCCGCCGCATCTACCTCTAGCCTCGCCTAGCGTCTCTGCGCTCGCCTCGCGCTGGCGCACACTCAATGCGGTCGCCCGCGTTACTTCCTCTATTGCGCGTCTTTATTTCGCCCAATGACGCCCTTGCGCCCACTACTACATCTTCCCACAACCACCCTCTCTCGATTCCTTGTGGTGGGAGATCAACGCATGCACCCCGAGGCTATTCAAGCGGCGAACGAGCTTCGGTCACCCGAGCTCGCCATCGCCGGAGCCTGCCGCCGACCAGGGCCCTCGTCGCCACCCCATCGCGACTCCTCCGCCCCGACAATCCTCTTGGTGAGCCCTTGTGACCTCCTCAAGCTCGTACATGCGCCAATTACCCTTCCTCTCTTCAAATCACCACCTTCTTGGTTGTCTTTTCCCAGCGACGCCACCGCCCGAGGTTGCCGCATCCTCCTCGCTTTCTTGGCCGAGCCTGCTTCGCTGTCTCCACCGACGCCGATGCTCCTCCCGCTGCCCCCATCGCACCGCCGACCCCACCAAAGCGCAGATTTCCTCTCTGTTCTCCCGGCGAACAACTCATTCCCACCTCTGCCTCACTCTTTCTCTCTGTTGGCATGACAGGTGGATCCCGATTGAGTTGTTAACTGGTTGGAAGAGTGGATGCTTGTATCTTTCTGCTTGGTGAGCTTCTGGAGACCACCCCCCCTTTAAAATGCTATGCTATGAAGCCAGTATTTGGATCATGTTTGTTCTAAGGACCTCTTTTTGTAATGACAATGTGTCTGTGAATAATTATGCTCCACCCATCAAGTACCAGATTACCCTTGTTTAAGCATCCATTTAAAACAAAGACCCCATGGCCAATTTTTCCAATTGGCAGTCTATTCTTACTACTTGTTTGATGCAAGCACAAATTGCACAATGATAGCAATGAATTTTGCAATCTAAGCATGCTCTGTGCTTTCTTTTGAGGTGAGGATGTGGTATTGTAATCAATTAGAGATGCTGATGTTAACCATGTGTTCTTTGCCGAAACCTTGCTTAAAAATAAACATTGCCTGGAGCTAAGAATTCTTGTCATCTCGTATATCTTTATCCCGAGCAATTGTAGGCTAAAACAAAACTAGCTCATTAATTTAACTATATTTGTGCATAGACTGATAACCGCAAATCAATTCTATTTAAAACCTTGACTCGTAAATTAGTAATAAACTAAAAAGAGGAATTTGTTCTTGTATAATTTGCAAAACCCTTGCTCAAGAATAATACTACTCTGGGAACTAAAGTTTCATAAAGCATCTCTTATATCTTGATCATATATCTGCTAGAACAGACTCCGCTCAATAACTTCAACTATTTTTGGTACATAAAATGTTAGTTCACAAATTGCTCTTTGCTAAAACCCGTAAGACTTCTTCTTGTTTGTTCTTAAAATAATTGCAAGTCCAACCTTCAACATCATCTGTAAGTTGCAAAGATTTCCAACATCCTTTGGGCATAAGAAGCTATTAAACCTAGATAAAGAATTATTGCTCTCTACCTCAACAAAATTATTTTGGAATAATTCCTATAATCATTCTAAGTCCAAATCTTGCAATATTAAAGCATAAAGTCATTTATTAAATTATCACCCATGACCAAAGATATTGCTAAAACACAGCTTTGCATCCCAATTAATCTAATTATCTTCCAGTATTTAAGATTATGTGCACTCTTACCTTATTAAATAATAACTCATGTTTCCCATAAATCGCCATCATCAACCCACCTTAACCAATTTGGGAATCTCTATCGTGCTCCTAAATCTTAATTGGATAAATAAACCAAAACTCAAAACTATAATTAAAATGAAAGGAATACTTAAAATGTAAGTATCTGGCAAATCACTCTCCCAGACAATCTTTCTAAAACACACATAAGTCCTGTTTAACCATTGAAACTTCCTTGATAAATATATAATAATATAAAGGAAGTTATGAAGAAACCAATCGAGCCCGTTACCTTGAGCCCTGCAGAAGTGATCCTGCAGGTGACCCTTTAATTGCCTTCTTCCAGTCTCTTAAAACTTTCCCTCTTGGTAAAGCCATTTAACCAAACCCTTCCTGTCAAATAAATCCATTCCAATCTGTCCCTTTCTACTCTCAAGTTATAAACAACATAAATGAGTTAAATTAATTTAAACCAGACTTTTGCCGCTGTTTGGATTTATGTGGTCTTTCCCTTTTTGTTGTCGCATATTAGAACCTGCAATCTAAAGACGACAAGACCAAGCGGATTCGGGTTACAGTGAAGATTCAAGAATTATATTATCGACTGACTGATTAAGCTGGCTTTAAATCAAAACAAGGCTGCGGTAAATAAGCCAGGCAAGTCATCACTTTGATCATATTGATCCTATCTTTTACAAAAGTATGTTCTTTTAAAATTATCAAAATGCATGCTTACTTGTTTATGCAAATGTATGTCAAATGTAAGGTAGATATTACCCTTTATGCTACCAATATTATTAATATGATATCCTCTACCATTCGATTCAATTAATCCTTGACGCCCTAGATAATAATGCTATTAACATTAGCTAAGTCATATGTACTGCTAACGGAGTCCAGAGCTAGGGCATTAAATTGTCCGGCTCATCATTATTCATCAAACAATCAACTGGATTTTGGGGCAGTCATGGGATGTAGATGACTGATAGTTTTGGTACAGATTATCTTGTGCTTCTCAAAACCTCAAAACTTGCTTTACCTGTCTGGGCGGTTTGTAAGAGTGGCTGGTGCAGATGTAGCACAAAGTATAGGGTTGTGGAAAGCACCGTCTGGACACATTAAGGACTTAATCCTGTGTTGACCTCTCCATGTAAAACAGTACAACCACAAGCTGGCAAAGTGTAGGCATGACTGAATAATTTGTACTCGCCAGTAAATGAATGCATTTCGGGGGAAAGCATGAATTTTCTCGCTGGACACAAAGCGTCCTGGAGATGTCATGTCACCGGATAGAGGTGGGCGCAAGAGGGGGTCTAGCTGGCGCCTAAATGGCCTTCCTGTAGACGAAAACCTTAGCGAGTGCATTCTTTTACTAGATACATTGTAAAGGTCATGTGATAACCCGGTTGATCTGCACATCCAGGGAAATGTGCGGAATATAACAATTGGGCTATCTCTTGTGGGTAAAGATGTACAACTCTGCAGAGTCTAAAACTATTCGAATAGCCGAGCTCACGGTCAAGAGCGGACATGGGAACTTCCTCGAGTTAGTTCTATTTCAAAAACCATTTCTCGGGCGGGATGAAAACTAAGTAGGGAGATGTACTCTACTTTGTTAGATTTTTCCGGGAGATGTACTCAATGTAATTAGGTGGATGTAGCCCAAGAATCAAAATTAGCATTGGCAGAGGTAACCATGCACTGTAAAGGTGGATGTAACCTGTGCTACTATTAATATTGCACTCTCTTTACAACTTGTATTTTGGTTAAAATTGCTAAGTCGCAGGAATTTTACTTATAATATTTGGAAATGCTGCTTTAGCAAATAAAATAACCTCAAGCCTCCTTTCACCACCTTGCATGTAATAGTTATTAGTATTGCATTCTGTGTGGTGGCTTGTTGAGTACAATTTTGTACTCACTGTTGCTAATTTACCCTCCAATACCAAGAATGATGAAAGCCCCGCAATGCTTAAAAGGGTCGACAGAGTGGTACCCCAAAGAGCCATGGACTTAGGTCGCGAAACCCAGCTTGGTCGCTGTGGGCAAGTCCCGAGGTTCCACTTATGTGAAGATTTTCCATTGCTGCAATTCTTCGCTTTCTCGCCTAATCGCCCATATAAGTTATTATCAGATAATTATGCTTTCGCTTAAAATGTTTTTGATATACAGTGATGTAACTGTGAGCACTGGCTACTGATCCAGGGAACAGTGCAGGAATCACAGAGAAATTTGGATTTCTAGATTCGGTCCTGACAGTCACCTAGACAATGGTATAAGAGATTTGACTCTTTTATGATATCTCAGGGTTTTAAAGAGATCTAATTATGATAGCTGTGTTTATTTGAAGATTATTAATGGTTCAACTATTTATTTCAAAGTTGAAGGCACAATTAAGCAGTGAATTTGAGATGAAAGATCTCGGTGCAGCAAAAAAAATTCTTTGTATGAAAATCATTAGAAACAGACAACTTGGTAAATTATATCTAAGTCAAAAAGGGTATATTGATAAAGTTCTTTTTCGTTTCAACATGCATAAAGCCAAACCTGTGAGTATTCCCTTAACTGTATATTTCAGATTTTCTTCAGCATCATGTACACAATCTAATAATGAAGTGGAGTACATGTCTAAAGTCCCATATGCAAGTGCAGTTGATTCATTTATGTATGCTATGGTATGTTCTCGCTCCGATTTATCTTAATCATTAAGTGTGGTTAGTATATACATGGTTAATCAAAGAAAAGAGTATTGGAAAGCAGTTCAATGGATTTTCAGATATCTACGGGGCATATCTAATGTTTGTTTATAGTTTGAAAGAACAAGAGATGGACTCGTTGGTTATGTGGATTCTAATTTTGCTGGAAATTTAGATAAAAGAAGGTCTCTCATTGGTTATGTGTGCACTGTTGGAGGATGTACCGTAAGCTGGAAAATAAGTTTGCAAGATACTGTTGCCTTGTTTACTACAGAAACTGAATATATGGCTATTTTTGAATCTTGCAAAGAAGCTATTTGGTTAAGAGGTTTATGTACTGAGCTTTGTGAAAGTACATCTTGCACTAGAATATTTTATGATAGTTAAAGTGCTATTTGCCTTACAAAAGATCAAATGTTTCATGAGAGAATAAAGCACATTGATATCAGGTATCACTACATTCGAGGTGTTATTACTCAAGGTGATATTAAAGTTTGCAAGATAAGTACTTATGATAATCTAACTGATATGTTGACAAAGCCAGTTCCTGCATCTAAGTTTGAGTTTTGCTCAGACTTAGTTGGTATTACTCACTAGTCTTTTGAACTTTCGGTGTTCAAGGTGTATGTGTTGATTTTATTGGAGGAATTTATGACATTCTTCGACTACTAGAAGGAATTCGGTTTAAGGTGGAGATTGTTAAAAAAGTGATCCGAATTCGTAACCGTGTTCACGTAGGACACTTCATCACCTCATGCCAGACATAGTATGGTAGGTGTATACACAGTTTGTATCAAACGTGGTATCAACCTATAGCAACTGACTCGGATTCGGTTTTCTCTCCGTATAGGACTCTATTCCTCCACACTATATATGTACCTCAGTAGTCTATAGGAAGGGCAAACTCCAAGAGAAACACTCCATTGTAATATCTTCTTATTATAGTGATTTGTCTTCGAGCGCCCGTAGTTTTTTCCCGTAAAGGTTTTCTACGTAAAAATCTGTGTCTCTTGTCTCTATTTTTCTATGCATTATTTGCATCAGGGTCTACTCTAGAGTCATAATTCCGATCAGTTCCTGGTGAATTGTTAGTTGCTCTGACATGTTAGATGGTACCTATATATTCATCTCATGTTGCTAGCTTGGTTTGCACTTTGTGCATACCATGTAGGATGATGCTATTGGCTGTGAACAATGTATTGGATCTGGTACTTCAAAAACTCTGAATCCTATAAACGAGGCAGGGCTTTTGAAACTATCTTAGTATCCATTCGTGCAGTTTGTTCAGAGTCTGGAAGTGCGCTTTCGCTATCATTCTGTTGCCTGTTACTAGAATATGTGTATTTTATCAGTCACCTCCGTTGATTACTTCGTATTCTCTGTTCCTAGTCCACATTCTGACGTGGATGTTCTTCCTCTGATGTGGAGGCATATATATATTCAGTTGTTTCCCTTAAGCCACTTGACGGTTTGATCGGTATTTAATTTCGGTGAGATATACATTTGTTTTCTTATCAGTTAAGGATCCTGCTCCTTGACTTGTGATCAACTAGTTTCCTACTTCAGCATCGACTGATGATTTTTCGCTCGTGCTATGAAAGAGAAGCGGGTGAAAAGACAGGCAAGAACAAATCATTCCTTATATTCAACTAGGTGGCTGATTTGCACCATTCGCTTTGTACAATGTACGCTATACGCATGAACGTAAGCAACAATTGTATCAGTTTTCAGGAACGGAGCATGCTCATCATCCCTTCTAACCAAAACATCGCAGGGTGGCATTCGTCAGAAACCAGACAGAGACGATTCGCTTCCAAAGCTAACCAGATCACCATCCAGCGATTCCGTCCTCAGAATCTGCTCAGTCTTGCACACCCCCAGCTCATCCGATAGCTTCTCACACAGCTGCAATACATTTTTCATGGTATCATATGACTGTTCTGTTCCTCCAGTTTTATATGAAGTTTTACTGCTGGTAACAAGTAAGGGTGTTCATTGGTACCCGTCTATACAATATAGGATCTCCACGGGATTTCTTCAGTTCAACAACATACAGGGACGGCTCGAGCTCGAACACCTGAAGATCAAAAGTAGTACTGTGAATATCAGCTGATATGCTATCCTTCCCGTATTGTCTAAATATGAAGCTATCATGTGGCATTTTACCTCGGTACAGACCAAGAATGATGAGCAATTCCTGGGGTTCCTTGAATTTTTGCAATTTTTCATGACTTTGAGCTGCAAAATAACATGTTTATCGCCTTTAGTTTATTCAATCTGTTCTATCATTTATGTCAATTTAGTTATGTGATGAGAAACAGGTCTTGCATACTTACCTTGCTATGTCCCCTCTGGATTTGGAATCCCATCTCTGTTACGGCATTCTCAATCTTGTCGAACAAATCCTTGGGTGAATGCGTTGATGTGAACCTTACCTTTCTTTGAGCCACATCCTGCAATGAATCCAGCCACCAGAAACGTGAGATGAATGATTTATGTGTTACTGTGAACATTCAATGTGCAGGTAGCTTAGGGTAGGCTCAAGGGGACACTGTCGAGTGGGTCATCATAATTCATACTAGACTTAGGAAAAAAGTAGAAAGAATGATTATTGCAAGGTACAGGTAATGAGAGCTAGAATGTGCTATTTTTATGATGTTAAATACACCACACAAAACCTTTTTCCTGACAAGATCAGGAAGTGCACGAAATATGCAGCTGAAAAGTCAGTGTACGAACCTCTTCCTCAAAGAAACCTGAAAGATCAAGGGAAGAAGCCATTCCGATCAGCTGAAAAGCATTGATATGAGTAGGCTTTTCCTGTCCTGCTTCATCAATTTGCTTCAGGAAAATAAAACACCAATCAGCTTTAACAAATACTAATTGGCAAGTACATTTCTATACTACGGTATCTCCAAACTGTAATACCTCTTTGATTGGGAGAACTGAATCAAGATGGGCATCTTCATCGTCATCGTATGGAACAACAGGAATGTAGTTCTTCTGAAACCACTCATGCTCTTTGATCCCTGCTATGTTGATCCTCTTCATCGGATTTGGTTCAAGGATCTTCCAAAGAAGATCCTGTGCACCAGGTGAAAGCCACTTCGGTATCTGAGTATCTCCCTTGAAAATCTAAACCACAAAAACAACTTGGCACCATCAGGATGGTATGAACTTCGTAACTAGTTATAGAGCAAAGTTTTAAAGCTGCTTTGTCTGAAAATCAACCTTCTGATAAAGGACAACAAGATTTCGGTCATCGAAAGGAAGATATCCAATGAGCATTACATAAAGAATTACTCCACAAGACCATATATCTGACAAGGAGCCATCGTAACCTCTATTCTGCAAAACCTGCACAGATTTGGCACCGAATTAGCACCTACAGTACAAATGAATGAAGTTACTAATTTCAGATTACTTTCTGTTGTCATTTTTTTTACCTCAGGAGCAATGTAATTGGGGCTGCCACATGTTGTATGCAGCAATCCATCATTCTGAAGGTTGAATTGCACATCATTCAGTAAATCGAAAGTTGAATTGCACATCATTCAGTAAATCGTACATACATGGGATTGATTTTATATAGAACAAAGTTCAACCAAATCCTAATTAGCATACCCCTAAATGTTGAGGTAAAGCACTAAGGCCGAAGTCAGAGATCTTGATGTTGCCTTTTCGATCAACTAGAATATTTTCTGGCTGTAACAGTAGAATAAAGAAGGAAAATTCTGTCACAGAAGAACCAAACCGTACTTGAGTTTATTGCCAATATAGATGATAAAAGAATAACTCATGTAATTCTGGTATCTATTAGGTGAAATAGCTGAAAAGTTAAATTATTTTAGGTACCTTAAGGTCTCTGTGGTAGACACCTTTATCATGGCAATAGCTCACGCCATCAATTAGCTGCTGAAACAGCCTCCTTCCTTCGTGTTCAGAGAGTTTTCCTTTTATGGCCTTTCATAGTTGCAAAGGGAACAAAAAGGAAATATTAGAATTAACAAGATCTGGACCCAATTTTTATTATTTTCAACAAGATTTTTCGTGGCTTACAATCTTGTCGAAGAGCTCACCCCCGTTGACGTACTCAAGCACCATGTAAATCTTTGTTTTGCTAGCAGCAACCTGTACGAGGACAAAAAAAAATCCCAATATCACTCGCTGATTTTTCTTTTCAATTCCACACTGACCACTAAGGGGGCATTCGTTTTAGTGATGGTTTTTAACTTTTGGCTAAAATTTCACTGTAACTAGCTTTTTTTAACTGTAGCTGATTTGGTTTTTTGGCATAATTAAATTTAAAAAAATGTAAAAATAGAAAAAATATATTAACCCATCACAGACAATGCAAAGGAACATAGGAAAAAAAAGAAAAACACAAAAAATCTCAAAAAATCTTTAAAAATTCAGAAAAAGACGAATTACTGAATAGTGAAAAAAAAAAAACTAGAAGCTGAAACTGAAAAAAAGCTGAAACGAACGGGTTAATCATTGTCCTAAGAATCCAATTGGATTTGCATATTTTTAGTAATTAACTAATTACGCTAACAACGACAAAGAATAGGATAGGGCAGTTACTCTACAGAGTGATATTCGAGTAATTAGTAATGAAAATATATTTCACTTTTGCTACAGTAACTAATAAGTAATGAGCAAGGGGTGGGTTCGGCTCAGCTTTGGCTTATCACTTTTTGCTGTAGTAACTAGTTTTTAAATGGTGTATCTTTTCAAGACTGAGCCTACAAGTCAATTGATTGTACCGAGCTCAGTTATATCGGTCAAAATCGTGTGTGACTATTTCTTTCTTCTTACTGTCTCTCACGAATAATTAGAATTCAAAAAATCAAAAGTTATAGTCCAAAACAACCCACAGATTGCTGTGCATATAAATTCAGCATGAACGATCACACGTTGCTCTTTCCATCACATCTTCTCATTTGCCAATTTGGTCTTTATATGATCCGCCAAAAGCATTTACCATAATTGTTAACCTGAAAATTAAAGGCTGCTTCTTCTGTAGTATGAGTACTAGATAGATGTCAGTGCGAACCTCGTGGTCTTGGTAACGCACAATTATGTGAGCAAACCAAAAGCATCGTTGGGTGGGAGCCGCTGATGCTTTGCGCCTCCGGATTCAATCACCACACTGTTCATCTCACCATCAGCTCATGACTGCACTGCACACAGCACACCGGCCTGGACCAGTGAGCACGCAGCGATGCGGGCCGCAACGAGGAACGCAGAGTTGGTTGGCGCAGGGATGGATCAAGATGGTAGCGAGGGGTCCCATTCCCGGAACACGTGTGCGGGCCCCGGTTGACAAGTCCACTACTGCCTTGCGTACAATAATTAGGCGTACCTAGTGGGCCCACGCGACAGGTGACTTGGTGCACCCGGCTCACGAGACAATTTTTCCTGTCCCGCTAGGGGTACCCGGACGATGACAGCCCATGGGGCCGACACGGCGAGCCCGGCTCCATCACGGCTGAGAAGCCAGGCGGGGGGCCCACCTGGAAGCCACCACATGCCTCGACGGGTAGCCCACAAGAGGCAGGCAAGGAACGTGCGTTGCACCAGGAAGGGTGGGGCCGGCTCCGCATACTCCTGTGGGGGGATTGGGATCCCATCGGAGCCGTCGGCTCGCGGTATCCGGTGACGTGGACGTATCGGGTGCTTTTCGTTCACATGATGATTTCGAGACATGTGGGCTCGTTTGAAATGGAAGGGTCGGACGTGAATTTTGGTGATTTTTGAAAAGGATAAGAATTTTGGAGAAAGCATAGCATTCTTTATAGAATCTCTGTGAATTTTTTTATTTTTCCAAAATGGGTCGCAAGTATCCAAGGCCGGCGAGCCGGATTGTCCTGGGTGCACGAATCTTAAGACAACTGGATGGCCTGTGATGAGCCTGGGTGTATAGGGCAGCAAGAGGGGAGGGAACGCCGGCCGGCGAGGTGCCGTGCGCGGTGGTGGTGATGCTTTGCGTTGCGTCGCGTGCAGGAGAGTTGGCAAGCCCAAACAGGCTTTGCGGCCGAAACTACTCGCTCATCCGTCCCCTCACATCATATGTAACCACGCCTCGCATGAAAAAAAAAAGTTTTTTCAATAGTGTTTTACATGATTTTTAAACTAGAATAAATAGTAGATAAATATTACTTATATTTTCATATGATTTAAAATTAATGTTATCTTTGTTATAGAGAAAAACATAAAAACATCTACTAAAAATAATAAGAGAATTATGCCTTCACATTGCACAATCTCCTCCACACAACTAAGCAAATTAGTACAGCTAATCCTTATCCTGGTGCTACGGGGTGCTCATTTTGGGCTTAAGCTTTTAGATTCTAGTTTCTTAATTGTAATTATTATGATTTTTTGTTTATTATTATTTTGTATTGTTTTCGATGATATAATTTATTATTTTTAAAAAATTAATTACATTAAAAATCCTATCCACATCTAAAGTATAAAAAACAACTACAGCACCAGAAAAGTTAGAAGTTTAAGCTTCAAAAACAAGATAGACAAACTGTTCTACGAGCCAAACGTTCCTTCCCTTGCAAGTTTAGGCCGGCCAGGTGTCGGAACTCAAAAGTAACCCCATTGAATTCGACAAGAACACAGAAGAAACAAAACCAAGGAAGAAAACAAGAGTGTGATGAGGAGGGCGGGGCGCGGGCAAAAGCACGCACCTCATGTAGGCGGACGACGTTGGGGTGCTTGAGCAGCTTCAATGTCCCAATCTCCCTCATTATCTGAGCACCACCAAACGGCAACCGATAAGCAAAATTGGCCAGGCGCAACAACCGACCAGCGGCGGCACCAAGAAATGGAGAAAGGCGAAGAGTTCGATCGATTCGCGAGATGGAGGATGGAATGGATATGCGTGTACCTGGTCGTCAAAGCGGAGGGAGAGGATCTTGTTGCGGTCGAGGATCTTGATGGCGAAGTGGGCGCCGGTGGCGAGGTGGCGCGCGTACTTGACCTTGCCGAAGTTGCCCTCCCCGAGCGTGCGCCCGATCTCATACCTCCCCAGCAGCGACGCCCGCGTGCAATCCTCCTCCCCGTTCACCATTCACAAACTCGCTCCCGACCAAACCCAATCCAAACCACCGAACCAGCTAAATTACTCCTCAATCCGCAGTATATATCGGCAAAACTCTCTCTCCCTCTCGCTAGAGTTCAGCTTCGGCGAGGAATGGATGAGGCGGGGAGGTGGAGAGGAGGGAGGGGGTGGGTACTTATAGCTCGCTCCTCTTCTCCTCGCTCTCGTATACTCTTCTCTTCTTCCTTTCTTGTCTGTTCTGTTCTGCCTTCCTCTCTCTCTCTCTCTCTCTCTTGCCCGTGGCCTTGTGGTTCCGTAAGATGTAACCAAAATACCAAACAGGCAACAAGTGAACGCACATGCAAAAAGGATAAAAAAAAACGAAAATGGCTTCTAAATGCTATGTCCACCCCTTGGCTGTACCTCCAGGAAATGGAACTAGACGTTTTTTACTTTGCTTATTGTCTATGATTATGTATTGGAGTTAGAGGTGAATGTGGACATGGCCATTCGCAAACCTACTTTATTCGGCCTGCAAAAAAAAAACGTTACGCGACCACCCACGGGCCAATTGATGATTAAGCGGAGCTTGCGGATTGACCCATGTATCCCACATCATGCCCACATATTCCACTTCAAAGATATGAGACGACGAAGTCTCTTATCAAGTTGAACCGCTCTGCCTCCTCATCTCCTTTGCTCCGCTAGGTTTTCCCTCCTATCACTATCTTACTTGGTCGCTCTGCAAGGGTTTCCTCATCAACGATGGCACTGTAGACTTGCACTTGATTCGCCACCTACAAGAGCTCTCCCCGCTCAGAAGGTTTGTATTTGACTTGCACTCGATTCCAGTCATGGCCAAATGGGCGGCACGACACGACCTAGCACGAGCCCGTTAGACACGACCCATTTAACCTGCCAGCCTAAATGGGCTGTGCCTTGCTGGCCTGTGGGTTGAGGCAGCGGCCCAGACATTGCCCAGAGGGGGTTCATGACATGTTGCCCGTTTGGCCTGACGAGCCAGCAGGCACGGCTAGTCTGTTTGGCTCGACTGGGCCATTTGGCCTGAAAAATTTGAAAAAATGTAATAGTTCAAAAAAAATATGTAGAATTCAAAATGAACATAATGAATTGTAGAAATTATAGAAAACTACATAGTAAATTATAAAAATTGTAGAAAAAAGACATAATGAATTATAGAAATGTAATAATGAGTTTTAATAATATTAAAACGGTTGCCTCATTAAAAACTCTGTAAAGTAAAACCTCAATTTGACAAAGCCTTAGCAAAGAAAAAGAGTAAAACACAGAGGTCAAGATTATAGATAATAATCATAAAAGTACAATATATACATGGATGCTCTAAGAATCATCGGTATCATCTGCCTTGACTACCTTTGTCGCCATCTAGATAAAGATTGTTGAATGGATAACTGTAAAATCTTAGAATAATCTATCCCCATAGCCTCACCTATAATTGAAAGAACATTACTGAATCCTACAATTTTAGCTCTTAGATCTAGAATAAATGCAAATGCATATAGGTACAATATCTTATTCTAATATTTTAAATATTTAGTTTTCATAGCGCACAAAACCTCCTGTGATACTAGATCATTTTCATTAGCTTTCAAGTGACCAGTAATCGCAAGAATATGATGTATAATTACATAAGATGTTAGATAGTACACTTTGGATAAAACAACTGTGGATTCATAAAAGAGTTCCAGAAATGTTAGTAACTTCTCAGCAACATACCAGTGTTGTTTAGTCAGTAGTATGTTACCTATATGGTTGTGATAGTGCATGTGGATAAAAACATAAAATATGGGCTTATAGGGTAAAAGATTTTATAACATGAGATAAATTGAGTTCCACTTAACCAGCATGTCCACGGTAAACTTTCGTGAATGTACACCCATTGTAATGCAGTAAGTCTTATACGCTACAATTCGTTGGTTAGAATTATTTGCACTGTGAAAAGCTTGAAGATATGAGTCCAACCTCTTCAAACCATATTTAACTATAAAATTAATAATATAGCAAGCGTATCACTGATGTAGTAAGAATGATTCGATGCATGTATCAAATAAGGGAGTGAGAATGTCTACTACTTTGGAGTTTTCCTGTAGCATTGTCCAAAGTAATTGCAAAAAAATTATTTAAGACCAAAATCATCCACGACTTTGATAATATATTCTACTATATTCTCACCCGTATGTGCTACGTCAATTAGTTTGAAGCATGTGATTCTCTTTTTCAATACCCAGTCATCATTTATGTAATAAACGACTACACTAAGATAATTCTCTCTAAACCAACCACTCCATATGTCCGAGATCAAGACCATAAAAAATCTACAGATTCCAAAGAGTTCTTTAATTTTATCACGATCATTATTATAATATTTAACTAAATCTCTAGTTGTAGTCTATTTAGAAATGTGAGTAAATCTAGGAATATAAGCAGTTCTAATGTACTTTTCGAGCGCATTTGATGCACCAAAGTTTAAAGAAAGATCTTTTAAGGCAATTAAACGGGCTAAAGATTCTCGAGCTATGTCAAGATTATAATCCCAGTTACGTACTGTACCATCAGGGTTATATTATAGCTGTGTCTGCCTTATGGCTATGCCTTGGTTTTCTTTACATTTTTGGATATGTCTGTGCAAGTGGCCGGTTTCACCCGAAGACTTTGCAGATAATTTATGATGATATATTTTGCTAACAACAACTCTTACCTAATCTCTGGAAGCGTCTTGCTTCATTATCTTATCGAAATTTGCCCACACATCTGACATGTTGGGTTTGGACCTCTTTGCCCCGGTGCTTGCTGATGTAGAGACACTGGTAGAGCCTGAGATGGTACAGACAGGGTTTGCTCTGCCATTTGAGATGGAGATGGAGGCGGAGACATTTCATTCCCGAAGGATGAAAGTTCTGCCAATTAATTCCATATTCACTTGCAGAAAAATTATCAAAATTTTCATAGAGAAATGTGAAAAATGTAAATACAAATAGAAAATTACACTATTACCTATTTTATATCACAATAAAGAAAATAGGAAAATGTAAGTATATAAAAATTAATATTGTTACATCTTTTCTTGACTGTAGGTTGGATTTTGAATTTTTGGTTTTTGGCAAAATTATTTCAATTTTTTTGCGAAATTATCATAAAGTGCATCAGAATTATCACAGGGGAATTGGAGAAGAGATTGCTAGTGTAGGTGTGCTAAATGAGATGGTATGCTGTCTATTTATAGAAAAAAAATGTGAGACTTTTCTTATTCTTTTTATTTTCGAACTCACAAATAACCATAAACGGCTATAATTTTCCAAAAAAATTTGACCGTTAGCTATGCTAAACGAGCTATACCCATCGTGTCATGCCCGGTGAACATGTCTAATGACCACTTTTTCGTGTCAAATAGGTCGTGCCGCGTCTGCCCCGCCACTGCATGCTAGCACGAAGCATGTTAAATGATGTATTTATTTGACACTAAAAATAAAAGTTGGAAGCTAAACTGAGCGGTGCCTTAGCCATGTTAAATGATATATTTATTTGATATGATTTCATTTTTTGAGTAGTCGCCACAATCCTAAAATAGCAAGTAGTTCATACGTATCCACATAACTAGAGATATTTCATCCCATAATACGGGGTTTTTTCCTTTTCTGCGCCGTACACCATAACATAAGACTCCCAGTAAGCAAGCAAATAAAGATTGAAGGAGCCAAAAATCAGAACTCACGACCTCTCTTTGCGTGTTCACGTGAACCTATGAATACCGTGGAGTACTTGTACTATTGAACTCCATGCTATATACGGATCAAATACTAACTTGCGTGAACAGGAACATGTATTCTACATTTGTGCATATTGTTGTGGCCTCCTTGCGGGGTAGCGTTTACAATATTCTTCGTTTGGCTTGGCTTATGGAACAGAGGAACGGCGGATGACGTCACCGCCCGTTGGGGAAAAACCATCCAGGCCCATACGATGCCGATGTGGGTGGGCCCGTGGGATCTTTATGGCCGTAGTCTGATAAATAGTATTGATAAATAGAAACTAAAATAACTCAGTTTATTTTAGTTTACAATCAGATTCTACTTTTGATTTCTGCTTTTTTTCACTATTCAGTAATTTCATCTTTTTCTATTTTTTAGATTTTTGAGTTTTTTACCTTTTTTTCTCGTATTCCTTTGCATTGTCCGTGATGGGCTAATATATTTTTTTCTATTTTTAAATTTAATTATGTTAAATAAGCTAACTAAGCTACAGTAAAAAAATAAATCAGTTACAGTAAAAAAATCATAAGACAACATTATTCCGAACTCCTCCTAAAAAATTAAGTGAGAAGTTAAAAATAAGAGGCCTGCATCTACTTAACGGGGCCTACATCTACTGGCCCAGAAAGATTCCATCGGACGCAACGCAACGGAACGGGGTTTCAAGGCAGCCCCGTTACCGCAAAATTACAGTAAGCACCTCCCCGGCCTGGTTGTTCCTTACGTTCGTGCCGAATCTTTGGAGGATAAATAGGTAAATTACGGGGTTGAAAAGAAATGACGTGGGTATGGATGGATTATCACCGGGAGAACATAAAAAAGGTTTCGGGATAAGAGGTCGCGTGAAGAGCGTATGTACGGGAACGGATAAACACGCCTGGAACAGTGCTTCTTACAAGTGTTAGCATTTGAGGCCAGGTTGCTTCTCATCCTAATCTTAGAGGGGATTGGGAAAACAACGTCAGCTGCTGCTCATCCTAATCTTATTTGATTATTAGTTGATGAGCCCCACCCACCGACCTGGCTTTGCTGTTCTGGGAGGCCAACTTAATGGAGTATGGGTGGGGCCTGCTTAGTTGTCCACGTCGGATCAGGTCATCCTGTCCACTGGGGACGCTACATGTATAGCCGTGCATATGTGGTTAACCATCTCTCGAAGCAAAAATGGGTAGCTAAGAATTTTCCATGCCCTTTCATATATGGAGCCCCTCTGTATACGCCTGCTAAAATGCACTCAACACACTTCACGTGAGTTTCAATTTCATATGAGCCTTTTTGTTTATGTGGTATAGAAATGTTAGGCTTAGTAAGAACCGTCTGTGATATTTCATAAATAGTTTATAATATAATTTATCTGTGATAATGAAGTTATATGTCCTGCCTCGTAATCTCTTAAATTTTCGTAATCTTTAAATGCGAGTTCAATTAGAATTTCACACGACACACTTTTAGTAAAACGGGCATAACTTTTGCATACAGTATCCATTTTTAACATTTTTGTACTCGTTGGAAATCTAACGACGAACCCGATCCAAAAAAAGACTCACTTGCGCTAGTCGCCCTCTAAGACCCCCCAAAATAGGCCATCTTTAATCTCAAATTTGTATTGCAAGTTTTTTATTTCTGTTTTTGCCAAAATTTTCGATCTTTCCTTTAAAATTTGGGGTTCGTCTCAATCGCAAGGTTGTCGATCTCGTCGAAACCTTTTTAATGAGTATATATAAGCCATATAGAATTTTGCTATTTTATATTTCGAGACTAGTTATTTATATTGTATCGATATATATATATATATATATATATATATATATATATATATATATATATATATATATATATATATATATATATATATATATATATATATATATAAACAGATGTTTCGTAGTTTAAACTGTCTGTGATAATTATATTTCATAGACGGTTTATAGTTTAAACTGTCTGTGATAATTTGGCCTCTGATCGCTGGGCCCATCGATCCTCCCCAACCCAATTCAAGCCAATAGAAACCAATCAACCCACACCTCACAGATCGTAACTCCCACCTCTCCCTCCCCTATAAATACTTATCCGAAACCATCCCTTACTCTTCATGTGCTCAAAATCTCGTTAGCCTCCTCACCATCCTCCTCCTGACCCCGACCCTTCATGCGCTCAAGTCGGCGCCTGTGATGGTAGGCGTCAAGGATATCCAGCTCGTGCGCTGCATCAGAGACGAGAGGGCCTAGCATAGAGGCCTCATCGATGTGGTTTAGGTTCCATTATGATTTCTGTTTTTTCTATTTTCTTTCTTCTTTGTTGCTCTATTTGTAATAGAAATGAAATGTTCTCTGCTATGTTTTCTTGTGATATTGTAATGGCAGATTGTAATATTTTGATATTGTAATGGTGGATTGTAATTAAAATAAAATGTTCTATGCTATTGTATTTGCTTATTTTCAAAAGGCATAGCCAACATTTTCTGAGGCTAACTGAAAAATAGGAAAAAAAATTTATGTATAGAATGGACTATCACATATGATTTTGTAGTATAAACCGTCTGTGAAGAACACCATTATAAATTGCTCGAAACAAAAATCATCTGTGATACTCACACATCACAAACGGTTCTATTTACCAACCGTCTATGATAAAAAAGTATCACAGACAGTTCTATATGTGAATATCACAGACGATTTTTGGTTAGAACCATCTGTGATAGTGTTTTTTACAGACGGTTCTAGTTACAAATCGTCTGTATTGTATTTATCACAGACGGCTCACAAACCGTCTATGATGATGTTTTTGAACCGTCTGTAATGATGATTTCTGTAGTAGTGGTGTATTCCATTTTAAGTAGATGTTCGGAAATGAAACATCATACGAATAACTCTGGTGTATATATTCTGTGTTGAATTAACCAATTCATAGTTGTTCATTGCAAAAAAAAGTGATCATATATATAGTTGTTGAAGAGATGGACAACTAGACACTGAAGATTTCCAACACGCAAGCCACGTTTAAACCAAACGAATTGGTGACATGCAGCTATTGTTGCCTCCTCGTTGGTGAAGTTGTGATTGTTTTCTGCGTTGAGTTGATTTTGTGCGATGCTCTTGGCGTCATGTTTTGTCCTTATCAATCATTTTTAAGAAAATATTCATATTTTTAAGCAAATTCATTTCTTTGGTTTAGATATTCTCAGTCTGTTTTCCCCATGATTTGCAGGGACCCACGCTAGTCGGCGTATTATAGCACGACAAGAACGTAGCGTAGCATCGGATATTTCTATATTCGCACGCATGGGAAATCACAAAATCGATCGACCCGTTATTCTAAAAGTGCGCTGGAACATGTTAAAATTTTTATTCCTTTATTTGTTTTTTCATGTAGATTCTTAACTTCTTTCGAGATCGAAGGAATCTTATTTTTTTGTTAGCCCCAGGCATATAATATGGTCGTGCCAACTCGAGGGTTGTTCATTCATGCACGTCGACGTCGACGTTCTTTTTAGGGCCATTAACGTTTGCTCACAAAATTAATTAACTGAACACGTCCCACCGGCCACCAAACCCTAGCCACAGCCTCCCGCATCCAATGGCCCTTGCCACAACCATCCACGTGACACCGTGTTTGACCGGTATAATAACAGGTAGGATAAATAATATCTTCAAATTTTTCTCTAAAAATTCGCTGATTCCTCACTCCAATAGTTATGATAAGTTATGAAGTCAAGAACCCAAAATTATGAAAATTCATTGTGCTACAATAAATTCAGCTCGGTGAATAGTAAAACATCACTATTTTAAATCTAAAAATTCATATAACTTTTGATCTGTAGATTCAAAAGACTTAAAACTTGAACCAAGATTAGATCATGATCTTAAAAATCTATCTCAACCAAAAATCTTGAAAGAATTTAAGAGAATTAGGATCATGGTTCATAAAGCTTTACTACACTAAAACCGGTTTAAAACTACAAATTGAGCAAACTCTTAAACTAAGACTCTAAGTTACTTGAAATTTGGTATGTATCTCCTCTAAGATGTCAGAAACATATCCCAATAAACTATAAAGAAAATCGGTGCCAAAATTCTGACATTTTTTTGTTTGAAGAAAACTTGCACTAAAACCGGGTAAAAACCAAATACGGTGAATATAACTTACTTGTGAGTGAATGATAGCCAAGATGGCTCTAGATGTATTTCTGTATTTCACAGTAAGTTAGAACACTCAAAGAATCGAGTCAAAACTAACTGGATCAAGAAATCACTTTGGAGAGGCCAAATCAATAAAAAAACTAGACAATTTAAGAACTTACTAAACCTGATGTCTAGATAGATAGGGATTGATTTTCTAGGTATATCTTCATCACTTACTCATTGGTGATATCTAGCAAGATAAAGAAAGGGAGAGGCAAGATCAAAACAAACAAAATAAGAATAAATTAACCAAAGCAAAGGGGATTCATGAGAGATGAATAAAGTTGATATATTGCTACTTGAGGAAAAATGTTTTATAGCCACTCCACCTAAAAGATAAGAGAGTACACCATAACACTCATACTTCTCAAACCCTAATCCTGAAACACTTAGCTTTCATGAATAACACTAGGATGGTTAATTTATAAGTCTCAATCCTAACCCGTTAAATAGATAAGGCAATAAACCCCATCTAGCTCTAACAGATACTATCCACTTAGTATAAATGATAAAAACCTGTTAACCCTACATAACATGGGGTTTTACTCACACACTGTAATTATGTACATTTTTTAAAACACATAAGCTCGAATTCGTTAAGTCCTTACCTTTTGATCTACTTGATCATCTTAGCTTCTTCTTGACCTAAACCACCTTCCCAAGCATCGTGTTTTTGATTCAAGATAGTTACCGGTATTTCGATCAACTTACCAAAATTCCCTTTCTTACCCTGTTTTTATCTTTTCTTATAAGCAATCGCCATACTTACTATGTGTAGATGCACTACTAGCTTACCACGTGTCTGCAAGTCTCTCCCGTTCCGGTTCCACTGAACCACGCCTTACTTGGACCGACCAAGTTATATAGTGCAACTTGTCACTTGAACATTCCTTCAATATTTCCTATCTTTCTTGTGCTATACTTGAGCTCAGTCATCTCACTCTGCATCTTTTATCGTTCTGAGTCTTGTCTCCTCTACGAGTGTAGTTCCGATCCTTGCTGTTGACTATGGTTGACTCCAAGTGCCTCTGCACATCCAAATATTAAGAAATCATTTTCAGACACAAGTTTTCCATAACTTGACTCACATTAGCTGAAACATGTATCATACCACACATGTACACAAACCTACGTCAAACCAAATCATCCCATGACCAGATCTAGGTCAAACCAAATCATCACATGACTCAAATTTTTTAAATTCATCCATTTCAACCAAAGCAAAGACAAGCCGGGCCGGGTCAAACCACCGCCTCTCGCAAGTCGCCTAGAAAATCCCTAAGTCCGTAAATTCTAAATTTTCACTCTTTTAAAATAAGAATAGTTTATCACAATAAAACCCTGAATCTTCTAATATGGTCCTTCACGCCGCCTTGCCGGTGTCACCTTAGGCACCGGTAATGCCCTTCGACGAGCCCCTCCCACACCACAACCACCTCATCCTCCCCTCCCGCCACTACAACCCGCCTCCTCTCCATCGTCGCCGCCACTACACATCTCCATCTTTATCACCCAGCCCTCTTTCCTTGTTTACGTTTTCTCCTAATTGCTCGTCGCTATCATCGCCCCCGGCTGCTCCGTCGCCCACCGCCCTCCCCTAAGCCTGTGGCTGGCAGCGCCACCGCTGCCTCGTTGTCCCGCCACAATCACTACCCACCCTATGCCTCTACTGCTCTAGCATCTGTCTAAGTCTGGGCTCCGATAAACTCAAACACCTAATCTGGCAAACCCTAACTCTAATCCAACAAATCACCGTTGTTGGAGGTGAAGAATCAGTTGGTTAGCGTTAAAGACGATAGTGGGTGATGTATGAATCTTGCAGCGGATTCAAATTCGACTAATTTTTCTCTAAAAAACATTCCGAGTATTGTATAACACTTCCGAACAGTATGTTGCTCTACGTAGGTGCTTATATCGATGAATATTCGGAATGATTCCATGATTGAGGTCCTAATTAGGCGCCGGATTAGTCGTATCTCACGCGCGCGTGGCTGATTAGGTGCAGCTAACATGCAGTCGCGCGTGGCCCCCGTCTCCCTCCAAGACTGTTTGGAGCTTTCTCGCCTAATTTGGAGCGACGCGCGCGCGCGATTTGGGCCCCGCGCCCGATCGATCGTCGTCTGCCTGATCGGCCGCGCGCGCTAGCTGCTGGTTCGACCGGTTCGCTTTCGGGCACAGGAAAAGGCGTCGGAAAAGAGTGGCCCACGGCCTCGGGTTGTCTGGTCTGCTAGCGACGTCCCACTAGAAGGGCCGACTCGGATGGCTCCAGCTCGGCGACGCTGACCTGGCGAACGCCGGAAGCCCCCCCCTCTCTCACCGGTCTCATCTCCAGTCCACAGGATAGAGAGATTCGCTGGCCACAACAAGCGCCAAGACAATGGACACGTGACTGGCCGATGGCTTGCGCGCCCGTGTGTCCGCGCCTGCGTTTGTGTTGGGGGAGGAGGCGCGGCGCGCCGACGAGAGGAGATGGACTGCCGGGATTAACCACAAGCTTCTGGCCGGACAATATTGGGATATGTATATGGAGGGGTACGCCTGGTCCACAGGAAATTGTTTGTGCTCCGGTAAATAGAACACCACGACCCGATACGTATCGGTGTGGTTTCTCTGCTACAAGAATCGGCACGAGACAAGGCGAAGGAATGCCGACCGATCGTGTTCTTCGCTCATGCGCGCGCGTTCGTGTGGGGACGTTTGGAGGTCGATCGATCGACGTGCATCGTGGCGCCTTACACTGGCGCGGGATCCACGCTAGATTTTGTGACGACACGTGTCTCGTGGTATATCTTTTCCCACCCTTCAAACTCTCAACGTCCTGATCAGCATCACATTATGTTCACAAAGTGTGTGTGTTTGCGTGCTTAGCAAATACTACTAAGTGGAGACTTCAGGTTTGTTGAGTGTCAGCTGCCCTAGCCAATCATGCAAAATACACTTCTCGTGGTTAGTCACGTTTTGTGATGAAAATGACTAATCAACCTGACAATAATATACTTACAAGCCATAGAAAATGTCTTGTGCCACGTACGCGCCCCGTCAGCCATCACCATGGGAGTATGGTAGCGTTCGGAATAGCGATAGTTTATGGTTTTTGGCTAAAATTTTACTGTAACTGGTTGATTTTTTACTGTAGTTGAATTGGCTTATTAGGCATAATTTAATTTAAAAATAGAAGCGACATGTTAGCCTATCACGGATAATACAAAGGAATACGGGAAGAAAACAAAACACAAAAAAACCAAAAAAACAGGAAATGACAAAAAATGCACAATAAAAAAAAGCTATCGCCCGTCGCTATCGCTGGCTTCATCGCACAGCTGAGCGAGGCCTATGAAGGAAGACCGTTATGTACCGTTAGAGTCATGCATATATGGTTTAATTTCTTAATATGCAAGATTCATAGGGTGTGTTCTTTTGGGCTTGTGTTTTGATTCTATATAGTAACTAACTTTCAAATGAAATATCTTTACAAGACAGGGTCTATAAATTGATTGTAGTAGACACTATCCCGACTTTACCTACCATCTAAAATCGCACGCGAGTATCTCTCCGTACAACTCTCTCTCACGAACAACATAATTCAAAAATTTAAACAAAAAACTATAAGCCACAACTCAAAAGAACCCATATACCCGTAATCCTTCTCACCCAGCTCACGATTCCTAATGAGAAACTAATTAGAAAGTACATGGTCAAGCCGGAGTTTGATGCGTTCTTTGTGTTAAGAAATCGATGAAAAATAGATGAACGACAACGCAATCCTCGCAGTTAATCACCAAGAGTGCAATAAATCAATCACAACAGATACAATTGAGAGAGAACACCAGAATGTAGTCTTTATTAATTTAGCTCTATTCTTATGTTACAAAGGTCTCTCTATTTATATCCTAAACCCCCTAGGGGCAATTCTGGTATTTGCCAATACCGTAATTTTCTAGGTTTCGTAACACTCCCCCTTGGACGAATACCACGGCATGCATACGTCTAATTAAAAACTCTTCCTAAAAACTTAGTGGGAAAAAAGGGATTGAAAAAAGAGTACATCATATCCATTCTTTGTGTCACACTTATTACCTTATTAAAAACATTCACGTGAGAAAACTTTAGGAAAAGCTCATAATGGGAAAAAGAGTACAACATTGAGATCTTTAGAATCAGGTAAATCTTCTGATTTTACATAAAAACCATGGTTTAAGGATTTACTCTCCTTGAACCTGTAACTATCTAAGTCATCTCATTCCTATGCCTCGAATATATTTCAAAGCTAGAGACTGGAAAGATTTTATGAATAAATCTACTAGATTATCACAAGACCTAACCTTTAAAATCTTTATCTCTCCATTCTTCTGGAGTTCATGAGGATAGAAGAATTTAGGAGCAATATACTTCGTGATATCACTCGTAGCCCATTTGCATCTGTACCACACAAGCGTATTATTTTTGTAGATAATAGTAGGGTCATCAACGGTGCTTAAGCTACATGACTTCTTGATATGGCTAATCATTCGCCTAAGCCAAACACATTCTCTGAGGCTTCATATAATGCGATTATCTCCATATACTACCAAGGTCTTCTTAAATTACTTCCAAGAAATGGCTGTACCACCATATAGAAATACAAATCATGTCTAGGATTTCACATTATATGGATAAGACAGATATTCTACATCTGTATATCCAACTATAGTCAAGACTTGGTTTTTCGGGTAAAATAATTCAAGATCTTGCCTACCCTCAAGATACCTAAGTAGAGTTTTCATGACAGCCCAATGTTTTCGTATTGGAGCTACACTTGTATCTAGCTAGCAAATTGGTTGCAAAAGCAATGTCCGGTCTTGTGCGATTAGCAAGATATATTAGTATCCCAATGGCACTTAAGTATGGAACTTCTGGTCTATGAATTTTCTCATTTTTCATCCATGGTCTAAAAAGGTCTTTATCCGCTTCTAGGAATCGGACCACCATCGGGGTTCTCACTGGATTTGACTTATCCATATTAAATTTCTTTAAAATCTTCTTGGTATAAGAGGATTGGTGTACTAAAATTCCTCTAGGGAGGTGCTCCAGCTACAAGCCTAAGTAAAATTTGGTTTGTCCTAAAATTTTTATTTCAAACTCTTTAATGAGATAGGAACTTGTTTCCTTTATGTCATCTATTGTCCCGATGATGTTCAGATCATCAACATATACTAAAATAATGTAGAATCCATTTTGGATTTTTTTTAATGAATACATAGGTACAATCTTCAATATTAGTGTATCCTTTCTTCAAGAGGAATTCACTAAGCCACTTGTACCACATTCTTTTGGATTGTTTTAATCCGTACAACGACATTTTCAACTTGACGTTGTACATATTACGATTTAATTTATTTTGATCTGGAATCTTTACTCCTTATGGGACTTTCATATAAATATCTGAATCTAGTAACCTATATAGATATGTGGCCACTACATCCATTAACTGTATATTTAAATTTATATCTGTTACCATTGATATTAAATATCGAAACGCTATCCCACTCATGATAGGAGAATAAGTTTTATCATAATCAATACCGAATCTCTGTGTGAACCTTTGTGCTATAAGTCCTACTTTGTATTTCACCACTTCATTATTTTTATTTTTTTCTGCATGAAAACCTATTTGGATCCTACAGGGAATACTTTGGGTGGTGTTCGGGCTATCGGGCCAAACACTTTTCTTTTATTTAGCGAGAGTAATTTTGTCTCAGTTGCTTCCTTCCACTTACCCCAATCTGAATGCTTTTGGCATTTAGTTAAGGACTTTGGTTCTGGATTCAGTTCAAGGTTTCTAGCAATTTTTGAGGTGAAATAGATGTCGACAACTATAGTCTTTCTCTTATATAGTTCTCCTGACTCAATAAAATTAGTGGATATTTCTTCGTTTATTTCATCTATCTCCTTGTGATTTCCCATAACGACAGAGTTTGGTTGTTCCAAAGTGCCAGTATTAGACTGTGTGCGCGCAATTATACTGGGGGTACTATCTTTAGAATCATTGTCTTTAGGGATTTTCTCAACATTAGGTTGAGTCTCTTCTACTGATTCGGGAGTGATCTTATTTTCATTAAGTTTCTTGTTCTGCGGACGTTTCCGCGGAATTACGGCCTCATTCTCCGGTGCTCTCTCCCTCTTCCTCATATGAGAGTTTGGAGTGGTTCGAGCATCTATCTAGGGTACTTTCACTCTCTCCAGAGTATTTACTACTGGTATATAAGATTTTGCCACTTCCTTCTGATTAGTGAAGGCATCTGGCACATTGTTTGCTATTTGCTGCAGGTTTATTATCCGCTGAATTTCTACTTTAGTTTCTGTAGTGTGTGGGTATAGGGCTTGAATACTCGAGGCATTTTAATCTATTCTCTCGGTATTTTTCATCAGTAAGATACTTTGCTCCCTCTAATGCCAAAAAATTATCTTCATCGAAGATGCTGGCGTGACGAGCCGTAAACATGTCTTCTGTGGTAGGTTCAAGATATTTGATAATCGATGTGGACTCAAAGCCAACATATACTCCCAACCTCGGTGGGGCCCATGGTCAGACATCGTGGTGGTGAAATTGGCACGTATATAGCACAGCCAAACTTTGTAGATAGAAAATACTTAGTTCTTTTCCACGCACCAATTGTAAGGGGAAACGTAGTGATATGCAGTCAGTCTTAAGTTTATTAGTGCTGACGCATGCAATACCACATGTCCCCAACAGCTGGTGGGAAGTCTATAATTCTGCAATAGTGGTGTAGCAATCAGATTAATTCTTTTAATAAATAACTTTGTAAGGCCATTCTATGTGTAAACATGTGGTACAGAGTGTTCTATCTTAATGCCTAAAGTTAAACAATAGTCATTAAATACCTTAGAGGTGAACTCGCTGGCATTGTCCATTCTAATGGACCTAATCCTTTCATCTAGAAAGTTGGCTCTCAAGCTAATAATTTGGGCTATTAATTTAGCAAAGACATGGTTACTAGTAGACAACAGGTATACACGGGACCACCTAAAAGAAGCATCTAATACCACCATAAAATATCTAAAGGGGGCCTGATAGGGGTTGAATAGGTCCACATATATCACCCTGTATTCTCTCTAGGAAAATAAGTGATTCCACCTCTTCTTTCAGATAAGAGGGTCTAGTTATGAGTTTTCATTTGGCACAGGCTGGACACAAGAAATCTTTAGGTTTAAGAAAGGATAGTCTTTAAGCTATGGCCAATAGAGTTGCTTATTATTTTTCTCAACATTCCTACCCCAGGATGCCATAATCGATCGTGCCAGATCTTGAAAGGTTCTAAGGCTTTATACTCTATCTTCATTGCAACATATTCTTCAAGTTTTATGTAGGTATAGTATAACCTGGATGAGGAGGAAGTTTTTCAACCACTCATTTCTGATCGCCATCAGATTTAGTTAGGAGGAGGTATTCTCTACCACCTTCATTGTCGGTCTTGACATGGATATATCATTCAAGAAAATATCATTGAAACTTAATAGGGTATGCTTTGATTCAAGATACAAGAGAGAATCCTCAATCACTATTCAGGTACCCATAGGGAGAATAAGTGTGGCCCTTCTAGTATCAACAATTAGAGCATCACTTTCAGCGATGGTCATGATATTTTCTATTTTCTTGGTTAACGTATGGAATATTTGGTATCTATTAGAATCGGGTTGGTGGTTTCACTATCTACTAGACAAATCTCTTCCCCTGCCATAGGATTTAAGGAGTTGTTCTATATAGAGCATAATATAATCAAATAATAATTCAACAGAAATAAAGCTCAAAAGAATTGGCAACTCATTTTATTCATCAAGAAATAATGTTTGAATCCTAAACAATTAATACTTTATAAGAGCATGAACAATTCACTATTCTTCTAGAATAAGCTAAAGTGATATAGTAAACTTAAGAAAACTATGACATCTAGAGTTGCCTAGAGAAACTGCCTATGGCCTACTGCAAGTTGCCATATGTGTCAACCTCCATGTGATCACCCCCTGCTGTAGTGTCGAACTCCATCACTGTACTCGGTGTATCACTCTAATCAACATCAGGTTGGTCAACAAAGTGTGACTTTGCAGCCTTCTTCACTGGTGCCTTCTTTCCATTGGCAATTGACTCTTGGTAGAGATCTACCAGATGCTTTGGGGTGCAGCAAATAAGGGACCAATGCGCAGGAGGGTAGGTCTTTTTGTTGCCCGAGTCTGACTTCTGTTGCTTGCCTCTTCCTTACCCTATCCAACAAGGCTTGCCATTTCCCTTTGCATATTTAGTTTCTTCCACTATCCACCCCTCTGCATGGGTTCTTTTCTATCGCCCTAGCTACAACTGGTACTCTAAAAATTAGCATGAGCTTTTGGCAGTGGCTGTGATCCAGTGGGATGAGTCTGATAGATTTTTATTAGTATCTCATCATCATTTTCTGCCTTGAGAAGAGTAGTAATCAGCTCTGAGTACTTCTTGTACTTGGCCTTATGATACTGCTGCTGGAGTGTCCTGTAAGTAAGGTGAAAAGTGTTCAAAATCTTGTCTATCATCTTAGTATTTGTGATCTTCTGGTTACAGAATCTGAGCTTAACAACAAACTTATGAAAAGCAGAGTTACATCCAAACACCTTCTTGAAGTCCTAGAACCTGATGTTGGTCCACTCACGCTGTGCTTCAGGTAGCATAATGGACCTTTGTTGGTTATATCTTTCCTTCAGGGAGTTTTACAAAGCCAGCGGGTCCTCTTCTAGTAGGTACTCAGACTTCAAGTCTGGATGGATGTGGTTCCTTAAGAAGTGTAGTGCTGCACATTTGGCGACTTCAGGAATCGGGGGAACCCCAGCTACTGGTTGGGCTATGGTGGCCCCAAATGATCTGGCCATCAGGTTGATCTTAGCATTCATTGCCCATATGAGGTAGTTGCTACCATCCAGGGTGAGCTCGGCAAACTCCTTCCCAGCGATGTCAGATATTTTCTATATTATTCATACATATTTCTAAATTCTACATTATTCAGGTAAATAGCATGTATATTGCTAAATTAGTAAGGTGTGGATTTTATCTATTCAGTAGATATTATTTAGGATTTCATGGAATTTTGTAGTAATTTTCTATGATTTTCTGCTGATTAATAAGCAATTTTTGGAATTACTAAATAAGCAGAAATAAAATGATGAAGCTTAAATAATCTAAGAAATAATTTTATAGGGAGAAAATTGGTCTATTGGGCTTAATTGCAATTCTGATAAACTTCGGGGTCAAATTTATAGTTATTTCAATTTTCAGCAAGATTATTTATTTTACTAGAAACCCAAGGACTAAAATGCAAAACTATCGTCGACCAGTTTTTTCTTCCACCTTTTTTTTCTTCTTTTAGCTTTGGGCCAAACTCGGCCCGAGTGGCCTTATGGCCTGCTGGCCCATTGCAATAGCTTGGCCCATCCAGCCCACATACTGACTGGTGGGTAGGGTTAAACTCTAGCCATTGGCCCCTTCCCGTGGTGGCGGCGATACTTCAAGTGGCTAGGCAATGCGAGCGATTGGGCATGGCTAGCGGGCGGCCGCGGCTCATGGTGATGGATGGGTAGCCTCAATGAGCGATCGCAGCGATTTAGCGGTGGGTGGCCGTGTCGGGTGGTTGCAGGCGGCGAACAGCAAGTGGCCACGTCAGGCGGTTGCTGGGCGGCGATCGAGCGAGCGACAAGCAAGATTTGGTTGGGTGCCAAAGTTTTCGGGGCGGCAGCCGACGGTATATACGCGGGCTAGAGCAGCCGGTGTGGCGCCGGTGGCCGGGCCGACGTCCAAGGAGCATGGCGGCGTCGACCGGTGGACATGTAGGACCGTAGCCAACAATGGAGAGGATGAGCAACGACGACTTTATGCATGGGCGGTGACCTCGGGTGTGCCTCGGCGCCGCACGGCGGCAATGAGATCCAGTGCGATGGCGGCCAGATTCAAACGACTATGGCTTCAAGCGGCCGATCGACAATGCCGGAGCCGTGAGGTGGTCGACGGCTTGTAGCAATTCTTTTTCTTGATTTGATTTAGATTCTAAATTGAGATGCAATCTGATCTAGAGACTAGATTGACTAATCTACTTGACTCTAGATCTGATACGCTAATTGCAAATTAATCTATTGATTAGAACAATTAATACATGATTGATCTAATCATGGCATTACTAGAGAATAAAGAATGAATCTAGATTGAAATAAGAACAGCAATGCACAATAGATTGGTTTGTTATTTGCATACCGTGCTCCTCGTAGAGCGAGTTGTGCTGATAATGTGTTGAGAAATCGATGAAGAATAGATGAATGATAACCCAATCCATGCAATCAATTACCAAGAATGCAATAGATTAAACACATGAGGTATAATTGGGAGAGAACACCAGAACATAGTCTTTATTAATTCAGATCTATTCTCTATTTACAAAGGTATAATTACAAAGGTCCCACACCGTAACGTTCTAGGTTTCGTAACACTTTGTTGCTTCACAAATGGATAAATTTGAAATGCATCGATCATGACCTGTAGGTACAACCTATTTTAAAGGCATGTTTGCAAACCAATTACAGTATATGTAGTTCTAGAAACTAAAAGACTTGTGTACGTGCTTAATTATATACTAGTCCTGTGCTCATACGTTGCAATAAAAAACAAAACTTACGAGTAAATATTATGCTACTGATTGTATATTTTATTAACAAAAATCAACTGAATAATAGTTTCCTGCTAATTAAATTCAAAAGAAGATATGACATAGATTGTTCAAGGATTTCAAGTTTTAAAAATTTTAGAACAAGCATGATGATTCTTAAATCTACATGCTCACCTTGAATGACTTTTGATCATGGACAGACTTCTACAATCTCTCACATATCAATGACCCACACCTAGGTACTACAAAAAAATGATCACTTGGCCAACAAAACTAGAAGTTATGCAATAAAAAATAATAAGAAAAATGTTACGAAGAGAAGAAGCATCATGTTGAGTTGTCATTAGGCTCACCCTGCTCCACGCTCTTGGCTCTACCTTGTGCTTGGCCATGCTCCGCTCTCTACCCGCACATTGCTACAAATAAAAGAAAACATATTGCCCAAACATATCCAACTAAAATAAGACAAAAATCTAATATGCAGCTTGTCCCGTCAAATAGTGCAAAGATTTAGTGATGACTAATTCAGAACAATGAAGATAACATTATTATGACTGTCAATGTCATAATCTGATTAACTCTAGTAGAGAAATTGGATGCATGGTAGGAAAGATGAATGTAAGAGGTACTTTTGTAGAAAGTGAAATCATATCTATAATACTGTAGCTAATATTTGATAAGCACAATAGCACACTACTATTTTTTAAAACTAGAGACTAATAAATACCTGAAGAAACCATACTTACAAGCACTAGAACCTGGCACCAAAGTCTAAAGCACCCAAGAACAGCTAACAAACCTTGAAAGGAGGACTGCAAAAAGTAATCAATTTTTCAGTGTCAATTGGGTGAAGCTGTTTATGTATAACCACAAACTACACTCATTTACATCGATAAAATGATATATTACAGACCTAAAATCACTAAACCTGAGGAGCTCACATCACATCCAACCTTATCTCCTCATGGCTATAATGACCAGATATCTAGCAGCTACTTTCATACAATTTATGAAGGATAAGTATGAAAAAACTTACTTTTCATACACAACTGACACGACAACTAACGTGTTACTTAAAAAACTCAAGATCAAACTATTATTCGAGTAAATATGTTCTTCAGCGGACTATAAATGATGACACTGTGTTCTTAGAAGAATGATAAAGCTACAGGTCGATTAAAGTACGACTAAATAGTAAATCTATATGTGTTTGACAGTAACTTCACTCACACATACAGTAACTTTCTGGCGTGCATTCTACACCTGTGCCAGCTGCCACCAGCCCTGCTCATGGCTTGATTTTTGTTGAAGCAGACCCGATGGGTGGCCCAATTTGATGTGCAGGGGACATTGGGATCCTCATTGGCTCACTCCATCACGCCGTAACTAATGGATGCCGCTGATCTGAGCCATAGGCTGGAAAGCGACAGAGAGGAAGCCGTCTCCATCATCGACCAGCTCATCCCTTGCTCGATGGCTTGTCATGTGTGGCCATGACACAAAGGTGCCTTCCCGTCCCCCGTCATCACTCTTCAGCTGCACCTGAGCCCTAGGAGGAAGCTAGAGCCTCAATGTTGCCCTTTGGCCTCATCCCAAACCCCAGGAGGCTAGGGATGGCTTGTAATCGGACGACATCTTGGTGACCGACAACCAGATCCATGCCATAGCACGGTATATTGGTGGTGGTGGATTGGTTTAGGGTGAGCTAGGATTTTGGGCAAGGAGACTAACATCGGTGTGGACGTCCTATGATTTTGGGCAAGGGTGACAGCTAGGATGACGCAAGGCTACTGATGGCGAGGGGGAGGAAGAGAATGAGACAGGGCAACAAGGAAGGGCTTGGGAGGGAGGTGAGGGTGACTAGACCAGTGGTGGCAACATAGTTTATGGTGAAGGTAGGAGGTGAGGGCGTAGGGAGAAGTTGAGGGGGCGCGAGCCATGGGAGGAGGGAAGATGGATGGCTCACTAGCAGCACATGGCTCACTAGTAGCACAAGTGATGCTAGGGTGAAGCGGAGCATGTGAGGGTGAGTGGAGGAGTCAAGCTCATGTGGGGAAGGTGGCTGGTGTGTGGAGTGATGCACATGGAGTTGGATTTATCGAGGCCTGATCTGAGACACGGAGGCCACCATCACAAGGAGTTGGCTGGAGTCCTTCTGTCTCCTTCACCCACATGTCGCTAGATAGCACCGCAGCTCTGTTGGCGTGGGTCGTGCATGGGAGGTGGTTTGCGCCGTGCGGAATGAGAGGAGGCGAGTGCTACAGGGAGAGATGTGCGAGAGGAATGGAGAGAGTAGGGGGAGGCGGCTTGAGCAGCGGTGAACAAGAGGAGGCAAGCACAACGGGGAAGGGGATAGATGCGTAGAAGGTGAGAAAGGATCCTAGTGTGACGTGCAAGTGGGGAACATGCCCATGTGTCGGCATGCATTGTTTTGTGAGGAGGGGAGGGAGGGAGAAAACATACTACTCACCAACTCCTTATTTTACCTATGTATATGTATATGTATATGTATATGTATATGTATATGTATATGTATATGTATATGTATATGTATATGTATATGTATATGTATATGTATATGTATATGTATATGTATATGTATATGTATATGTATATGTATATGTATACACACACACACATATAAACACCAACCAGCGCGTAGGTGTAAAATACATGGGGAAGTTACTGAATTTTCTGAATGAAGTTATTGCCAAACCTTCACAATGCTGAAAAGTTACTGACATTTTTGAATAAAGTTACCATTGATAGCGAGTGAAATTAGTGCCGAACGCTTACGGTACACAACCGGTGGTAACTTTCCTCACAGTCGGTGATAACTTTTCTCATAGCTGGTGGTAACTTTTTGGGGTACAAAACTGCGCGCAGAATACATGCGCACATAGAATAGCGCTACCGTATATGTGTGTATAGGGAACATATGCTATGCATTTACTCTTATGGTGTATTCACTGTGCATTCAAACAAAAAAGTTACAAAAATTTCTAAAAATATTTCTAGATATACTTCATGGTTTACTGCACCTATCTATAAAATTTCAAGTTCAATTTTTTTATGTTACGAGTACTGAAAAAATCTGACAAATTTGAACTCTTAATATTTGTTAGATTTTTCTCTTTTTTGTTATTCTTAATATAGAGAGAATTTGAACTTAAAATTTTATATATAGGTAGAGCAAGCTTAGAAGTACATGTAGAAATTTCTTTGAAATATACATATACATACATACATACATACATGCATGCATGCATGCATGCATACATACATACATACATACATGCATACATACATGCATACATACATGCATACATACATGCATACATACATACATACATACATACATACATACATACATACATACATACATACATACATACATACATACATACATACATACATACATACATACATACAGGAAAATGGTTCTATACTCTTGGAAGTATGTATTCATACTCTTAATATACCCTTTTAATGGTGTTATTATATCTCTTTATTTATTTGAGCATACTCTAAAAACGATTATAAGATACTTCAAAGTGAGTTTCATGAAACATTTTATCAAAATCCTCTTTTTATAGCATAATTTGTGTATGTACTCTTTTTATAAATGGAAAAATGTATATAGCAAAAACAAAAGGTTCCGATAGAAAATTTTCAACCAAGTCGCATTGGAGCATATTAGAATTAGTATTTAAGTATACTGAAAGTGATAAAGAGGTATAAAATAGTTGTTTAAGTGGTATATTGAAAGTGAAAGTATATACTCCTAAGAGTACGAAAAAGGCTTCCTACATATACATATACATATACATATACATATACATATACATATACATATACATATACATATACATATACATATACATATACATATACATATACATATACATATACATATACATATACATATACATATACATATACATATACATATACATATACATATGCACATACACATACACATACACATACATATGCATATACACGTACACGTACACATGCACATACACATATACATAGACATGTACGTGTACATATACATATATATGTACATATACATACACATATACATATACATATATACACATACATGTATACGCATACACGTACATATACATACATATACATATACATATACATATACATATACATATACATATACATATACATATACATATACATATACATATACATATACATATACATATACATATACATATACATATACATATACATATACATATACATATACATATACATATACATATACATATAACTTTCACGAGAAACTCGACAAATCATAGTTGCTAACTTGCTGCCAGAAGCAATGAACTTGTAACTCTTTAATTCGGCTAATCTGATGGGCACTTCACTAACCACTGAGTGGAGTTATCGATCTCTCAATTTTCAACAGAAAGATATAATGATCTTAGGTAGAATAATACCCAATTCCCTTGATCTTGGCTGTGCCTAAGACTTGGAAAAACAAGCATGAAAATACCAAGATGCTTTTGGCAACATGAAATATGTTTCATGGTCGAAGGACCATGAAGTCACATACAAAAATATATATTGGCTAAGTGGCTGACATAAACTTAGAAACCAATCCCCCAGTAGAGTTGGCTTCTCCTAGAACTCTCCTAGACATATTTGGTTCAGACGTAATAGGAAAACTACCTAAAGGAAACTAAATTACTTATCTGACTTAATTAAAAGTAACCGGACAGAAAATGGACACACATGCCCAAACTTCCTAGTTCTTCAAAATCCCTTTCCTTATCTGGTCACACATACATGGTCTTCATCGCACTGGTCGACGTTGCAGAGTCAACGTCATACTGGTTGACATGTTGGTCGATATCAATTTGGTCAGCAAAGCACTGGTTGCAACACAATGGTCAATGACAACGAACTGGTCGGGCACATTGGTCAGTAACAACAAACTGGTTGGGGATGATACTGAACTGGTCGGGGATGATGTCGAATTGGTAGGGGATGACACCAAACTGGTCGAGGATGTTGTTGATGTAATATCCCAAATGGTAGTTGGGAGATTTGGTGAATTAATAAAAATAATAGAATTAAAGAAGTAATTTTTTGGGGTTTATAAAAGGGAAAAAATTCAGTACTTTGATGAGTTTCAGGCCGTGGAGTAATATTCCGAATGGCGTTCGGAGAATTCGGTGATTAAATTCGAGAATTGAATGAGGGTTAAAGAAGTAATTTCTGGGATGATCAATGGGGAATTAAATTCTAAATATTTGATGATAAAAGGGCTAAAATTCTAAAATTTTAGAGCTATTTGGGGGCATAGTCCTTCGGTCTAAGGTTTTAGCCCATTGGGGGTGGGCTGGCCACCCCTTTACCCCCAAACCCTAGGGCATTCCCCCTCCTCCCTTCTCCCCCACAGTCGCCCCCTCCCTTCCTCCCCACCATCCTCACATCCCCCTTCTCTCCTGCATTCCCTCCCCCATGCAGCATTTCCACTCCCTTGGCAACTGAGCAAAAGAGAGGAAGGAGGGGAGGAAGAAGAGGAAGAGGAAGGAGGAGAAGAGGAGTATGGTGGTTTATACTGGTGTTTAGAGGTTCTTTCTATAGTCTCCAAGGGTAATTAATAATTTTCCACCCTTTTGTCCTTAGTGATTTCTCAATCAGGTTAGTTTTTGGTTAATCATTTGATCTGCTTAGTCTGCTATGTTCTACGAATTAGGGGACCTTGGGTGCGAAATATGGGGATTTCACCTCCTAGAGATTTGTAGAGAACTTAATTAGCTTTCTATATAGTTCTCATTCATGTCATTCCAATGAATGGTTTAGAAGTTATGAGCATTACCATGTTGCTATACAGTCTGATCGATCATGTTTGGGCAGTCGGTGGGAATTAAAAGGTTAAAAATAAAAGATGACATAATATGGGAATAAGGTCACAATGAACTTTTTAGGGGATTTCCTAAGGTTTCGAGAGAGTTTAATAACATAAAATTTTGATTGATAGATTAGTAGTTATGCAATTTCTAACACAATTGTCTAGCATTGGATGATTCTTTGGATTGATGATTAGAAGTGATGTTTTGGTTTAGCAAAAGCCCAAATTAAAATTTAGTGACAACTAGAAAATTATGAAAAATTTCTGTATATTTTAGAAATATCATGTTTTGCAATATTTCCTACTGTAGATTAAAAGATACAAAATTTGCAATTCTGTTGTCCAGAGGATGTTCATGTCTATTTTCCAAGTTAATTTCAGGGACATAGATGAACTAATCTGAGGATCGTGCCAAGTAAGAAATTGTGTGAAATTTTATGTAGTTTTTGAAAATGGGGTTTGCTCTGTTTTGATGAGGGAATTGAGAGTTTTGTCCTTTTTTGTACTAGGACAAAAAGGGGACAGACCGGTATTTGTTCGAAAAAATTATGGTTTTCGGAGATACTTCAAGTGTGATACCATCTTCACATCCTTCCGGTCGGTGGATCCAAGTGAAAGGCAAGTGCTTTGTAGTATAGTATTTGGGTGTTGAATGATGCCTTACGTTGAATGACGCCTTCCGAAAAAATTGGGTTGAATGATGCCTTACGTTGATTATTTCTTATGTCAACATTGAATTTGTATTGTTCTCCGCTTATGATATGGTGATGAAAGTGAGATTTTAGGTAAGATGATGAATACTTCTAATTGTTTAGTACGATGAAAGAAAATGACTACATCGTATTGTATGATGAGCATTCATGATTCATATTGGTGCACTGAGACCCTATATAAAAAAGGATAGGGTCAGGCGGGAGATAAAGATTTGGATTGAGACTCTATATGAAAAAATACATGGCAACCCTATAAGAAAAAGGATAGAAAAAAGTCGTGCCATCGACGGGTGTACACCTAGCTATACCGGTATATGCATAAGAAGGAGTTGAGTTTGAGCATTGTGTTCATAAGAAAGAATCAGAAAGAAATGTGATGTTCATGTAATCGAATGGAAATGAGAATCGAAAGTGAGATAATGATGGTTGACATGAAATATTAAAATGTTGCTACCTTGTATATTATTCTGCTTTGTACTTACTGAGTCATGGACTCACTCTTACTTTCTCTGTTGTTTTTAGGTGAACTTTGAAGATGACATATATGGGAGGGAGTAGCACATGGATAATTGCATAGTATAGCCTCACTTCACATAGTGACATATCACTTCTAGTTGTGAATAATTCAGTTTCATTCATTGCTATAATTGTTTAATATGTGGATTTATGTAGCTTGCCTATAGATCATAATGTTGATAGGTGAGGCATTACTTAGTGACGTGTTTATGATGCTTCAGGTAATTATTAGGTTCATACTAAGTTAAATTTATAGTTTATTATGTTGCTATAATTTATAATTAACCTCATGTGGAGTTTTGCTCTTCATATCTAGGTGACATTATTGTTGGTCTATTGGTTTAAATTGGTAACAATAGTGATTGTAGGTGATATCTTGAGTTTTTGTTAAGCTAGGGTGTTACAGCCGAACTAATCTTCTCTTTATGTGTCCCTGCCTCCCACAGGTCACATGTACTTGTATTCACCATTAGACACTTATTCTACAAAACTTCCCACGGTGCCTTTCTTTCAAATCTGAACACAAATATAAACATACTATTAGGTAGTATAAAATTCTCATCACACCAAGATTCGCTTAGGAGTGAGTTCACCTGTTAGTTAAGTTTCCTTGCCTGTGCTTGTTATTGGACCCTAGTATGCTTGAGACGAATCAATATGATGTTTTGGCACACGAGGAGCTTTATGAATAGCACCATGTGAACTCAGAGAAGAAAATGATGAGCTTGTGGTAGGGATATCCTCATCACTTTTTGGTGAAATAATGAACAATTTAATTTTGAACAACATATCACTGTACATGAGCTTGTGGTAGAGATGTCCTCATCACTTTTTAGTGAAATAAAGAACATTTTAATTTTGAACAACATATCACTGTACATGTATTTTACTTTTTCTTTATCCAGACACATTGTTTGTGCCATTTTTCTATTGTTGCCTATTTGTTTCTACATTGTTTCATTGAAATTTTCTTCTGTGCGCGTGTCTTGACCTTGAAATGACGAATGAAGGTCCTGTTCTTTTGCGGCTTCTAAAAGTCACTTTTGGCTTTTGCTACAGTAACCAACTTTTAAACGGAGTATTTTTTTAAGATGGGGTCTACAAGTTAATTGTAATATACATTAAAAAACTAATATCTGTACCATCAAAAATCGCAAGCGAGTATCTCTCTTTCCGCAATCTCTGTCACAAACAGCTAAAAAACCATTAGCTGCAGCCAAAAACTATTAGCCGCAGCCAAAAAGAACAGGCCCGAAGTGTCTAAACAAATAACACAAAAAAAACAACGAAAACACGGTTACATTCACTACTAATACTGATATGTTTGGTCTAACATGTTCATATGTCCCATGTGTATTCAGCTTAGATACAGATTCATAGATTATAGAAATTTTTTTGCTTTTTAGCCCAAAATTTAAAAGTTTTTTACAAATAGACTTTTGAGAAAAAAGATTTTCAAAAATGGACCCTCCGACACGGCGCCAAAACATATGGTGCCATGGGTACATAGCACGGCGCCAAAGCACATGGCGCCGGGGTACATGTTTTAAATACAGTCACACCGTGGCTTCTATGTGGCATAGCACGGCGCCAAAACTCATGGCGCCGTGCTATGTATCCACGACGCCATACATTTTGGCGCCGTGTAGGGGGTCCATTTTTGGAAATCGTTTTTTCAAGGGTCTATTTGTAAAAAACTTTCAAATTTTGGGCTAAAAAGTAAAAATTTTACTAGATTATATATCGATAGTTGAAAAGTCAACAACCATCTTTTCTGGCCAAGAATTGATCAACAGCTTAATATGTATATATTTGTCATCATGATTATTTTACAAAATAACCCTGTTTAAATCTTATTTTTAAAAACAAACTATCTAAAACTTATTTTTGAAAATGAACGGTGCTTGCAACACCATGAATTGCGAATGAACCTTACAAGGTCTGCCACGTCATATGCCATGGGCTTTTCAAGTTGCAACACCATGGGGCTATATATGGTGTTAGTTTATTTCTTAAAAAAGAATTATTTTGTTAAAAGATTTGTCATCATGCTTAGTGTTTAAGATAAATTAATTGCGGATCGATCCATGGTGCGAAAATTAAACCCAATAACTGAGTACTTTGTTTAGTTTGACCAATGGTTAGCTATACTAGCAATATAAGCACGACGCAACGCCGCGCTAGCTACCATATAGACTGAAGTAAAAGAGACAAAAACTCATAGGAAGAGATTATCTGAAAAAGTGAGGACCCGAACGTATTTCCAGAAAAAGCAAAGGTCTTTTTTGCATAAAACCAAGGTTCCGAGCATAATTTCATGAAAACCGTGAGATGCTATCGAGTAAAAGGAGGGCTTCTATGAAAATGCAGAGGACTTGTACATAATTTTGGAGAAGTGGAGGGGTTTTGGAAAGAAAAAATGTGCTAGTGGTCTCTTCGCAAAAAACCAAAGATTTATATGTAATTTCAGAAATTCTGAAGAATTTATTCACAAAGAAGCCGACGTGGCGTCTCTCCCCGTGAACGCTTTCCCCCTATTGTAATATATAGAGATGTAATGATCCATTGTTTTTTATGGTTGAAATGGTTGGACCGTGGGAAAAGTATGATTAGCCGATGTAAACAATGTCGGTAGCTAGCTAGAGCTGTAGGTCGCTGGTCTGATGTAATTGGGCAACGCTAACATTCCATAACACGTGTAACACCATTCACATGCCTGCCACTTGCCAAACGTACGCAGGCTCAGCTAGCTTGTACAATATCACACAGTCCAGCTAGTCCAGTATATATTCGGCGAGCTCATCATTGGTAGCTTTTAACAAAGTAGTTGCGTTTTACAATATTTCTTAGTCATATATATAATAAAAAAATAAATAATAATATTAATGTTATACGTATAAAATTAAAATATTATATACATAAAATCACAATGTTATATTCATGAAATAAAAATATTACAACAAAAAACAACGCCTACCTCCCATGATAGGCGGCGGCGAGGCCTCAAGGTGCGGCGACAGCGAGCGGTATGGATCTAGCACCGGTAGGAGAAGGTGGCGGAGCTTGTGCAACGTTCATGAGGCTGCTAACGGCGGTCGAGGTCAGGATGCCATGGAGCTTGCGGAGGCTGTAATTGACATTGTCGGACTCCTCCGGAATCCCAGGTGGCAGTTGCGGCCACGAAGCCAGCACCCCCACATGGGATTCGGGGCCAGCGGTGGGGGCGAGAGCGATAGCTCGAATCGGGGCGGCGCGAAGGAGTAGGCGGAGCTGGGAGGCGCACTTGTAGATCCGCATGCGCGGAGCGATTGGATGGCGCACGACTGCGGGGGGATGGCTCTGGGGTGGGAGGCAGGAGGTGGGAGAGGAGGCGAACAGGAATGGAGAGATAGATGGCCGTGGGGTTGGGCGTGTATGCTCGAGAGGAGTGACCGAGTGAGGCGTTCGATCGATTTATTCGGTCAGATGTAAGAGCTGTATCAATTCCCTATAATCTTTTAATCTTATGTATTTGATACAGGATTGCTTTAGATGTTGAATTTTCCATATATGTTGGTGAAGCTTATCCAAAGGGGGTATGTGCCGTTTATTGTACCAATGGAAAGGATGTAGAGGGAACTAGAACTGATTTTGGTTTGGCAGTAGTTATTTCTACTGCTAGATGTAGCCCACAAAACTTTTTGTATGTTGTCTGACTTGTGTCTGCTACCTCTCTGTTGTTAAAGAAATTTACCTTGTTTTCTTTAATCTCGAACCTATAGATCATAACTTTGGTATGGATTTTAATAATATTCAAAGTTTATGTTGGTTTAATTTTAGAATTAAAGGTGATTTTAGATCCTTATTTAGGAAATTTAATTTGTAGAAATTAATTTTATATGTGTATCCTTGCATTTCTTGAGAACCTATTTTAATTGGGCAACTTTTGCATTGTAGATTTGCAGCTCAGTGACTTTTCCTGATTCCTGTAAATTTTAAATTAATCATTTGATTTGTTCCTATACTGTTTATAATCTGCGTACAATATTGTATGGTATGTTTAGTACTTGTACGTTCTTTCTTAAGAATTTGGTACTTGTGCTTTGCCTCAACACTTGTTTCACATAATCAAACACTAGAACGTCCTTGAAGTATGCTCCTTATAGGTTTGATTTTTTTTTAAAAAAAAATTGTTTAGTGTCTAATGGGTGCATCACAATATTGTACATCCAACAATGGTAGATGACGTTCCATTTGGACTTTGGAATTCAGTGATGAGTTGCAATTTATTGAAATTAAAGGAAAGATGCATGTTAGTTGTTTTACTTAGCTGACACTAGAATCATGGTTATTTAGGGACCTGAACAGTAGGAGAGCAATTAAAATAGAAGCGGTACTATATGTCCATATGTTCCCACGGGTTAGCCTTCTTCTGTAATTATAGCAAAGCACCATCTAATTATATCGAGTTCCGAACTCTGTGTAAGCATGGCAATGTGTCTTGAGTAATTTATCATCATAGCAGAAAAGATCAATTAACTTTATCATCTAATTTTGTCATCAATATTTAGTCAAGTATATTCTAGACTAGTGCCATGCCCCATGTAATTATCTCGAGGATAATCACACTTAAGCAACATATTATAATTCATCTGATCAGTAAACCACTGCTCTAATGAATATTAAGCTTTTTACTAGAGTCGTGCAGCAGAACAATAATATTGAAACTGTCTCTTTATTATAGCCTTTGCCACAAGGGCTACAGTCTTTAATACAAATACATAGATGGCAAAAGATATGAGATGAGTATCCTAGGGCTCTCCTGCTCGGCTCAACTGGATGCCTACTCATCCCAACCGAAGTATAGGGGTCCACCTCCCCTGGATCCACGTAACCATCGCCCTACTTTCCTATGACCTCGACGGTGCTCTTTGTCCCTTCATCCAGTTCAGTACTCTCCGGTTAGAACAGGGTTTAACAAAGGAAAATAATAGTAAGGGTGAGTACAAATGTACTCAACATACTTTATATTAGCAAAATGCACTGTATGCCTCTCTTCTTGCTTGTTATTACAATTTCTATTCGACTGACTATGGAAAATATTCTTGTCAAATTAAGTGGCAATTTTTTTTATGAAAGCTCTACTTTTCACTCAGTAAAGAAAGATCCTTAGTGATCACCGTCGTCTCCAATCCAAGAAACTGACATGATTTCATGATTTTATTAAGCGCTGTGCAGGCTTGTGCCACTATACACATAGCTACTCTGAACCTTCATAACTAAGTTTCCCACACTTCCTTCAATGCGGGGTCAAGTTCAAAGTACAAAATATTTTCCAAGTTATGTTGCTCAAATATCCTGCCCATCTATTTTTCACCGGTGCTAATATATGTGCTTGGGACTTACTCACTTCTAGACTGACATTACTGGTCCTGAGCTCCAACGTATTGTTGGTATCGGCTTCCAATCCAACACTCCACCTGTGCTAATATATGTGCTTGGGACTTACTCACTTCTAGACTGACATTACTGGTCCTGAGCTCCATCCATCTCTATTCATACATAAAGTACTTACACAATATGAAGAGATGAATAACATAACAGAGTAGTATTGTCTGCCTGTCTGAAATAGAAAAATGATTGGCACTTTAATTACGATTCTCTATCCGAGTGAGAGTTTTGTGGGTCCTTATATTCTATCCATATGTAAAGGGGTTCCGCTGTCCCTCCTTCTGCCTTTTAGGGTCCCCTTTACCTTCCTATTTACATACTCTTGTAATTCAGCTGCTCCTCTCAGTCGGATTACTCTTTCTTTCTCATGCTTGTTTCTTTTCTCCTCTTTTCTTTTCTCTGTCTATCTCTTTTCATCTCTTTATTTGATTTAGTTTTTCAAATGTAGTTTTCAAGCAGATATATAGTAATGATACATAATATAATTTGTACATTTAATATAACTATATTTGTGATCAAGAAATAGCTTGCCTGAGTAGTAGTAAGTGCTGAAATCAATTGTAGCCTGATCTGCTACCTCGGCCTAAATTGACTCGACTTCTACATTACAAACAGACACACTACTATAAGAAAATATTTATTTAAGATACTAATAAATTTCAAGAAAATTCCCTTCCCCATTTGTGGACTTTCTCATGTCATCTTGAGATTTATTTCCTTTCATCATTTTTTGATATTATGGTTCATCTCATTGTGCACCTTGTGAAAAAAATAAAGATATGTAGCCTTGTGTTTTTATATCATATGTACCTATTTGATAAATACATGTGAATTCTCAAGTCCTATGTATGGAATCGATCTTGGCCAGAGGACAGTATCATTGAAGGTTATGAACTAAAGAGATTATTGAGTTCTGCATCGATTACTTGGCTAAGGCCGAACTAATAGGTGTGCCTTTATCTCATCACAAGGGGAGGCTGGAGGGTATCGGAACCATCATAAGGAAAGCAATGACTCCCAATTTAGATACATACACTCAAGCCTATTTGACGGTCTTGCAACACATGACTGAAGTGTCACCGTATATTGAAGAGCATAGGAATATGCTAAGCCAAGAGAATCCAGGTTGGTCAGAGGATTGGATCATGAGACAGCACAACCATCGATGGTTCAACGAATGGTTGAAGGTATGATTCACTAGGAGGTTGTCAAGTGAAATGCTGCAATGATTGGTAAAAGGGACAAAATTTATAATTGTAACATGGCAAGGATATGACATTAATAAGTACTTATTTTATACAATAGATTAGGATAGAAAGAGTATAGTTCAGAACTCAAGTGTCCGCATATGTGAGCAATTTTGTACCACTGGCCCAAGCTCCTACTACTGGCTTGTAGAGGAGATTTGAGAGCTTGACTACGTAATTTTCAAGATCGCTCTATTTGGTGTCGTTGGATCCAACTCCCATAAGATGTAAAGGTCGATAAGTACGACATCATTACTGTGAACCATGAACATGTAGGATACAAAGATGAACCATCGTACTCATGAGGTAATTTGTTTAAGTTTTTTATGTAATCGACTCGACAAATAAGAAGCGACACGTAGTTTTTCATGGAAAAAGAAGGATTGTCATAGTTGAAAATATCATGGATAAAGAAGAGTACAATTAATTTGACAAGTTGCCTCCATTCAAAGATGGCATCAGGCTCGAGAAAGAACCAAGTGATGAAGCAAGCTATATGCATGTCGATCATTATGAAGGGCTTTATTTAAAAGATAATAACCATGTGAAATGATAAAACATGGCGAACACTTATTTGGAAACTATTCCAATGTAATTAAGACACTAGGCACATAATTAAGGAATTATTCTATTGTAATTGATTCAGCAATTTAGAAATAATTACATCTGTAATTATATCTGCTTGCATGTTTTTAGAGGGCATGGCTAGCATTTCCTGAGGCTAGCCAGTATAGAAGGAACTATCACAGGTGGTTTAGTGGCACAAACTGTCTGTGATAAATGTATCACAGATGATTCCATAATGAAACCATATGTGATATGCTTCCACATCACAGACGGTTCCATAATAGATCAAATGCGTGATAAGTTACTACATCATAGACAGTTCTATTATGGAAATGTCGTGATATTTATATTACATATAGTTCTTTAATAGAACCGTCATGATAGTTCTTCTATAAATAGGGCTCTTGATAGGGTTTGTGCTCTTGCTCCTCACTCGCGTAGCCCTCTATCTCCTCGCCCCCTCGGCACCATCGCCGCAAAACCCGATGTCTCTGTTCTCTCTTTCCTTACCTAACATGGTGGCCCCATCGCCTCTCCTCCCGATGCCGCCTCTCTTCCCGACACGCCTCTCCTCCAGAAGATATGGATCCCAAATCCCTTTGCTTTACCTCATGTGTGATAGATTTGTCCATATCTGTTAATGTGTGTTGAAATCAAAGTTCACTGTGTTCATGAGTTCTCTCCTCCCCGTCGCCTCTACTCCCAAAGGTATGGATCCCAAATACTGCTTTTTTTACCCCATGTGTATTACATTGGTCCATATCTATTAATGCCTTTTGATGTGTAACCCAAAAAGGAATGGAAAAATGGATGTGGGAGGGAAGGTAGGCTTACTTGTGTCGGGCTACAAGTGATAAGGTTGTTGGGGTGGTCTTGGTGTGGTCCTCACGTGGATGAAGACATGGATAGTTGTCCTTGTTGTTGCCAAAGATGTCACCTTGTGGTCCTCACGATCGTCATACAGGTCCCAGTGGTGAATGAGCTATCGGCATCATAGCGAGCTAAGGAACCTATTAGAAGGCCCTAGCTTTCTAAGATGACATTTTAATTTTGGATCCCCTCTTAGCTCCAACTAAGGACCCTAAGAACCGAAGCCCAAAGAAATAATGAGAAAGAGAATAGTAGAACAAAAGAGAAAGATGGACTCCCCTCTCCATACTTCTATGGGTGGGTGTTGGTTTTGAGATGAGATTCTCTGGCCTTTGGTCGAAGATGAAATACTAGGTACTTGTAAAAAAAGAGCATTATCTCGTTAGTCAAGTAAAAAAGGGCATAAAATACTGTGAGTCGGAATAATAGTTGTATAAGAGAAACATTGTAGCACTATACACTTGTGCTTCAAATGGCATGAAGCATGCATTTCTCAACAAGTACAAGACGAACATTACAACATTGTACACTTGGGTTTCAAAAGGTATGAAGCAAATTTGCTTTATGCCTTTTCAAGCCCAAGTGTACAGTACTTTAATGTTCGTCTTGTAGTTGTTGAGAAATACATGTCACATCACTCAAAATCTAAGTTGGGGGAGAAACAAATTGGGAGGGTGTATGATGATGGAAGTTGTGGTGAAAATAATAGAAAATATCCAGGGAATGATTTCAGAGATAAATTATTGGAATTGTTGTTTCTATGTGAGTTTGAGTTCTTAGAGACAACCTTAATGGAAGGTCATGTTAGTGGTACAAGATCTATTTGGAATGGTATGTTAGTGTTCCAAAGAGACCTTGTAGCAATAATATACGTTGCCGAATGTTCTTACTTCATAACAACTATTCTCTATGATCCACTTTGTTATTACTACAAGATCTATTTGGAATGGCAAATCACACACTCTGATGTGTCAGATTCTACAGAGTAAGTTATGTTTGTTATTTCTTCCTCCTCATCATGTTGTGTTTCTTCCTCATCATGTTGTGTGTTAGGCTTAGTTGCTGTCGTAGGTGTAAAATAACTTTGAACTGCCATGCCATTCATTTGTAAATGAAGGGCACGGTAGAACAAATAATTTTTTACGCCTAATACAACAACCAAGCCTAGCACGCAACTTGATTAAGAGGAAGAGACTATAGTCATAACTTACATCATAGAACCAGAGACAACTGGGTGTGTGATTTGGCATGTTATTTTTGCAAAGAGACCTTGTAGACATAATATACGTTGCCGAATGTTCTTATTTCTTAACAACTATATTAAGAATATTAAAATATGTAAAATCAATCATGTGCTAATGTTTATGCTTACAGCTCATTGTAATTAGTTTTTTTCTTATAAGAGAGATAACGTCCACACAGTCGTCATCGTCGCTAAATGGGTATGATGCTTTGAAGACCAGGGTAACTAAGTGTGATAGAGGAATATAAAAAAGGCCAGAGGACCGAATGACCATCACGAAGGTCACTCCGGATGGGGTCCCTCTGCAACCAAAGAAAGCAATTAGATATTCGGACTACATTTGAAACTCATTTGAGATCCCAGCTGAAGTTCAGGGACTCATGTAACGACATACATTCCTCGCAATGAAAAAGCGTGGAAGATCTTCAAGAGCATGCTTGTCATGTAGTATGTGAACAAGGGATGAGCGCCCTTCACGAGGTATCATTTCTTGTCAGCAGAAACATGAGAGGACTTTGTGTGGATGAAGATAACGACCGAATTTCAACAGCAAAGCAAAGTGTGGCACACAAGACTTTCTAGGTACAAAACACTCACCTCTACAGACTTGGCATTGCTGGATACGTAGGTAAAATCTCACAATGGAGGATGAGGTCACAATCAGATCAGAGGTCTTCCAACCATTTGCTGGGATCACAAATGAGTGTGCCCGAAACTGGTTAAAAGCGAGGTCATCAACCACATCTTCAGGTGTCGCCTTTTTCGAAAACTCGTAGATGAGGAAGTATCTCAACGTCTAGTAAAATATGTTCAACTATCTAGTTGTTAATAGGTCTATAACTTCATAGGGTCTAAAATAATATGATTGCCATTTGCAGCAAGCATTGACTACCGAATCTTCCCAAGACTCCTTCGAAGCAAATAGAGAGAGGGATATACCATCCATGGCCTTGGGAAACAAGGAGTATCCGGGTCGCACGTGAGTCCTAGGGGTTTATATATCTTGGAGGCACAGATTCCCAAATGATTCTAAGGTGTATAGGAGTAGGAAGAGATCCAAGGCTGAGCGATGGAACAGATGATATAAGAGCTTTATGTACAACTTAAGGAAGAGCTATCTACCTCACTTAGAGAGAACATAACTGTCTCACTTCGAGGAGAGATAGATTCGTTAAGAGAAGAATTGAGAGAAGTGCGTGATCACTTGCAAGCCATCCCCATTATTGAGGAAGCTAGTCCCTCTTAACGTCGAAGTAGGCTGGCGTCCATATGACTATCTGAACATAGCGACACTCACTTACCTATCGATGACATCCATGTAATGTAACTCTCTAGAATGCTATATAGATAGACCTAGTGGACACTTTATCTCACTGTGTATCATTATGTAGGGGCCCATGCCGTGCATCCTCAGAGTCAGCTTTGTTGGCTCTATTCCCGTTGACACTGGTGGGGAATGACGTATCCATGCTTACTAGGGACGCTGGTGCACGGTACCCAGCTAGGGACCAGTTTTGCGAAGGTCCAAGTGGACATGATTAATGATGTTTTTAAGGTCGTCCCACTGGAGAAGCCCCAAACGAAGAAATCATGATACTAGAGGATGCCTTCCATATATTCATCTAGTGGCCCAAGAGGGACATCGCCCTGAACCCTTTCGTACCATGATCTCCACATGACCATGCCTATTAAACAGAATTCTCTATAACTCCATCTTAAGCTTCACTCGAAAGGCCACCGCATTGGCTCCCGTGGAGATGACACCAAATATGTATATCAAGAAAGTCGCTCAGGCCCAATCGAACAATATTAAGGTGTCTCCCAAGTATTGGCAGTACAACCTCGGAATGTCATTGGTCCCTAAGTCACAATTACCTGGCCTTGGATTAGGTTACGGGTCCTTGCATGCCTAGTACATGCAGAGGTCCAACGACTAGAAAAACTAATAGAGTGGATTCACCGTCAGATACATAAGGCGCATTTCCACAACGACATGGGCTACATCGTCATGGGCTTCCAAGATTTATTCAACCACGACGTCCTCAATGCCTCACTTCTACGATGCTGGATACTATAAATATATACAATCAAGTTATAGATTCACGTCATACTGATAAATATCATAACTCATTGATTACGTACAAATACATGATTCAAGAAGCCCGGTGACACCGAGAACCGATGGGTTTCCTCGAACCACACTTGATCTCTGAGCAAAGCATTGGCGATGATGTATCCTTTGTCAAAAATTACATAACAAATGGATTGCTTGCTAATAGATGTAAGGACTACATTCTGGCACCCTACAACCAAAAGTAACTGCTATATAAGTTGCTATATAAATTTTATTTATACTTTGTACGCAATATGAACTTAGGTTTAATGACCATGGCGACATACATGACTAGCTTTCACTGAATTTTGATTTTGATTGTACCAAAGTAGAGCAACGTAATATACCTTAATTTCCTACTCAAGAACAACCATGACTTCACCTGTTTGGGAAAAACAATCTATACATAACTCTATTGTAGTCTTCCCTTCGGTTGCAACAACGGAGGCTAATTTTTGGAATTACGTAGGTTGTTTAGTGCTTATGTTGCCAAGAGGGACACACAAGAAATTCGATGCCACACTACAACATAGGGCGTGATTTTGGTACTGCTATATACAACAATCTTGTATCACACTATATAATAATGCTTTTAGAACTGACTATACATATGTATGTAATTCTACTTTTGCAGTGTCACTAGCAGTACAGGACAACGTATGTGCATTCTACGTTTACCGTCATATGCAGGAAAGCATGGGCGCTTAGAAGAAGAATCCAAAGGTTTGTCATATATATAGGAAATACCTTTTACTTTCGGGTGTAATTACACCCACATATAATATACCACCTAAACAAACTTGAAATATTTTTTTATCACTTTAGGTATACTCGTATACTAATTATAAGATACTTCAATGTGAACCATATGAAAACCTTGCAAGGGAGTCCATAGTTTTTAGCGTATTTTTTTAAATACTTTCATTTACGCACATAAAAAAGAAGTATGCATAAAAAATGTACATACCACCTCTAAAAAATATACATACCATCTAGATGGGCTTAAATACTCATATACTACATGTACATACCCTCCGTTACGTGAGGCACTCTTTACATTGTGAGATACGATATAGAGAGTAATTACATTCGGAAGTAGAAAAGATGCTTCCTGGAAAAATACCTTTTACTCCCGATATATGTTCGGATTTGCTGGACTTAAACCGACCTTCCTATCTTCAATGAGATAGCTCAAAAGTAGAAGTACGAAAAAATACTTCTCCAATTTATCTCAAACCCTACACCCAACACCACAACCAATATTAAGCTTCACGGCTAAAGTGTTGTTTTGGAAATGTATGGATGTGGGATTCTTTTTGTTTTTCTCACCTTTTGTTTTTGATCGATTGACATTCTTGCATTAAATGTAATTTATTTTCTTTTATTTTCATGTTCAAAGACTTGTACAAAACTGAGGCTTGCTGCAGACGAGGAGCTTCCTTCAGCATACGTTTAGGAGTTTAGGTATATTAACTCTGCTACTATCTCTTCCTCATTTCTTTATTTCCAGATACATTGCTAATCAATATATAATCTTTTAATCTTATGTATTCGATACAGGAGTGCTTTAGATGTTGAATTGTCCATATATGTTGGTGAAGTTTATCCAAAGGGGGTATGTGCCATTTATTGTACCAATGGAAAGGATGTAGAGGGACCCAAAACTGATTTTGGTTTAGCGATGGTTATTTACGCTACTAGATGACCTACAAAACTTTTGGTATGATGTCTGACTTATGTCTGCTACCTCTCTGTTATCAAAGAAATTTACCTTGTTTTCTTTAATCTTGAAACTATATATCATGACTTTGGTATGGATTTTTAATAATATTCAAAGTTTATGTTGGTTTGATTTTAGGATTAAAGGTGATTTTAGATCCTTATTTACGAAATTTGTAGAAATTAATTTTATATGTTTATCCTTGCATTCCTTGAGAACCTATTTTCATCGTGCAACTTTTGCATTGTAGATTTGTAGCTCAATGACTTTTCATTTTTTCCTGTAAATTCTAAACTAATCATTTGGTTTGTTGCTATACTATTTATAATCTGCTTACAATACTGTATGGTATGTTTAGTACTTGTACATTCCTTCTTTAGAATTTAGTACTTGTGCTCTGCCTCAGCACCTATTTCACATAATCTAACACTAGAATGCTTGAAGTATGTTCCTTATAGGTTTGAACTTTTTAATTGTTTAGTGTCTAATGGATGCATCTCAATATTGTGCATCCAACAATGGTAGCTGACGTTCGATTTGGACTTTGGAATTCAGTGATGAGTTGCAATTTATTGAAAATAAAGGAAAGATCGATGCATGTTAGTTGTTTTACTTAGCTAAAGCTAGAATCATGGTTTGTTAGAGTTATAATAAGTAAATGTAATAACTTCTATAGTATAAATATTACTTAATTACATGTACACTAGCTAGGTAGGTTCTAATTATTTTGAAGAGGGAAATGTGTAGATGGATACTAACATTGATTGCAAGGACTCCACCATATTGCAGATTAGTTTATGCAATAATTTTGAGCTCTACATGTTTTGATGGGCACCCTCTTCCTTTTTGTAACCTCATAGTGGTAGTCCATCCACCCCAGAACTTTGTGAGGTTAACATTGGCCATAGCCTCCCCTTTTAGTTTCGATAACTTCACATGCATAACTAGAGGGCTAGAGACAAACTGTAATTAGGTTAAAAGTCTCTACTAGCTTGAATTGGCCTTCTCTACAACCTCAATATAAAGCTTAAAGCTTGGTTTTCTAAACTTGATGTTCACCATAAATGTGACCTATGACTTTTTTTTTGTCTATAGCAAGGTACATACATTCAGCTAGGATATTAATTCGGGGGCGGTTAGCCATTTTTGTAGGTCAAGCATGCATATTCATGCACGCACAAAGTCGCCACATGCATAGTGACTTGCGAGCACACTTCACGTTATGCATGAGCTGATTGATGTTGAGGCGGCCCGGACGGACATGCATCATCAGCATCAGGAATACTATGTGAAATCATTACATACATAGAAGAAGAACATGGTTTTGGAACATGCAACAAATGGACAGCAAATCATATGAAGTCTATGGAATTAACTTATATGCGACGCGTTAATTGTTGACTTAGGGTCTATTCTCTGTAGCTATAGTTTATGGTTTTTAGCTGATATTTTTAAATTTTAGTTATTCGTGATAGAAATTACTGAGAGACATATTCGCATGTGATTTTAGTTGAAACAGATGTAGGCTTTCAATATGTACTATAATTAACTTGTAGATTCTGTTTTAAAAAAATACTTCTTTTGAAAGCTAGTTAGACACTATAGCAAAAGATGAAAGCCGGTTTTAAAAGCCGGATAAAAAAGGCCCTTAATCCTGCTCTAAAGTTTAAGCTTTTTGCTTTTTAATTTAACTTTTTAGTATTTTGGAGCTTTTTGTTTTTTTCTCTTATTTCGTTGTTTTATCTATAATGGTATAATATTTTATTTTTTAAATTTAATTACTTAATAAAAATTAATAAACAACTAGTAAAAAAAATTAAAAGCCACTATTTAAAGTCACATCGAGCAAGAAATAATGTGCGCAGCGACTGCGATTGCATGGCCATTTTCGTACGATATACAATTGGTCGGACAAGTGTGTTTGCAATATCTAACGTGTAGACTTCACTTTTGTACTTATCAACTGGAAGCTAGATGAAGTGAAGACAAATATGCTAGCATCACAGTCTTGTACGTATAGTTTTTTTTACTTTTCAGTCTATTTTTAGTTTTAATTTTTATTAATCATTACTATTTATCGATCTATCAACTATATTTAAAAGTCATGGCCCCAAAAAATATAACCATAATTTGCATCCCTGGTAAGTTCAATTCGTGTGCTCGGACTGCTTAATTATTAAACCCACGTCTTAAATATTTTTAAAAGAAACGGTAATAACCACACGTACCGCGCATGAGTTGAATGCTTGTGTTTCTCTATCAATTTATCTTTTTTTTTAGGATCAAGTCATACTTTATTTGTTTTGGGCATTATATACTCCTTTGTTTTTCGAGAATGCAATATATTGTCACACTCACATCGTTTTATTCCACATTTAATTCCCCTACATTCTAGATATTTCGTCAATTGTGTCATAAAAACTGGAAACACGTTGCACAGTTCCTGGCTTCAAACTAACGCAGATATTTACGCCGTCGACCCCAATAAATCCAGGATTATAATCTGACAGACCCATTCATTTGCATGGGCATATGCATGCGTGGGCAGATGGTGTTCATTTTGATGTGGAATGAAAGCTTCCAAGTTGACACCTTGCTTCAACGTATCGATCTACACAATACACAAGAGGTCCATCTCTTGCTAGACATTTTCCGACTGGCAGATTCCGATAAGCCATTTGGAGAATTGAATCGCGATATTAATCTCATCTGCATCTTGTACAACATCAAACAATCTAGAATGGATCGGCATCCACTTACAATTAGACAAAGATGGATCTATTTTTTAAACTGTGATTTATAATTTTTTACTGTAGTTTATTAGTTTAATAAATAATAATTATTAAAAAACAAAAAATGTTGAAAAGCAAAGAAAAAAAAAACGGGCCGATATCATGCGGTGCTAGCTCCCGGGCCAGCATCGAGTCCATAGGCGTGGAATTATGAATCAGAGAATTGGGGCTACTAGTGGATGCGGCCGCGGCCACGTTAGCATGCATGTACGGACAACCAACTTTTAGCTCGTGGTTTTTTAGCTTACGAGTATAAGAAGAACGTATTCACGTACGTATGTATTTAACAACATATATATCTACACATATTTATATGAGTAGGGATGGAAATTTGGCTCGTGGCTCGCGGCTCGGCTCAGCTCGATATAGGCTCGGCTCGACTCGGCTCGACTTGTGACATTTCTGGTAAATGGCGAGCGGAGGTTAAGCTCGTGGCTCTTAACGAGCCGAGTCGAGCGGCTCGCGAGCCACTCTCGAGCTCGTTGGCTCGGTCGGAAGGTCGGCCCATCGCGATCGCTGCGCTCGGCCCGTTCGCCGCGCTTCGCCTCGCTAAAGCGCCTCGAGGCCACCGCACTCGCCTCGCTCGACCAAAAACGGCTTCGATCCGATCCGCGATCCGCGATCCCGACGCCGACGCCCTCCCTCCTCCTCGCGTCGCCGTGCGCCCGCCCTCCCTCCTCTCCTCGCCGTCACGTTGGCGCCATTCTCTCCTCTTCCTCGCTATCGCTCTGCTGCTTGTCACTCTACTGCTTTGTATGTTAGATCGATGTAGTTCTTCTTTGCCACTTTGATTTGAGGTGTGTTCTTTTGTATGTTCTAACTGCTTTGTATGCATTGAGGTATGTCTTTGTAAGCTTATCTTTGATCTGATGCCACCACGTACTAAACATTCAGTTTGGTTGCTGCTGCCATTTTGATTTTTGATCAGAACCAATGCAGCCATTTTGCTGCCATTTTGTTTACTAAACAAGCCGAGCCTAACGAGCCGAGCCCGAGCTTTTTACCGAGCCGAGCCGAGCCTGCTTTTTAGCTCGTTAGTCTAACGAGCCGAGCCGAGCCGCTTTTTTATCGAGCCTTATCGAGCCGAGCCGAACCGAACCGGCTCGATATCTACCCCTATATATGAGTGCATTTAAAGCACACGTTTGAGATTAGAGACAAAGGCTCAAGATCTCCGAAAGCATAGATATATACTTTGGTCACTGAACACATCCACATACACGTATATTTAAAGACACTATTCACTAAACAGTATCAAAGATACACTGTTTAAATAAACAGTATCTCTAAAAAGATGCGACACCAAGGCGCAAAGCTTGATTGGTGGGGTGACCACCCTCAGCCCTTACCAACCGGGCAAAGGCTCGGCCGCACTAGCTGGTGGTTCCTACGTACTCGCATCTGAGCCGTCGCTTTCCTTCCACGATCGATTACCTATGCACTAGCTAGTGCTATGCAAGGACTGCACGAATTAATTGGTGCATTAGCTGGCTTGATTATGCGTCCATGGTACCACAGCTAGCGTGCATACGAGTGGCTTGGCCTTGACAGCGCTTTCGCTGCAAGGAAGCGGGAAGTTATCGGGTTCGACGATCAATCGCCGATGACGATGACAGCGTCCTAACGTGCATGCAAGTCCTTGTCCCTAATGAACGAAGTATTTCTTATGAATGTGATATAACCTTAATTGGTGAGCTACACATATGATTTCTTGGATTCCGGCCGGGCAGAGGAATCTTGAGTACAATCCATTGACAATTACTACCAGACTACAGAGCTTTTGCGACGGCCGCAAACCGTCCGAAAAATATGAATTACCGCCAGAAAAGTTTTTTTCTGTCGGGGAACCGTTAGGAAATACCCGTGGGGACAATGAGGACAATTGATGGTTAACCGACAAGATAATAATTACCGACGGTATTTCGTGACAGGCACCAACAGGAAAATTACCCAGGTTTCTTCGGGTCACTATTCTCTGCCGGTACCCGTCATGGGAAACCCGTCACCAACAATAATCCATATGGTTTGTGCCCGTCGGGAAGAAGAAAATTACAAGAAAAAATACCGAAAAATCCGTATGGATGGTAATGATAACTAAATCACACAATCTACTCCGTCCATCATCCTCTATATTTATACTCACATACACATTATCCATATATCAAAGTGGGAAGTTCCCCGTTTGCTCGCACGGTCCACGTCAGAGCCCCTATGCTCCTGCGCCGACATGTGCGTACGCATATGTACTAATAGCCTAACATAAATCTGGTCCACAAATGTCTCACGAAAAAAAGATACTAAATCTCCACAAATCTCATGCATGGCATAATTAACCCAAGCATTTGCTAGATGAAAGCAAAATCTGAGTTATGGCTTCCCCGATATCTTGCTCTTCCATTTAGTAGTCTATGCATGGACGCAAAAAATGTCATTAGTTTGTAACACTACTGTAAGAATGTTATTAGGCCCCGCTCACGATGGTGGCTAGTGACAGCTTTCAGCATTCGATCGGCTTTTGAAACACAGCAGTTTTTTTTGTTGTTTTGTATTTTTTTTGTTTTTTGGTATTTTTATGTTTTATTTTTTTCTCTGTATTTCTTTATATTGTCTGTGACAGACAAACATATCGCTTCTATTTTTAATTTTTTTTAAATATAATTATATCTAATAAGCCAACTCAGCTACAGTAAAAAAATCAGTCAGCTACAGTAAAATATTAGTTAAACGTTATAAGCTATCGTTATTCTGAACACTACCTTAGTTAAGGTAATAGTCAGATAGATCATATAAAAAAATGCGATAGATCATAAAAAGATTACGAGTAAGATCTAGAAGCAAGAACAATTATTAAACACTCTACCGCTGTATGGCCCTTTATTCGTCTGGCAGCAGGAAATGATGCCATCTTCTGTCAAGATTTAGCACTGTCCTTATGCAGAAAGCCTGCAATGGACAGAGTTCACATGGCCTTAGGGACGTGAACAGCAGGAGAGCAATTAAAATACATGTGGTACTATATGTCCATATGTTCCCTTGGGTTAGCCGTCTTCTGTAATTATAGCAAACCAACATCTAATTATATCAGGTTTCAGAACTACTCTGTAAGCATGGCAATGTGTCTTGAGTAATTTATCATCATAGCAGAAAAGATTAACTAACTTTATCATCTAGTTTTGTCAACAAGATTTAGTCAAGTATATTCTAGACTAGTGTCACGCCCCGTGTAATTATCTCGAGGATAATCATATTTAAGCAACAAATTATTATTCGTCTGATCAATAAAACACTGCTTCAACAAATAATAAGTCTTTATTAGAGTCGCGTAGCAAAACAATAATGTAGAAACTGTCTCTTTATTATAGTCTTTACTATGAGAGCTACAGTTTTTTTAATACAAATACATAAATAACAAAAGATATGAGATGAGTACCCTCGAGCTCTCCTGCTCGGCTCAACAGGACGTCTACTCGTCCCAACCGAAGTATAGGGGGTCCACCTCTCCTAGATCCTTGTAACTATCACCCTCTTCTCCTGTGACCTCAACGGTGCCTGTTGTCCCTTCATTTGGCTCGGAGTAATCCCCGGTCAGAACATGGTCTAACAAAGAAAAATAATAGTAAGGATGAGTACTAACGTACTAACAAGCTTTATATTAGCAAAATGCATTGTATGACTCTTTTCTTGCTTGTTATTACACTTTCTAATCATTTGACTATGGAAAATATTCTCGTCAAATTAAGTGGCAAATTTTAGTTCATGAAAACTCTACTTTTCACTCAGTGAAGAAATATCCCTAGTGATCACCATACTCTCCAATCCAAGAGACTGGCATGAATTCATAATTTTATTAAGCACTGCGCAGGCTTATGCCACTGAACACATATCTACTCTTAAACTTTATAACTAGGTTTCCCACACTTCCTTTGGTGCGGGGTCAAGTTTAAAGTGTAGAACATTTTTCAAGTTACGTTGTTCAAATCTCCAGCCCATCTATTTTTCATCAGTGTACTGGGTCACTCACCAAGGCTCCATCGGCTTCTAATAATGTTTTGTTTGTATCAACTCTTGGCCCAACACTTCACCTGTGCTAATATATGCGCTTGGGGCTTACTCACATCTAGACTGATGTTACTGGTCCTAAGTTCCATCCATCTCTACTCACACACCCAATGTGGAGAGATGAATAATATAATAGGGTAGTATTGTTTGCCCGTCTGAGACAGAAAAATGGTTGGCCCTTTAATTACGATCTCTTATCCGAGTGAGAGTTTTATGGGTCTTTATATTCTATCCATATGTAAAGGGACCCCGCCTTCTCTCTCTCCGCCTTTTAGGGTCCCCCTTACCCTCTTATTTACATACTTTTGTAATTTAGCTGCTCCTCTCAGCCGGGTTACTCTTTCTTTCTCATGCTTATTTCTTTTCTGCTCTTTTCTTTTCTCTTTATATCTCTTTTCATCTCTTTATTTGATTTAGTTTTTCAAATGTAATTTTCATGCAGATATATAGCAATGATACAGAATGTAATTTGTACATTTAAGGTAACTATATTTGTGATCAAGAAATAGCTTGCTTGAGTAGTAGTAAGTGCTGAGATCAACTACGGCCTAATCTGCTACCTCAGCCTGAATTGGCTCGGCGTCTATACTGCAGGTAGACGCACTACTATAAAAAAATATTTATTTAAGATACTAATAGATTTCTAGAAAAATTCCCTTCCCTATTTTGGTGGATCTCTAGTCTATTGACGGGGTTAGAATCTATTTTGGTTTCTTGCTCTGTTACTATTCGGATGGCCTAACTGGCCCATGGCCTTAGTTTGGCATGTGGCCTCTCAGTCCACTCAGCCTGGTTTTGTCCCACGGCTTCTTTGCCCAACCCGGCCAACAAAAATGCCTCTCCTCCTCCGCTTAGCTCACTCAGTCTCCTCCTTTGCTCAACTCACTCAGCCTCACTTCATCGACACAAAACGCCTCGCCTCCTCCGCTCAACTCACTTAGCCTCGCTTATCTAACACCAAATGCCTTGCCTCCTTGGCTCAACGCACTTGGCCGACTCCTGGGCTCTCCACCCCCGCTCTTCTCATCTTGCTTTTTCTCCTCGGTGTCGGTGCTCTCCTCTTTCCCATTCTTTTCATGGCTTGGTGCTCCTATTCGCCGATCACTCTCGATGTGCCTCCTCCTCTTGGCTTAGATCCAGCCGATCCACCTCTTCTTAGGTTGCCTCCTACTGGATATATGGTCACCGCCATTTCCCTTCACTAGATCTGGTGGCTACCCTCTGGATCTAGTGGCTACTCACCAGATCTAGCGACTACTTTGTCGGATCTACAGGCTACTTGTTGGGTTGGCTGATCTGATGCACTCATTGAGCTCTCCGGCTGCCCCGACTTCTTGGCTACTCTGGCTACTTGACCTCAGCTACTCGACCTCTGGTTACTCCGGCTACTTTGGCTAGTTGCTAGCTCCCTCAACCTTCTTCTACCCTCATGGAGGATGCCACTGGCTAGGGGAAATCCTATGGCGGGCTTGGTCCTTGGTCGGTGGTTGTGCCTGAGGTGGTTCTACCTTCCTATTCTCACCGATTCTACCTTCTCTATCCTGATATGAGCTTACGCATTAGATTTAGTTATTATTTTTGTTATGCTTGTCTCATTTTTACCACACCCGGCTCTTAGGGGATTCTAGTGGCCATGTTGTCGAGACTCGGTTCTTGGGGGTCTCACTCATAGCAGTGGTCTCTCCAAGCTCAAGGGTACTTATGGCTCTAGGATGTGCCACCGGTTGCTGTGGTAGCCCTTGGTTGTGCTGGGTGGCTTCTTCCTCCCTCTCGGTTGCCTGGCTCAACTGGTTGAGCCAAGCTGGTGTGCGTACTGAACGTTTTTGTGTGCTTCTCTTGGATGAACTGAAAGGGAAAAGAGGGAAAAAGGATGGTGGGAAGAAAAAGTGGGCCTACTTATGTTGGGCTGGAAATGGGAAGCTCATTGGTTAGTCGCGATTACAATTTGGTCCTCACATAGTTGCGGACATGGACGAAGGTGTGGCTGAGGTTTCTTGTCACTATCGGGAACGTCATCTTGTGGTGGTCATGGCCTTGTGGTGGTCCACCCGGTCGACCTCCTGGTCCCATGTCCATGCTCTCCTTCGTCTTCCTTTACTTTCTATCTCCCCTTCTCCAACACTCCTCTATTCTCACTTGGCTGGGCTATTGGCTTTTGGTAGATGGCGACTCTTTGGTCTTCAATCGAGAGCAATGTTGGATGGTTCTTGGCTTTGCCTGGCTCGGTGTTTTTGGATGTTCTTGGTTGGCTTGTTGGTGAGAGGGGGCTGAGATGCTCTCTATTGGCTTTGTGGGATCTCGGCTGGTGTGGTGCCTTCGGTGGTTTTGGCAATGCAGTGGGCAATACGAGTGGGGTTGGAATGCTGGCTTAAGTATGGGGTGGTTTTTGGTTACCCCTCTCTTTGCCTCTATTGGTCACAGCTAGGAGGGTTTCCTTCTTATCCTCATTTGAGTCTTAGCTTCCTTTGGCCTTGATGGACCGAAGATTCTAAATGTGGGCTGAGCACTGTTTTTGGGATCCTTTGTGGCTGAGGTAAGTTGACAAGATATGGGCGTTGGATTTCTAAAAGCCGAATGATGAGGCCCACTTACAGTGAGAGATGACGACCGGTCTAGGACAGTCTGGAAACCTCGATGAACGCCACTCTATATGGCAGGGTAATGACGGCGATTTTCATCCCCTTTTTCTTTTTATTCTCCCTTGAATTGTTATTTGGTTTGCTCTCTGATTGCAAAATGAAAAGAGGGGGTGGTCTACTTGGGATGCTAACATCGGCAACACGTGGAGACAGGTAGAAGAATGAAATGCAATATTTATTTTAGCCTTTAATCTAATGCAAATTTATTTAGGAAAGTAGTTTTTCATATTTCTAAATTTTTTTTGTAATAAAAAGGGGTTGTAATAATTGCCTTTAATTCATTTTTGAGGCCTAGGGCCAAAAGCTATAATTTATTCTTGTAGTCAATGTGTTGTAATAATTTTAATTATTTTCTTAATTATTGCTAATTATGTTGTTTAGAGTTAGTTAGAGTTAGGGTTCTTTCTACTAGCTCCAGATCTCTTTGGACTTACTCGGGAAAGAAATTGTGGACTCGTCATCCAAAAGTGTAGTACATACAGACAACAAATTGGTTGCAGTGCAAGCTGCTCTAAATCATGTGCTTTAGATTGTAAATGAAAAATATTAAGATCTTCCTAAGCATGCCCCGCCTCCAAACTTTAAAGGAATACGCGTAGGCTACGGCAGAAAACAAAACTTTTCTACCGCGCACCCAAGAACATCATGCTAAGGAAGGATCATGGATCGTTACCACTTAGACGCCTTGCGAATGGAAGAAGAATTGGAAACCGATCCAATCACGCGTCGAGGTAGTAGTGGAAGTAGCCGATCGTCCCGAACAGATCGTCTCCTCCACGCACGCCGATCACCTTCGCAACGAGCGGCGCCTCCACCGGTATCCACACGTCCGGGCCGAACGCCGATCGCGAGTGTACTAGCACTCGTGAGCGACTAGGGTTTGGCTCGGGAGGTGGCGGCTAGGGTTTTGCTAGATGTTAGCGGCACCCGTCCCTCTCCCCTCGCCTCCATATATATAGACCTCCTCACGTGGGCCTCGTGGACCGAGGCCCAATAGGAGTCTATTCGGATCTCTATCCGAATTGAGCCCATATCCGAATCATATTCGAATTAGTGTTCCAACCCGTTAAGCGTGCGACCAGAGGTTCACGTATACTTGGTCGTGACCCGAAACGCCTTTCCGGTTACCATGTTAATAGCGGCCTCTAGTAAGACATATTAACCCCAAAGTATATGTAAAGATCATATCATTTGAACTCGTAATGTTCTCTCATGTACGAATCCCTTTGCCTCACGATATAGATTGAGCTCAAGGCGAGACACGTGTCATCCTCTTAATAGCTCAATCACTCTCTCGATTCCGTGATGGATTATAAACTCGTGATTGACTCCTCAATCACCTTGGCATGGCCATGCACTTTCATAATCCATTACATCGAGGGCCCGAGATATCTCTCCCATAAGGAGGGGCAAATTCTATCTTGATCATTCACATCCCACTACATGTTTCATGGCAAACCGAAGACTACTTTTATGACTACCCGATTCACGGAGTAGTGTTTAGTAGTCCCAAAATAAGCTACTACTCATGTTGGGAACCATGATGATCTCAAGTCTAAGGACTCTACATAAACACTACTTGAGACCAAGCGATGACACATGGAATCTCTGCAGTGTCTCATGGCAGTCTATCCAACATATGTTCACTAACACATGTCCATATTATTGATTTGGTATCACCATACCATGATCCATGAGACATGATCATCAATCAATACATATCTTGATCTTTGTCTTTGAATCATATTTGTTCCTCATATGATATACGATCGAGGATCATTTAGAAATAGCAACATCTTAGTATTTAAGAGTCTCATGAATAAGTCACATACTCATTGATCAATAATGATGATGTCTATTCCAAGGAACAAAGTAATGTATCATAAACATAGTATGTGATATATACAACATCTCCATGTTGCCTCTAGGGCATATCACTATGATCTCCCACTTGCACTAGAGTCAACCATGTAGGTATCTAATACCCATTGCCCTAGTGTGAGCCTCATGCTTTGGTGGGAAGCGGCTTTGTCAACGGATCTGCAATGTTCAAATCCGTTTGTACTTTGCATATCTTCACATCGCCTCTCTCCACTATCTCGCGGATGAGATGAAATCGCCGTAAAATGTGCTTGGACTTACAGTGCGATCTAGGCTCTTTGGCTTGCGCAATGGCCCCACTATTGTCTGAGAGAGGTCCATTGGGTGGAGGCACTAGCCATCACACCAAGCTCGAAATAAATTTCTTGATCCAAACGGCCTCTTTGGCGCCTTGAGAAGCTGCTATGTACTCAACTTCGTTGTAGAATCGGCAACCGTCTGCTGCTTGGAACTCTTCCACTTACCGCACCGCCATTCAGAGAACACAAATCCAGTTGCGATCTAAAATCATCTTTGTCGGTTTGGAAGCTAGCATCGGTGTAACCATTTACAACGAGCTCTTCCTCACCTCCATAGACAAGGAACACATCTTTAGTTCTTCTCAAGTACTTCAAGATGTTCTTTACGGCAATCCAGTGACTTTCACGGATCGTGATCGTATCTACTCGTAGCACTTAAAGCATCTGAAACATGCGGACGTGTACAAAGCATGGCATACATAATGGACCCAATAGCCAAGCATATGGAATCGCATTCATTTTATCCGCTCATCGGTGTACTAGGACACGATTCTTGCTAAGATTTATACCATGTGACATAGGTAGAAAACCTTTCTTGGAATCATGCATATTGAACCTTTTCAACACCTTGTCAATGTACGTATCTTGGCTTAATCCAATTAGCCTTTTTGATCTATCTCTATAGATCTTGATGCCCAGAATATATCTGCCTCTCTAAGTCTTTCATAGAGAAACTATTTTTAATGAAGACTTAATGATTCGAGCAAAGGAATGTCATTTCCGATCAGTAATATGTCATCCACATATAAGATCAGAAATACGAGTGCGCTCCCACTAGCCTTTTTGTAAACACAAGGCTCTTCTTCGTTCTTGATGAAACCAAACCCTTTGATTACTTCATCAAAACGAATGTTCCAACTCCGAGATGCCTGCTTTAATCCATAAATGGATCTTTGGAGCTTGCATATCTTTCCAACTGATTGCGGATCGACAAAACACGTGGGCTGTGTCATGTACACATCCTCACTCGATTTCCATTAAGGAAAGCTGTTTTGACATCCATTTGCCATATTTCATAGTCGAAATATGCAGCAATCGCTAGAATGATCCGAATAGACTTTAGCATTGCGACAGGCGAAAAAGTTTCATCATAATCAATACCTTGAATTTGTTTGAAACCTTTGGCCTGTCGCGCTTTATAGATGTGAACATTTCCATCTATGTCTATCTTTTCTTGAAAACCCATTTGCATTCAATGGTTTTAACACCATCGTGGATCAACCAAGTTCCAAACTTGATTCTTGTGCATGGATTCAATTTGGATCTCATGGCTTCAAGCCATTTCTCAGTCCGGTCCCACCATTGCTTCTTCATAGGTCTTAGGCTCATCGTTGTCTAACAACAATATGTCCCGTTGTTGAGTAGTCAAGAACATGTACCTCTCGTGTGCACGACGTGACCTTTCGACCTCACGTGGTCTTTGGTGTATCCACAATGAGTTCTTCAACAGTTTGTTCATCTGTTGTGGTTCAGAGGAACTGAAACGTTATCAGTGTTTCTTGAATTTCTTCAAGTTGCACTGTGCTCCCACTATCCCTTCTTGAGAGAAACTCTTTCTCTAAGAAGACACCATGCCAAGCGACAAACACTTTGCCTTCTCCTCGATTATAAAAGTAATATCCTTTTGTTTCCTTAGGATACCCGATAAAGAAGCATTTATCGATTTAGGAGTGAGCTTATCAGATTGTAAACGTTTTACATAAGCCTCACATCCCCAAATCTTAAGAAAAGACAAGCTAGGACGTTGTCTGTCCACATCTCATATGGTGTCTTTTCTCGATTTTGATGGAACCTGTTTAGTGTGAACGCGGCCGTTTCAAGAGCGTACCCAAAAAGACAACGGAAGATCACTTTGGCTCATCATGGAGCGCACCATATCTAATAAGGTGCGATTTCTCCGTTCGAGATACCCCATTCCATTGAGGTGTTCTGGCGGAGTCAATTGTGGAACAATTCCACAATCCTTTAGATGATTGCCAAACTCATGGCTCAAATACTCGCCTCCACGATCGGATCGTAGAAACTTGATTGTCTTGCCTAAATGATTTTGCACTTCATTTTGGAATTCTTTGAACTTTTCAAAGGATTCGGACTTATGCTTCATCGGTAGATATACCCATATCTACTAAAGTCATCGATAAAAGTTATGAAATCACGAAAACCACCTCTGGTGTTAAGCTCATTGGTCCACATACATCGGTATGTACGAGTGCCAATAAGTCATTTGCCCGCTCACCTTGACCGGTGAAAGGTGCCTTTGTCATCTTGCCAAGTAAACAAGATTCGCATGTCTCTAATGATTCAAAATCAAATGAGTGCAGAATACCATCTCTATGGAGCTTCGCATGCGTTTCTCATTTATGTGACCTAGCGGCGGTGCCAAATAAACGTGGGATTCAAATCATTCGGACGTTGCCTCTTTGCATTAATGTTATAGACCGTGACCCTTCAAGAGTAAGAACGTATAACCCATTCACCAATGGAGTATGACAATAGAACATATCTTTGAAATAAAGAGAACAACCATTGTCCATAGATTTAAAGTCATAACCTTACGCTTGCAAACATGAAGCGAAATAATGTTCTTTGAAAGAGATGGAACACAATAACAATTATTCAATTCCAAAACTAATCTCGAAGGTAAAGACAATGGCATGGTGCCAACAGCTACCGCAAGCAACTTTTGCTCCATTGCCAACGCGAAGATCCACTTCGCTCCTCCTCAAACTTCTACTTCTTATTAGCCCCGCAGCGATTTGCGGATGTGAGCAACCGATCCGGTATCAAATACCCAAGAATTAGTGGAAGAAGTAGCAAGATTGATTTCTATAACATTTATACGGAGTGGAAGTCATACTTCCTTCTTCTTCTCAAGATCCTCCAAGTACTTTGGGCGTTCCTTTTCCAATGTCCCGATTGCTTACTGATAGTAACAATGCATCGGATGAGCATCGCCTTTCTTGTCTTTCTTGGCCTTAGAATGCTCGCGATCGCATCGAGAGCTTTCTTTCTTTTGACCGCGATTCTCTTGACATAGGGCTTGCCTTGCCTTCTGCATCATCATCACATGATTGCTGCTTTTCTTAATGCTTTCTCGGCAGATTTTAGCATCCCATGCAACTCACCGAGGTCTTGTCAAGATTGTTCATGTGAAAGTTCATTATGAATGGCTCAAAGCTCGGGAGCGATCGAGAATCACATCGAGCCAACTCTTGGCTAAGGGGAAAACCAAGCTTTCCGGACTCTCAATGTAACCAATCATCTTAATCACATGAGGGTCGACGGATTTCCTTCTCGCAAGCTCGCACGCAAATAAGGACTTTGAAGTATTGAACCTCTCATTTCTTGCTTGGTTCTCAAACATACCACGTAGCCCCACAATGATATTGTAGGCATCTGTGTTCTCATATTGCTTCAAGCTCAGAGGACATTGTGGCAAGCATGAGACACTCACATCAAGGCAATCATTCGTGTGCTTCTCATAAGCTCTCCGTGCAGCCACAGTAGCATTATCAGCAAGTCTTCGGGTAAGGAGACTCAAGGACATACTCCTTGCGCTCTTGCTTGAGAACAATTCTCAAGTTGCGATACCAATCCAAAAGTTTGTTCCATTGAGTTTTCTTTCTCAAGAACAGATCGCAAATTAAAAGTACTGGATGCGGCGTTAGCTGACATGATCTACAACACAAGAATATGCAAAGTTTAGCACTATGTTTATGTTCATCTTTTATTAAACTATTTAGCAAAAGACTCCCACTATGAGTTTTGCAACAAAAACTCCCTCTAAGTTACATAGTGGGTAAAGATCCTCATTTCACTAATTCCTAGTGAGCTTTGGCATCACGGCTAGAAAACTAGTGACATGGGTAAGCAACACTTTGCTAATCACATCCCTATGTGACTCTATTTTGGGTGACATCAGTATGCCTCGGCCCCAATCTATGCCCCAAGGTCCAAAACTATTTTGATAACCTTGTTAAGTAAACCAAATACTTCCGCATGTAGATGTCCGACATCTACCCCAAATGATGATGATAACCGATGGCACTCTACTTTGGTAGACCTACCATGCGGTGATCATTATCTTTGGTGCAACATATGGAAGGGCATTAACACCTAATTTTAAGAGGATTCTATCCTACCAAAGCAACATATCACATATATCATTGCATAAGAATAAGATAGATAACATCATAGATAAACACATTTAACTGTGAAGTAGTATGGCCCAAAAATGGTGATATCCATCTCCAAGTAGGTGTAGACGATCTCCATCCTCCACATCACTCCTTTAGGCCACCATGCTTAAAAGCTTGTAACCTCAAAACTAGGCTACTACCTATAATAGCTAGAAATTGAAGATTACAAAGATAGATTCAAGCATTAAGGTCGACACGCAGTCGTTAAATACAATATATATATACAGCTAACAATAGCTGAAATAATCATGACACGCAGCCATGAACGAATGTTACATGCATCACATACATCTCATACATTCAAATAAGCTATAGGGCCATACTATTCACATCATTCTCTGCAAAAACAAGTTAGACGTAGAATCGCATTCTACCTAACGATGTGAACCCAAGACGCTATACAAGGGGATACACGGCGGTCCCCCGGCGGTCAATGCGGGGGTCGAGGGGAGCGCCGCGGGTTTCAGTGGCGGCTCGAAACCTCTCAATTACATAGATCGCATCTATGAAATCGCTATGAAAATCTTATCGAGCCGATCAAATCAACCCAAATCCGAGCCATTCAAAATGTCTCAATTTTCATTAGATCAATCATATTGATCATCGCGATCGGTATACTTGAGGAGACCACAACACAAGACCTCGATCCGTTGGCTCGATCTCATCGATTGTGCGCAGATTAGCCCCGATGGTGATTCCGGCGGTAGGGGCAAGTCGTGCATACATCAAAGAAGGAGCACGAACTAATCTTTTTGGCCTTATGATGCTATCAACTCATACCTATTTCAACCCTTATGACCGATTGATCTCATCAACCCGTGCTACCGATTTAGACCGTAATAGATCCAATCTACTACTATTGCATATCAACATATGCGCCGATCCAGATTGCAAACTAAGCAAGATGGCTCGATACCACTAAAGGAATACGCGTGAGGCTACGGAAGCGTAAAACAAAACTTTTCTACCGCGCACTCCAAGAACATCATGCTAAGGAAGGATCATGGATCGTTACCACTTAGACGCCAGCGCAATGTGAAGAAGAATTGGAAACCGATCCAATCACGCTGCCGAGGTAGTAGTGGAAGTAGCCGATCGTCCCGAACAGATCGTCTCCTCCACGCACGCCGATCAGATCGCAACGAGCAGCGCCTCCACCGTATCCACACGCCCGGGTGGAACGCCGATCGCGAGTGTACTAGCACTCGTGAGCGACTAGGGTTTGGCTCGGGAGGTGGCGGCTAGGGTTTTGCTAGATGTTAAGCGGCACCCGCCCCTCCGCCGCCTCCATATATAGACCTCCTCACGTGGGCCTCGTGGACCGAGGCCCAATAGGAGTCTATTCGGATCTCTATCCGAATTGAGCCCATATCCGAATCATATTCGAATTAGTGTTCCAACCCGTTAAGCGTGCGACCACAGAGGTTCACGATACTTGGTCGTGACCCGAAACGCCTTTCCGGTTACCATGTTAATAGCGGCCTCTAGTAAGACATATTAACCCCAAAGTATATGTAAAGATCATATCAATTTGAACTGTAATGTTCTCTCATGTACGAATCCCTTTGCCTCACGATATAGATTGAGCTCAAGGCGAGACCTGTGTCATCCTCTTAATAGCTCAATCACTCTCTCGATTCCGTGATGGATTATAAACTCGTGATTGACTCCTCAATCACCTTGGCATGGCCATGCACTTTCATAATCCATTACATCGAGGGCCTGAGATATCTCTCCCATAAGGAGGGGCAAATTCTATCTTGATCATTCACATCCCACTACATGTTTCATGGCAAACCCAAGACTACTTTTATGACTACCCATTCACGGAGTAGTGTTTAGTAGTCCCAAAATAAGCTACTACTCATGTTGGGAACCATGATGATCTCAAGTCTAAGGACTCTACATAAACACTACTTGAGACCAGCGATGACACATGGAATCTCTGCAGTGTCTCATGGCAGTCTATCCAACATATGTTCACTAACACATGTCCATATTATTGATTTGGTATCACCATACCATGATCCATGAGACATGATCATCAATCAATACATATGCTGATCTTTGTCTTTGAATCATATTTGTTCCTCATATGATATACGATCAGGGATCATTTAGAAATAGCAACATCTTAGTATTTAAGAGTCTCATGAATAAGTCACATACTCATTGATCAATAATGATGATGTCTATTCCAAGGAACAAAGTAATGTATCATAAACATAGTATGTGATATATACAACATCTCCATGTTGCCTCTAGGGCATATCACTAACAAACTTACCGACTGTCAAAGGCTAAATTCGTCGTACAGCGCAGCAATCAATCTAGTGAAATTAACTGTTAGGAATAGACACAAGATTTACGTGGAAAAACCTCTCCAATGCGGAGAGTAAAAAACCACGGGAGACAAATCTTTATTCCAATGGCATGAGTTACAAGTACAAGGGGTGGGCGTATTTATAATAGCCCAGAGAGATGGATTTGAATACAACTCTATTAAAGATAGATTCCATGTAGGAGATAAACTATTTGAGTCATAATCCAACAAACCTCCCCTTGACTCAAAAACTCGATAAAAAATAGTAAAGAGTTGTCTCCAAAACTCCGAAGGGTATTAAGCACCATGAATACCGACTAAGCCCAAGCAATGCTTGAACTTAGTATTGGAGAGTGACTTGGTAAGCATATCTACAGGATTGTCATCTGTATGTCTTTTTTACAGTAATTTGCCCTTGAGTAACAATGTCACGAATGAAGTGGTGCTTGACATCAATATGTTTGGTCTTGGCATGGAACATATCATTCTTAGTCAAACAAATAGCACTGCTATCACAATAAATGAGATAATGTCTTGTGGAACACCAAGTTCAGAAATCAGACCTCGCAACCAAATAGCTTCCTTAACACCTTCAGTGGCTGAAATATATTCTGCTTCTGTAGTAGAAAGAGAAGCGAACGATGCAGGCGAAGCTTTCCAACTGACAGCTGAACCACAAAGAGAGAAAATATACCCAGAAGTAGACCTTCGTCTATCAAGATCTCCAGCATAATCAGAATCAACAAACCCAAGAATATTATTTGTCTTCACCTTATTCTTATCAAACATCAAGCCAAAATTGGATGTTCCTTTCAAATAACGAAGAATCCATTTAACTGCATTCCAATGTTCTTTGCCAGGATTATGCATAAATCTGCTAACCACACTGACTGCATGAGCTAAATCTGGTCTTGTGCAAATCATAGCATACATGAGATTCCCAACAGCATTTGCATAAGGAATACGTGACATATAGTCTTTATCATCTTCATTAACAGGACATTGACTTGAAGATAATTTAAAGTGTGAAGCAAAAGGTGTTGAAACAGGTTTGCAATCACTAAGATTATATTTTTCAATAATCTTCTCAATATAACTTTTCTGAGATAGAAATAATTTGCCAGCCTTGCGATCACGCTGAATTTCCATCCCAAGAATTTTCTTTGCTGGACCAAGATCTTTCATCTCAAATTCATGGCTAAGCTGAGCTTTCAACTGATCAATTAATGATTTATCATGAGAGGCAATGAGCATGTCATCAACATATAGCAGCAAATAAACAAAAGACCCATTGGGAAATTGTTTGAAGTAAACACAATTATCATAATTGCTGCGTGAATAATTTTGTGCAATCATAAAAGAATCAAACCTCTTATACCACTGCCTTGGAGCTTGCTTAAGACCATAAAGAGATTTCTTCAAATGACAAACTAAATGCTCTGTTCAGAGCAACAAAACCTTCAGTTGTGTCATAAAATCTCCTCATCTAAATCTCCATGTAGAAAAGCAGTTTTGACATCAAGTTGCTCTAACTCCAAATCAAATAAAGCAACAAAAGCAAGCATAACCCGAATAGAAGAGTGGCGAACAACAGGAGAGAAAACTTCATTGAAGTCAATACCTTCCCTTTGGTCAAAGCCTTTTACCACTAGACGGGCTTTCAATCTTGCAGGTTCAACTCCAGAAATACCTTCCTTTTTCTTATAAATCCATTTGCACCTTAAGGGTTTCTTACCCTTCGGAAGCTCAACCAAATCCCATGTGCGATTTTTATGAAGGCTCTCAATCTCTTCATTCATAGCTATCAGCCACTTATTAGAATTATCACATGAGATAGCTTCAGAATAAGAAGAAGGTTCAATAATATCATGAGTATCTTGTGCAGTAAGAAGAGCATAATTGGCCAAATTATCAGTGTCACGATATCTAACAGGCAATTGAGTATTCCTTCTGGTTCGATCTCGAGCAATGCAATGATCATTATTACTGGAAGATGTTGAATCAGAAATATGCTGAAGAGTAGGAGTAACTGAGACTGAAGAATCATTATCAATAGCGGTAAAACTACCTCAAATTGTGCATTTCTTGAAATATCCTCGCAGATGTCGATTCGGATGTGGAAGAACTATCCATCATATCACTACTGATGAGAGTAAAACATCTTCATTAAAAGTAACATTACGACTAATGATCAATTTATGAGATTCGTGAACACCATAAACGATATCCTTTGACACCGAACCATAACCAAGAAATATGCATTTAATCGCTCTAGGCTCTAATTTTCGAGTGCTAGCATGAGCATAAGCGGGACAACCAAAAATTCTCAAATTGGAATAATCAATCTGGTTACTCGACCAAACCTCTTCGGAACCTTGAAATCAATGGCGGAATTTGGGCGCGATTGATCAAGTAACAAGTCAGAAAGCAGTCTCACCACAAACCGCGTTTACGCCATAGACCAACATTTGAAAGCATGCAACGGCTCTTTCGTAAGAGTACGATTCATCCGCTCTGCCACACCATTTTGCCGAGGTGTCCTCGAATAGTCAAATGTCTTGCAATACCATGATCGCACAATATTTATCAAACTCACCATTGCAAAATTCCAATCCATTATCAGTTCTAAGTTTCTTGATTTTTACGCCGTTTGATTTTCAACTAAAGCCTTCCACTGAAAAAAGCGAAAAGCTTCATTTTTGTGTTTCAAGAAATAAACCCAAACTTTGCGAGAAAAATCATCAATAAATGTAATCATGTACTACATCCACCGAGAGAAGGAAACTTAGACTTTCCTAAAGATCGAATGTATATAATCAAGAATTCCTTTAGTTTGATGAGTTGTCAGACTAAATCGACCCTTTTTGTTTGCCAAAAATACAATGCTCACAGAAATCAAGTTTGCCAATATTATGTAAAGAACCTTTCTTGCATAAGAGATGCATACCTTTCTCACTCATGTGACCCAAACGCATATGCCAAAGTTTGGTGATGTGAGGAGTCGATGCAATGGAAGAAACAATTGCAATACACAGAATCGTGGATCCTTGCAAGTAATAAAGATTATTTGTTCTATTGGCTTTCAAAACAACGAGGTTGCCTTTCAAAATCTTAAGAACACCATTTTCTCCAACAAATTTATATCCCAAGGATTCTATGGTGCCAAGAGAAATAAGATTTCTTTTCATTCGGGAACATGACGGACATTTGAAAGAGTCGAATGTGCCATCATAGGTTTTAATTTGAACAGAACCAATTCCAGCAATTTCAAGTGGAGACTCATCACCAATCACAACATCACCACTACTAACAGGATCATAAGTAGAAAACCACTCTTTGTATGGGCAGATATGAAAGGTGCAAGTGAATCAATAACCCAAGCAGTTTGATTCCTTGTTTTTGTAGAAGTGACTAAAGCATGCTAATTAGAGCCTCCCATCGATTCACTTTGAACAATACTAGCCTCAGCAGATTTAACAGATTGAGTTTTATTGCCTAGTTCTTCCTTTCTTTTCAACTTATAGCAATCCGAAATATGATGAGTTGTTTGCTTGCAATAACGACAAAAAAGCTTATAATTACGGTGTCTCGATTTAGATCTAGACTTTGATCTAGAAGAATTGCCTTTATGTGATGATCTACCTCTAGTAATTAATCCCTCAGCCTTAACTTCAGAACGAGAATCAATATCAAATTTCTCCTTAGATAACAAATTTGATTTAACATTCTCAAAGCTAAGAGTATCATTATTTCCATAGAGCATAATCTCCTTAAAGTGTTTAAAGGTAGCAGGCAAAGAGACAACCAAAAGAATAGCCTTATCCTCATCATCAATTTTTACATCTAATTTCTCAAGATCAATGATGATTGAATTGAACTCATTGAGGTGAGACTGAATAGATGTACCTTCTGCCATGCGAATCGTATACAGACGTTCTTTGAGGCGCAATTATTGGCGAGACTTTTCTTCATGTATAACGCTCCAATTTTGTCCATAATGAAGCTACCGTTGTTTCGTTGATGACTTCACGTAGAACATCCGTAGATAAGTCGAAATGAATGGCAGAGAGTGCTTTTGATCCAAATCCTCCCATTTGTCCTTTCCATATCCACCGGTTTGGGAAGCAATGCTTTCGTGACGCCAACTTTGTGAGAACGACTTTCATCCGAACTCGCCATCTGAAAAACTGATCGTGCCATCGAACTTCTCAATGTCAAATTTAGTAGATGACATGGTGTAGATCAAGAAAATATAAAAGGTTCTGTTGAAAAAAAAACTTCTGGAGAAAAAATCCTGGTACGGTTATTGGGTGACCGTAGCAAAGAAAAAAAACGGAACTCCCTGTGTGCACGGCTGGGTACGCGTAGCAATTTCAAGCTGCTGATGTCAGCGATGATGTCAGCTCGACCGGATCTAATGTGGCCGGATTTCTGGTGTAGATCGTGTGGCCGGTCGGTGGTGGCGCGGTGCGGCCGAGGAGGCGCCGGGCGACGGGCGGCGCGGCGTCGGGCGCCGAGATGGCGCGGCGCGACCGGAGGGCGCTGCGGCGCCGGCGGCCGAAGAGCGCGCGCGGCCGGAGGTGCGCATGGCGCTGGCCGCCTGGCGCGGAAGATGAACAGTGCTCCGCGAAAATAGTAGATCGATAATACTCTGATACCACTTGTTAGGAATAGACACAAGATTTACGTGGAAAAACCTCTCCAATGCGGAGAGTAAAAAACCACGGGAGACAAATCTTTATTCCAATGGCATGAGTTACAAGTACAAGGGGTGGGCGTATTTATAATAGCCCAGAGAGATGGATTTGAATACAACTCTATTAAAGATAGATTCCATGTAGGAGATAAACTATTTGAGTCATAATCCAACATTAACAAACCATGACACAAATATGATGAAAATGCAACTACAGGGACAAAATTGCTGATCAAATTTTCACCTAATGCCACGACAAATTACTGAAGCATAATGGCAACACCTTCAGTGAGAGAGCATAATGGCAACACCTTCAGTGAGAGAGACGAGAGATACCAGCCCAGCATCTTCTTGAGGGACATGGACAGCGTGCTGCAGCGGGTGGCCCTGAGTGCGTCGAGCTCGGCGAGGACATCGTCAAGGGTCCAGCTTGGATGGGGCCGAGGGCCTTTGCCTCCGCTGCCGCCGCGCTCGCCAGCACCATCAGCACGACGCAGCTTTTTGAACTTGGAAAATTTTCAGAATCAAATGGACATATGAACAAGTATCACATTATTCAGATAAATAGGAGAGATGTGAAAATTCAACTATTGATCAAAACGCCACATGACCAAGCTAGCAATTTGCAGCTACAATTATGGCTAAGTTCAAGCCTCTATTTTGATACAATAAGGTTAAGAGAGGAGTACCTAACCTGAGAAGGTTGATTATGAAGCGGGGGCCTCTCCCCATCTGCTACTTCCATGAGAGGCTAGCTGCGGTACTGAAGAATATTGTTCCCTCTCCTGTCTGCTAGACAATAACAAAACAAAAATAATTTGAGGATATGAAAACTTTACATTTTAAACAAATAAGTTACAACATAAGCTTCTAGGATCTTTTCAGTAGTCATTAATATATAATTTCAAGATATTTCTGGCAAATTTCAGAAACAAAGTATCCAATCTCCTTAATCTCTATAGAAATTCATCAAATACTAGACTCCTAAACAAAGAAAAGGCAATATGTTCTATCTTCCTTTTCTTTGTCACTTCTGAGATATTTGTTCCCTTCTCCAGATATAATTTCACCATCTGAGGTTTTATGGATATAACTAACTAGACTACTAGAGACATGCTTAACTTAAAAGGAAACACAAGAGCATTACAGACCTGAGAGCACAAGCCTTAGGAAGCTACATATTTACCAAAGTTTACCCAAACACTTGAAACAAAAAGTCTTGAGTGGGCTGCAAATTAATTACTTCCTGTAAATAGTACTAGTAATGTAGTACATTGGTCTTCAGGTCAGTGTATTAACATGTAGAACGTGAGAAATGTTCTTGACTAACTGAAAGTGTTGTTCTGCTCATTGTGATTACAGGTTACAGAAGACAGATGACTAATTACATGTTCGGTTTGTATAATAAATGAGAGAGACCAGATAGAATAACTAGTGCATGCCATAGAATTCAGGGTTATCTCCAGCAACAAGAATAACTACAATTTTATATAGTATCGAGAGCTCTCTGTAGATAAAATTTAGATAGTTCATGGCATCAAAAGTTCCCTAGACTGGTCCTGCGAAGACAAGTACAATCCTAGTCAATGATAAAGGTGCAGCTCCCTTGACTGGTCCTGCAGAAATGTCTGCATCTTCGCTCTATCATAGAGGGATGTGAGATTTACACTACACCATGGGGCACATTTACCGACAGTCATCTGTAGGGAAAGGTCGAGTACCAATAACAGCAAATATTTAGAGATTCAACATCGGCAATCTGTCGGCAATGCTCACATAGACCGACTACCTATCTGTCGGTATATCTTGCTTTGGCAGACTATCTGTCGGTAAATCTTTTGCAATAGCTAATCGGTCAGTAAAAATTTATAGAGGACCATCTATCGGTCGGCGTAGGGTGGTAGACATGCAAACGTGCGGAGGCCAAATAATAGGCGTGGAGGGGAAAAAGAAGCGTGTCACCGAAAAAAGGGAAGGCGACAGAAAAAAGCACATTAGCCTTGTCTAGAAACACAACACCTATCCATCCCAGCCCCAAACCCTGCCACCGTCGCATAAATGGCGTTCATAGTATGATATCTTTCACTTGCATTTGTGACATGGAACTCATAGTGGCCAGCAATTTCAGGTAGTAGTGGTAACAGCTAATCAATTTCCTTTCTTATGCTTTTGTTCATGTGGCTCTGCATACCAGTTGTTCGATGTATTGCCCATATGGAGCTTGATGCATCACAAGTTGGTTTTGGAGTAATTACTGGGCATGTTTTTAAATGCAGGAATAATATACTCAGCAAACATAAACAGAGTGGTCGAATTTCTGCTCTAGACTAACATTGGGAAATTTGCATTGAAGCTGGTTGAATTTCTCTTGTAGGACTCGTAGGACGTCACTAAACTATATTGATTGACAAGTGCAATAACAATTGGCCATATCTTTCTTCTACCTTGGCAAGAAAAATCATCAACTCCATTTTAAAGAATTGAGTTGCTTCACTACTACAGAAAGTCTAATACTAAACACCAAATCACAAACAGTTTTGTGAAACCGTCTGTGATGTACACTATCACAGACGGTTTTAATTTGGAGACCGTCTATGGTGTTTGTGGCGGGAAAAAGGAGTATCACAGACGGTTCTTACCGATGAACTATCTGTGATACTGAAATATCACAGACAGTTTTATATTAAAAATCGTCAGTGATAATCCAGATTATCACTGACCCATAAATTCAGACGGTTCAAAAAACCGTCTGTGATGATGTTTTTGAACCGTCTGTGGTGATGATTTCTGCAGTAGTGCATACTTCTAGTTCAGGCAATCCAAAACTCTCTGCCCACTACAAAGTTCAGGTTTTCAGTGCTTTATCTTTTGCTTAATCATAAATGTTTGTTGCCTTGGTCCAACCATATGCACATATTTTGCTCTTTGTTTTCTTTTTCTTTCCTTTAGAGTACGGATGTAGATGCAGAGCAAGCTTTGGATCCAACTCTATTGGAGTCAATTGGTGTCAAAACTGGTGATTTACTTCTCTCACATGAGCATGTTAACTTACATAATTCTTTCTTGCACGAACAGTAAAGCTTTGGTGGTTGGGCCCATGGTTCGAAAAACCGGCGGTTACGCCGGTAACCAGATTTCTCGGTGGGTACCAAAAAATAAAAAAAACCGGTTGAGTTTTTTTAGCATTTATATTTTTGAGTATTTTGTGACTACGTAACACACCTTCTACGTTGGTTTAGGTCTTTTTTGTTCTAGATTATGTTAGAATGGGCCCATAAATGAGATACATTTTCTTAATTCCAAAGTATGCAATATTTACTACGATATTACTAAGGAAAGGTGGGAGAGACCAATTTATAAGATAGAGTTCATGTCACTCCTTGAATTATGAATGTGGATGGCATGATGATAGCTTTGGCTAATCACACACATGCGCACGCCCGTACGCACGTATTCGCGTATTTTCGCGTGAAAATCACTTGACTTGTGACTTCACGTGGCGTGGGCACTGACGTGGCGTAGTGTGACACGTCACTTGGCAGATCAAGTCCACCTTTATTTTTGCTGAACCGTGCATCACTCTCTTTCAGTTTGAATGAGATTCAAACGTTTGAATTTAGATATTTATTGGGTTTTGATGAAATGTAGTTACCAGCAGGTAAATAGTTAGTTAAATATGCCAGTTACCAGTGGGTAAATGACTGGTTAAATATATCAGTTACCAGTGGGTAAATGACTGTTTTAATCATATCAGTTATCAATCTGCCTATATATATGTGCTTGTAGATGTCCAGAGTAGATACCCAAGTAGCTCACTGCATCCAATCTTTTCCTTCTACGAACTTGTGCTCTTGTGTTGCGCCGTCTGAGCCTCGTTGACTCTTCTTCCCAGTGTGCACCGTGAAGAAGAGGAGCGGTATCTCCGAGCCGTTGCTACCGTGAAGACCTGCACGGGGGCGGCAATAAGGTTTCTAGGCAGCGCACATCTGCGCGACCGCTCATTGTACTGCGACATCTACATTCTGCTCTGCATCACACTTGCGCTGCTTCCTGTTCTTCATCAAACCCAACAGTAAGTCGTTCGTGTATTCGTACGATTTTGATACTATATTTTTCTTACGTATATTCCGAAATATGATGTGTAGCCTACTGTTAGTAGTTAGCTTTGCATCATTAGTATATTGTATTTGTCTCCTAGTAAAACTTGAAATTAAAATATTGCCTACATTTTCAACAGATTACCTATTGTATAAGCTAAATATGCTTTGAAACATCTCAAATTCAAAATTTTTTGTATTTTGCCGGTTTTTTTAGTGGTTTCTCTGGTTGTTTTGGGCTATAACCGGCCGGTTGTTTAGATTACCGATTTCAAATTTAAATTTCAAAACTTGAAATTTGATCGGTTTTCTCGATTTTTCTACACAATGGAGCAGACTGCACGCTCTCCGTCGGGATTTAGGCCGGTATCGGTTTTGGAACCTTGGTTGGGCCTAATATTAGATAAGGCAAACCAATAAGCTACTGTTCAAAAATGCATAACTCTTCTCCTCTTTGATGTTTGCTGCAAGTGAATGAGTGTAATTCTCTCGTAGTAGGTGACTATTGATGATTCTATTTTTAGGACATATTCTAGGTAATGCATTTCATGTAACTATTATACATGTAGGAAACAATGACGATCTAGGTCGAAAGATCTTACATACACTATATATGAGACCAACTGATGACACAATAATATAATAATTTCCGCAGTGTCTCATGGTGGGTCAGTCCAACATCATGTTCTCTAACATATTTTCACATCATTGATATCTCATATCCATGATCCATGAAACATGATCATCAATCAATATATGTGCTAATCTGTAAATTATAATTATTCCACATAATGATATAAGATCAGAGATAATTTAGAATAACATCAAAAACATAAATAAATAATTCCACGAACAAGTCACATACTTATTGATCAATATGAAAAATATTTATTCAAGAGACAAAATAACATATTATTCAAAAGATCATAAACATAAAAGTGATGCAATCATCTCCATGATTATCTCTAAGACATATCACTAACATAGATAGATGAGGATTGATCTCCATAGGTTATCTTTATCACTTACACGTCCTTGGCATATATCAAGATCAAGAAGGAAGAAAGAAGATCAACACCAACACGATCAAGAGCACTTCGACCAAAGCAAGATAATTCCATGAGAGATTAATAAAGTTGATCTATTGTTAGTTGAGAATAAAGGTTTTACAACCACTCCATCTAGAGTATAAAAGAGCACACCTCAACACTCATACTTCTTAAACCCTAACTCTAGAACCTTGGCTAGAATAAGGAAAGATTAGATGGTTAACTAGCAAGTCTCTATCTTAACCTGTTAAATAAATAGGGCAACTAGTACCAATCTAACTCTAATAAATAATATCCATTAGCAATATGAGGAAAACCCGTTAACTCTACACAATATGGGTTTTAGTCACACACTATATTTATGCATGCTTTTTAAAGCACATAATTCTGAATCTACTAAGTCCTTAACATTTTATCCAACTTGATCTTCTTAACTTTTCCTTAATCTAAATTGCTTTCCCAAGCATCGCTCAAGCGCTGCGATTTTGATCAAGGTTGTTTCTGGTATTCTGGCCAACCTACCAAAATAACCCTCCTTGACCCAATCTTCATCTTTCTTGTAAGCAATCGTCATACTTATCACGTGTAGGTGCATCATTATCTTACCACACGTCGATAAGTCTATCCCATTCTGGACCACGTCTCATTTAGACCGACCAAGCCATATAGTGCAACCTGTCGCTTGAACATTCCCTTTAATATTTTTTTTGCCTTCCTTGTGCCGTACGTGAGCTCAGCCATCACACTCAGCATCCCTGATCGTTCTGGGCCTCAACTTCTCCATGAGCATAGTCTCGATTCTCTCCATTGACCATGGTTGACTTCGAGCCTCTCTCCACATCTAAAGATAAATAAATTATTTTTAGATATAATTTCTTTACAATTTGACTTATGTTAGCTAAAACATGCATCATGCAACATATATGTACTGACCTAACGTAATTCAAATCACCCTATGACCAAATTTCCCGAAATCATAAATTCCAGCTGAAACTAAAACACCTAGCCAATCAGACTGCTACCTAGCCGGTCTGACCACTGACCACACCTGGTCAGACCACTAGAGCTAGCTAGTCTGACCACCACCTCTAGCTGGTCAGACCACCATGTCTGCAAGATAATTTGAAAAACTATAAGTTTACAAAAATCCAAATCCCAATCCCTCTAATTTAGCAATGGTTTATCACAACAAAATTTTAAACATTCTCACATGGTCTTTCGATAGGACGTTTTGAGAAATGAAACTTAGTTCTCCCATTTAGCTTAGAGTGAGATGCTTAAGCTCGATCAGCGGTTAGTTAATCACAAGGAGGTGTTTAAAATTTCACCTGTTCATATTGGTTCTACTTATGACTTTTAATTGTGGCTGATGAATAATAGTAACTAGTAGAAGTGGCTGATAGAAATGGTTGATGAATAATATTGGCTGATGAATAGTAGTGTGTTATGTAAGAAAGACGGTGTAAGAAAAAATACTACAACATTCGGACCGTCATACGTCTTACGAAATTGTGACATAATAAAATACAAAGTACGTTATAATATGTGAGAGATGAATAGTAGTGGCCTAAGATACTCCAATATGCGATACGGTTATAGCGGTACAAATACGATGATATGATATTTTGTTGAAAGAAAGATACGGTGATACGGTAGGTATACATGTTTTTAAAATTATAAAAAAATATAGATAGGCGAGTCAAAGTCTTCTTACCATTCCGGCGTTCCCTACGGTTGTCCTGCGAGTCAAAGTGGGTCATTCCTCTTCGTCTTCAGCTCAACATTTGTAAATTGTAATGTAAAGTGGGCCATTCCTTTTCGTCTTTAGTTGAACATTTGTAATGAAGTTTGTAGTTAGTTCAGTGAAAGATATAATTTATGATAATCTAAGACATGGAATATTGTCAGGTATAAACCTTGGAAATGTTTGTTCAGCTCAACTTAAAAACCTTCTGAGACGAACATGATGCTGCATCAGTTTGACAGTTTCTGCCAGATGACAGCATGAGACCAAAATGAAATTAGCAATATGAAAGCATATCACACACACAGCGTCCATACAGATGAAACATGAAAGCAAACACAGCTATCGGACGATCAGCATCTCTTACCTGACAATGTTTTAAGTCCATGTTCAGAGATTTGATCACAGTAATTGCATGCCAAACTTTGCATATTTGAGCAATCCTTAAGAAGATTCAATCCATTATCAGTCATATAGTCACATCAGAAAAACAGATGTCAACAGATAGCAAGGATTGCCCTTGAGAAGCCACTACTTCTGTCCAAGCATCCTTCACTTCAGGGTACTCTCCCAGACAATATCCTGATAGAGAATAGCATGGAAGGTCAATTGGTAGTTTTATAGACTAGCTTATCCCAGATCCAGCGAAGCCTCCATGTTTGGTCTTTTTTGACCTAGCTCACTAAGTAAACTGGACAACTTTGTAGCTTAGCTTGCAACTTATACCATGAGCAGGAAGCATCATCTGACTTGGAATAAGGTAGCTGTTGCCTAAGTGAACTGAACTGGTCTACTAGCTCTACCGTTCCACCTCCAAAACCTCACCGCTGGCCATCTCCATTTACTAAATCTTTGCACCCAGTCGAGTAGCATCATCTTGCTCTCAGGAACCCATTGTGCGTATCATTGAGCCTTGCCAGAGACTGCATCTCCATCGCGTCATTGAGCCGAGCACCGTCGCCACTGTTCTCACCGCTGACCATCATGCTGACCTCCTCTGCTAGATTCGAGCCAGTAGATGAGTTCACTGTAGCTTGAGGAAGCTAGAGCTAATCTCGCCAACTCGCCGTCATTCGTCGTTGCTGACGTCGATATGCCGCTACCATCAATCTGGCCACATGGACGTCCACGTGTACTACCACGTCAATGCCTAATCAACAGCTATGTCAATGTCACCTCAGCATGCTTTGCGCGTGTGTGTGCCGCATGTTTGCTTGCACCAACCTAGCCTAGACCAGTTCAGTGGACCGAGTCAATGACATATGGGTCCAACATTTTGAATTTCAGGAATTTCTCAAAAATAAAAGATTTTGGAATAATCTATGGGTCCCACTTGTCAGTCTCCCAATTCTCTCTCTTTTGTTTTTCTTGATTTTCTCAACCAATCCAACATCCAAAAGCCTGTTCTCTCTCATACAAACTCTAATTGAGCATGTTCAAGCCTCAAAATTCATATAAAATCTATGGTGAATTTTATTAATTTTTTGGAGCTTGTTTGTTCTTGGTTTTTGTTTGGTTCTCTTTCATGCGAGTAGACTTTGATGCCTCGGAATCGTTCCTTGAGCAGGAGAAGTAGTTCAAGATAAAGACTTCATCGAAGGTAAGTTGTGCAATCATGATCATGTTGAACCCAGTTTTTATAAAATTATCTTGTATTTAAATTATTGCATTGCTATTTATTAAAAATACCTTAGGAGGTAGTTATTGTCCCAATTGCTATTTATCCACGTTGTCATTTGTATGCCATGATCATTTGTCACCCTAGGATGGTTATTATCAGTTGGTCGTTAATTTGTCACCAACATGGGTTGGTTAGATTGCTTAGCCATGTTGGGAATTATGGAACATCATTTTGAAATATCAAATTAAATTTGATTAACGATATATGGAATCGCTTTGTGAATACCTTTATGCATTATGTGTTATCATTGATGGCATGTGTTGCACTTTAACATTAAGGATAGATAAATGGTTTAAATTGGGGTGATTGAAAGAACAGTGTGCTTGTGGTTTGTGGAAAGTTGGTGAATTTATGGAATAGTTAGAGAATTTGGATAGCATCACCCTAGTTAGTTAAGAACTTAACTTTGTGTACCATTGAACTAAGCCACAATCGTATAATCACATGTCTGGTATGGCACAAACCTAGCTCATTGTGTTACCGAGTTGTAGTATTGACTCCTTAAGTTGTAAGATAGACTATGCAGAGTGTGTAACTACTTATGAGGGTTGCATCATATGGACAAAGTATATCATTTACAAATCCAACGACGAGTTCCCTTGTTCACCACATCAGTGCTATGTGATCACGGTGTGGGTGAAGAGGATGAGGGTCATCGGGAGGGGTCAATACTAGGCTGATGTTCTTAAAAGGCTTTGTTATGATCATCTTAGTCACACATCTAATGAAGCGTGTAATTGGCCGAGAGGATGAGTTGATCATATCATGTAGGAACAGTTGTATAAACTCTGTAGAGTGTTAAATAAATTTATTCGAATAGCCATGTTCGCGGTCATGGACATGTTCAGGAATTTCATACGAGGGTTAGATTTTCATAACCAAAAACCTTGAAAGGAAATGTAATGTGAAATTGATGAATAAGCTATGTGGGAGCTTGTTACATTGTTACCTGTTTTATTCAAATTATGCTTTCGATTTATTTATTATATTTACAAGTTAAATTTATCTTTCTGCAAAGCCCAAGTTAGCCATTTTCTTTTTTTCAAGCCTTGCATTTATAAATTTCATTCTGTATACACAACTTATTGAGAACTCTATGTACTCACCCTTTCGATCAACACAACTCAGTTGTCAAAAGAGAGGAATCTTCACCACTCTTTGAGGAGTACTACGGAGGAGGTTAAGCGCTAGATCGAGCAACTCTAGTTAATTGCCTATGGCTTGAGATGGGTTATATTTTCCCGCTAGAGTTATCTTTTTTATTGCAAGTTTCTTCTTTAGTTTGAAGCTCTGCAAGGCATATTAAATGTAAACTCTAATTATAAGATCACAATCATTTAATTAAATAATATTAGCTATTTTCCTAATTATTTGTGTGTATGGATGATATTACATCAATATTGTCACTGTATGTACTAGCGTTATCCTAAACTAGTGTAGTATATACAGATAGTCTAAATTTGTATATTCAGTTCCGACACAAATCCAGCATAGTTTCCTTCTTTGACCACATCCTCATCCATTCTAGACAAGCCCGTGCACAGCGTCCACCACGTTGACGCCGTCATTCTATGGCCGTAGGTTCCTCTCATTTGGGCGTAGCCATGGGAGCAAGGAATCCGATGAAGCTTTTCGTGTGGAGTGCAAGGTGTTCGATGAATTGCCCCAAAAGATTTGGAATTCAAAAAAAGCCTGTTTTGAGGATATGTTCTAACGGTAGTAGTTTTTACCATTTAATCAAAAGAAATTACACTTTATGTCTACATGCACACTACTGAAAGAATGGAGATAACACTACACACCATAAGACACTTTTGCCTACTCTAAGATTAGTCGGGAATACACCCATTATCCGATAGCTCTTCTGTTGGCAAAGACATTGCCGACAGATAGCCATCGGTCGCAATAATGAGGGTCGGGAAACTCTTTGCCTATAGCTTTGCCGATAGACAAAACCTTTTCCGATGGACAAAGTTTTTCTGACAGATACACCATTGCCGACAGATAGAAGAATTGCTGACAGATATTCTATAGTTGTTCGGTACTTTTGCCAACATATAGTTTGAGTGCGAATTACTCTAGAGACCCAAAAAGATGTGCATTTAAATACATTAATGCTATAGACTAGTCCACATACAATATCCACATAGAAAATAGATATTCCATTGAACTTGTAATCAACTCATGTATTGTCTTAACTGTGTCACAGTCCACACACATACATTGCAAGTCAAAATTACAATCCAATGCTTTTTTTATTTTCAACAAAAGTAACAATAGTTCATCAACCATCCATATACTAAAATAAATAGGGGCTCATAACAAAGTTGTATGAAATAACAATTCTAGATGAGGTTACACTATTCGCACAAAAAAACAGAGGTTACACTATGTTTTTACTGATACTAAACATGCAATTGCACCATAGCAACAACAAATATCTCTACCATAACAAAATTAAAAACTGAGGACATACAGGAGGGAGTTGAATATAGCTACAAAGTATACTATTTTGCCCATGATAAGCTTAAAGGGCATGTGATACTTCGTGACTACAGCAAGGGAATATCACTAAAAATGTACCAGCTTACACAAAAGAGAAAGGTTTAATTACTTGAACAATAATGTCTTCCTTTCAGTTTTCAGTTAACTTTTGCATCCTAATTTAGATATATAATGGCAATTTTGTCTAGGCGTAAGTCAACATATTTTGTATTACTCAACTAACAGTTGCCCCAAGAAACTTCGTGTAATAGCATGCACGTATGGGTATACTGGAAAGTGGAAACTATACAAAGTAATCGATTAATCGGCAGTGAAGCACAAAGAAAGACTCTACGTCTATACTGTCTACCAAAAAGGAGCAAGAAGCCAATAACTAGCGGTTACCGAATACTACTCCATGACTGCATGGTCATAAAGGTAGCTTTCAGTTTACTATGAAATATGTGAAGAAATATAAACGATCAAGATGAAAATTGCCTCTCCTATATAATAGGAGAGATATCTTTAGACCCTTCGATGTGGTTGGATTAAGAAAGTGCATACACTACTACAGAAAGCCTAATACTAGACGCGAAATCACAGACGGTTTTGTCAAACCGTCTGTGAACGACATTAACACAGACGGTTTTAATTTGGACACCGCTCGTGTTGATGGCGCTGAGAAAACGAATATCACAGCATCGTTTATTAATAAACCGCTCGTGATATTTTCGTATCACAGACGGTTTGTGATAATCTGGCATTATCATAGACGACTTTTTATTTTAAACCGTCTGTGATAATCTTAGAATTATCACAGACGGTTTGTAATACAAACCCGTCTATGATGTTGTCTCGTCCGATGTTAATATATATATAACTACAGATCGAACGGTTTGTATTACAAGTTGCTTCTAATAACTTATAATAACCTACGCATGTAACTCATCGAGACAAGATCATAAATTAAAGGGAAATTTATTACAAAAGTCACACATAAAGAGATTCTCAGATTCTAATCTTTAGCGCTTCGTACGCTTCTTCTTCGACTTTGTCCGTTGGATGAGCCGCTGAGTTCTTGAACGCCGTTAAGATTGACCTTGCCCTCAAGACTTCCTCCTCCACCGGGCAAATGATCGTGAGCATAGTCCATAATCTCAAGAGGATTGCATTGTAAGCTTCCTCGCACTCATTGCTTCGCTTGATCGGCAATGCTATCCATTAGTCTGCAATGCCACAAGAGCTTCTTCCGCTCTGTGCACATTGTTGAGAAGAACTAGGGTGAGGGCGAATTCCTTTCTTGAGCGGCAGCGAGACGCCTCCGTCGACGGCGGATGATCAGGTCGAGCTGACGGATGCAAGAAAGTTGGGGAAGGAGAGCGGGCGTGCAGCGGAGAAGCCGCTCCAGACGCAAATTGCTGGCCGCCTGTGCAAGGTTCCGGCCGAACAACTCTTGATGAACAAATGAGAGGAAGGAGATGATCACTCAAGCCATATTGCATGTACTGCGTTGAGAATTAGGCCGGCGCGCATATTTAACCTTTAGCAGAGACGGTTCGTATACCAAATTAATGATCGAGATGGTTCAGATGCCGAGACGCTCAGATAACGATAGTGCTACGAGTCCCGATGGAGCTATCACAGACGGTTTTACTTTTGAGACCGCTCGATGAGTATCACGACGGTTCTTACTAACGAACCATCTGCGTGATAGTCAAACATCATCACGACGGTTCTTACCAATGAACCGCCTGCGTGATAATCTGGAATATCACGCACGGTTTTTAATAAAACCGCTCGTAGTAAGTATCATGACGGGTTTGTTTAAAAACCGCTCGTGATAATGCCGCTATGTATTTATTGCGCCGCCGCATCGCATCGTCTTCATTTCGATCCGCATCTTAGCCCAAAGGTCGCACTGGAGGCGCAAGGCTTTCGTGCCAATTTTTTTGTGGAAGGAGGCTTATTTGGTGAGAGCTTTGAAGATTCATTGAGATCTTGGTTGCCCTAGATATGGTTAGTAATGAAATTTGTTTGATCTAGCTAATTAATTTTCGTGAATCGTTATATATATATATATATATATATATATATATATTTTGAAGATCTAGCTAATATTTTAGATTTAGCTAGCTCAATGTATGTGGTACATATATAGTAATAATTAATTAAATTAATTTTAATACTAAGTTGTTATATATGTACATTATATAGGACCAAGTGGATGTATACCGCAAACCGTGTGAGTGAAGAGTACATTAATGGCGTGTCCGCTTACAAGAGTCGCGAGGAGGATATGTTGAATAAGGGGTGGAATATATGTATTGTCCATGCAATCGATCGTGAGAATTTGAACATATTTAAGAATCGAGCAGATTGAAGCGCACTTGATTCGGAGGGGTTTCAAAAAGGGATATACGTGTTGGACCAGTCATGGCGAAGTCAATGATATGTCACGGATGACATCGCCGTAAGTCAATGATATGTTGCCGGATGATGATTGTGGTTCGATTCAGATAGGCTGCACGATGACAACTGGATCGATGCTTCGTGATATAGAAGAGAACTATGATGATAGAGAGTATATTAAATTTCGAGGCTTGATGGAGGACTCAGAGAAACCTTTGTTCACGTATTGCAGGTCAAAGTACACGGTTGTCACCTGTGCTTGAACTGTTGAAATTGAAGGCAAGCAACGGTTGGTCCGACAAGAGTTTCACGCACGCTATGTCTTTTAGCTGACATGCTTTCCGGAGGGCAATGAGTTGCCTAAAACCACGATAAAGCCAAGAAGGTTTTTGTCCATTGGGAATGGAAGTAGAAAGAATATATGCATGTCCGAACGATCAGATCCTCTACCGTAAAGAGTATGCAAACATGCATGTCTGTCCGGTGTACAACGCATCCCGCTACAAACGTAACAATCAATCAGATGATGATGGCGAGAGAACAGAGGTGAAGAGAGGACCTCCTGGAAAGGTGGCATGGTATCTTCCTATAATTCCCCGTTTGAAGTGGTTTTTTGCGAATTCAAAGGAGGCAAAACTGTCTCAGAGGAGCGCAAGAAGGATGGAATGCTGAGACACCTTGCTGATTCCACCCAGTGGAGAAACATCGATAGGTACTTTGCAGATTTCGGTGCAGAACCGAGGAATATAAGGTTTGGATTGAGTACAGATGGAATGAATCCTTTCAGTAGCATGAGTAGCCGACATAGCACTTGGCCTGTGACTCTTTGCATCTATAACCTTCCTTCTTGGTTGTGTATGAAGCGAAAGTATATTTTGTTGTCGATACTTATCCAAGGGCCAAAGCAACCTGTGAATGATATTCATGTGTACCTAACGCCGTTGGTGGAAGATCTAAAAGTACTGTGGGACGACGGGGTACAGGTATGGGATGCATACAAACGAGAGAACTTCACTTTGCGCTCCTTATTGTTCTGCACCATAAATGATTATCCCGCACTTGCTAACTCGTCGGCCGAGTACAAAGGTGCCAAAGCTTGTACTCACTGCTTAGATGGTACCGAGAGTGTGTGGCTGAAACACTCACGCAAAACCGTGTACATATGTCACCGCCGATTCCTTCGGAGGGCTCACCCATACCGCAAGATGAAAAAATAATTTGACGGAGAGAAGGAGGACGGTTCAGCTCCAAGGCATTTAAGCGGAAAAGAGGCTTATAATATGGTTAAGGATTTAAATGTCGTCCTCGGAAAGGGACGTAAATTGAGAGGTCATGAGAAGAACATCTGGAAGAAGAGATCAATATTTTAGGACTTACCTTATTGGGAGTACCTAGATGTTCGACACTACATCGACGTCATGCACGTATAAAAGAATGTGTGTGACAGCTTGATTGGTCTCTTACTGAACATTCGTGATAAAACAAAGGACGGCATCAACGCACGGCTTGACTTGGCTGATATGGACATCAGGCGTGAGTTAGCACCGAGAACAACAGATAATGGACGAACGTACCTTCCCCTTGCGTGTTACACTCTGTCCAAGGTCGAAAACAGAATCGCGCTCGTGCTTGCATGGTGTCAAAGTTCCGTCTGGTTACTCCGGCAATGTGAAGAAACTTGTTTCGATGCAAGATTTGAAGTTAAATGGAATGAAGTCTCATGATTGTCATGTGCTGATGACACAGATGATCCCTATTGCAATTCGGAATATTTTGCCGATCAAAGTCCGAGAGACAATCATGAGGCTATATTATTTCTTTAACACAATTGCTTAGAAGGTCATCGATCCCGAAGGACTAGATGCTCTGCAGGACGAGGTGGTGATGACTCTATGTCATCTTGAGATGTATTTTCCTCCTTCATTTTTTGATATCATGGTCCATCTCATTGTTCACGTTGTGTGGGAGATAAAAATGTGCGGGCCCGTATTCCTACGTAGCATGTACCCGTTTGAGAGGTTCATGGGAATTCTCAAGTCATATGTACGGAATCGGTCTCGGCCGGAGGGCATCATCGTCGAAGGTTATGCAAGCGAAGAGGTCATTGAGTTTTGCGTCGATTATATGGCTCAGATTCAACCGATAGGTGTGCCTCAATCTTGTCATGAGGGGAGGCTCAAGGGTATCGGAACTATAGGAAGGAAAGCAATCACTCCAGATATAGATGCGTATGCGCAAGCCCATTTCACGGTCTTGCAACACATGACTGAAGTGGCCCCTTATGTCGACCAGCACAAGGATGTGCTTCGGCAACAGAATCCGGAGCAACCGAATGTTTGGATCATGAGACAACACAACAGTCGGTTCAACCAATGGTTGAAGGAGCAAATCGCTAGTAGCTCGTCAAGTGAGATGTTGACATGGTTGGCAAAAAGGTCAATATTTACAGTTGTGACATGACAAGAATATGACATAAATGGGTACACATTTTACACACAAAGCTCGTGGATGTAAAAGCACTAACTGTATCAGCAGATCCGCATAAATGCGTCAAGATCGATAGGGTGAGAAACTCATACTATGGGTTCATAGAAGAGATTTGGGAGCTCGACTACGTGGTTTTCAAGATCCCTTTATTTCACTGTCGTTGGGTGCATCTCCCACAGGTGAAGGTTGACGAGTACGGTGTTACTACCGTGGACCTCCAACGTCTCGGGTACAAAGACGAACCATTCGTACTCGCCAACCAAGTTGTTGAAGTTTTCTATGTAACCGACCCGGCAAATAAGAAGCGCCATGTAGTGCTTCATGGAAAAAGGAGAATTGTCGGAATAGAGAATGTAGTGGACGAGGAAGAATACAATCAATTTAACGAGTTACCTCCTTTTGGAAATGGCATATGGTCAACGATTTAACAATGTGACGAAACTAGTTACGCATTTATTGATCATCACGAAAGGTTAATTTTTAAAGGAAATAAGCAAGTGGAATGAGAATGGCGACATATATGTATGTATGGGATGTATATGCATGTGAATTGGCTTTTATGTATATAACAATTAATGCATGCATGTGTGTGATATGTAGGTAAATTTTGAGAATGAGTCATACAAATGTATCTCTATGTTCATTAATGTTGTAAAGAAATATACCGGTTGTTGTAAAGAAATAACTACACTGGGCAAAGGCTTATTGAATGCTGGTTGGTGCAGGTATATTAACTATAGTCGGGCAAAGCCTTATTACAGACAGTTGTAAGATTTCCTAAGACAGAATGCGAGGGTAGATTTCCTGTGGACGACATCTTACAAGCAACGAAGTGCAAGCTCCAAGTGAGATATGCCTCCGTTGCCTTGTGCGCTGCTTGGGGCCTGGCATATCCGTCCGGTGAAGGGGCCATGGTGCACCGTGCACCTTTAGCTCCAGGCTTCGGAAAAGTGTTTGTGGATGGTGTGCATGCCAATTTCGATGTTGTCCCGCTACCGAAGCCCTCCAACGACGAGATCGTGACTCTAGGGTAAGCCATTGGAACCTTCATCCAGTGGCCCAAAAGTGACATTTGCCTGGAGGCTTCTTCACCGGTGGTAGGTTCACAAGGGCAAGACGAACCAGAGCAACTTGCACTAGTGCTATCTCCACAAGGTCTACCTCCACCACCGCTACCTGCACTGGTGATGAGTCCACGGGAGCTATTCCCAGTGCAACAACTTCCACCGGTGCTATTTTACAATCGACCTACACCGAGGTAGGAAGGACAGCCGAGGCAGCAAGGGCAAAGCAAAGAACACCGATGATGATATCCCGTACCTGCCATTGGCCCGCAAATTCGTGCTTGGCGAGCCGATGGTCGACCTGGTGATGTGCCTCCCATTCCTATCAGTACGTTGCAGGACATTACACACTTGGTATATGGAACAATCTAATAAGCCAAAGGATGAACAGTGCACAGGTCTCACTGTCAAATTTAGGTAGCATCATTTCCAGCACGAATTTCAAGATAGTGTCTTCGTGGTGACCTTCGATGATTTATTTGATCTTTTCACGCTCAACGCTCTGACGCCTCACTGCTCGATGCTCGACATCGTAAGTGTGTACAATCACGATCTCTGCTCATGTCATACCGATAAATGTCATATATAATTTGTTACTTTCGTGTGTATATATATAGACACATGTTGACTCAAGCTAGAGCATCCAAATCATCGGTTGGTTTCTTGGACCCACACTTGGTCGCTAGTTATACCATCAACGAGGATGCTGATGTCGTCGAGAGGTACCTTGCAGCATCACTGCTGGCTTACCGCGATAAGGAATATATACTGATGCCCTACAATCAGGAGTTTCATTGGATTTTAATAGTAATTGTACCAAAGTGGAACAGGGTAATATACCTTGATTCCCTAAGTAAGAATAAAACCGACTACACAGTTATCAGCCAATTAATCGATAGGTAAGTAAATTTTTCAATCATAATTATATTGTACTCTTTCTTTCCTTCCGAATGACTAAGGTCAACCTTTTCGAATCACGTAGAACGTTCGCGATGTACGTTAAAAAGGCAAATCTCTCGACGCAAGGGGCCAAACCCCTAACACGCGAGCAAAACTTTACGGTATTCGTTAGTACATATTAATTAATCATATGCAACAGTTGGTAGTATTGATACCTCTTGAATTAACACATTCTGTTTTTTGCAGTGCCACCAGCAGCAGCCGGGCAACACGTGTGGATTCTATGTTTGCCACCATATGAAACTACTCCTCGATTCCTCAAGGATCACCAATCCCAATACTAAGGTTTGTCAATATTTCCATAATTACTTCATACTTATCAAGTTATATATATACGCACATTGATATTCCTATCGATAGGCTGCGTCCATCCCGAAAACTGCATTGCAACAGCTCAACCTTGAACGAATTCTAGGAGAGTCCGCGTACTTTTTGGTGGCTAAAGTCCTAGCTCAAAAGGGAGAGTTCCACAACCCACAATGATTTTTTTATTGCTCTTATCACTCCGGAATCGAGATCTCGTGAAAGAAATAGATCCATAATCAACGACTTATTAGGCTACACAAGCAATACTTGGATGGCAATCATGCACCATCCAAGTAATACTTATGCAGCCTGACAAGTTCGTTGATTATGGATCTGTTTCTTTCGCGAGACCTCGATTCCGGAGTGATAAAGCAATAAAAAATACAATGTTACCATCTAAGTGCAAATGCAATGTAGATCTTTTGCAATTGTGTATTGTTAATGGATATTTTACTTCATTTCAATTAATTGATTTGCGAAATAGATGTTTTATGTTTGTGAAATGAATTGAGATATGAATTGGATGTTATATGTTTGTGAAATGAATTGAGATATGAATTGGATGTTATATGTTTGTGAAATGAATTGAGATATGAATTGGATGTTATATGTTTCAAAATGAATTGAGATGTGAATTGTCTCAGTATGTGTACATGTTGATCCGCTTGTTTTAGAGGGCATGGCTAGTATTTCCGAGGCTAGCCAATAAATGTAAATAGATCTAGGGGTAGGAAAGAATATCACAGACGGTTTGTAATTCTGCATCGTCAGGATAGCTAGCATCATGCACGGTTGTTTCTTACAACCCGCTCAGTGATGTTATATCACGCACGGCCTCAGAAGTTACAAACCGCTCTCGTGATACATACACCATGCACGGCTTGAAAACCGTCTGTGATAACCTTCGATTATCACCGACCCATAAAGTCAGACGGTTCAGAAAACCGTCTGTGATGACGTTTTTGAACCGTTTGTGATAATGGTTTCTGTAGTAGTGATAGCCATGCCAAATATGGTTGACGAGTCAATCACAGCTAAGTAATCCACTACAGATTCGAGTAAAGGTTCGAGTTATCATACGATGGCATGTTTCTCACTTTAAATTCGATCTGGTATCATGAGGCAAAGGAATCGGTACAAAATCACTATATAGATTTGTCCGATATGTTCTTTATATATGTTTAGTTGTCGTTATGTCCTACTAGAGACCACTATCGACTTATGAACCAAAAAAGAATTTTCGGCCTATGGCTAAATATACATGAACCTATAGGGTCACACATTTAATGAGCTGGAATGATAAGAATTTGGATGATAGTCTCCGAGTGAGATCTGATTGGCGGCTATATAAGGAGAGGTGCGGGTGCTGAGCGAGACATCCTGAAAAACACCCATCGAAACCGTAGCCGCCACCTCTCATAATCCCCATCGTGCATGCTGGTGCTAGCACGCCAATGCATGGTGTTCTATCCCTAGACATGTAGACCTCAGTAGAGGCGCTGCTACGACTGCGATACTGATCGGGATGATCGTGAGGAGGAAATGGTTGGCCGAAGGATGATTGACTACTTCCACTAAATCGATGTGCTTTTTGTTGAATCGGCTGCTTCAACACTAATTCTTCTGCACTGCACGTCTAATGGTAACGATCTATAATCTCTTACTTGCATGGCTTCCTAGTTTACGCGGTAGAAAATTTTAATTTGTGATAGTGTAGCCTATTTGTATCCTAATAATCTAGGCATCATGTCTTACAAGCACTACTACAAAACAGGATATACTGGACGGGTAAATCACAGACGGTTCATACGGAACCGTCTGTGCTTAACTATCACAGACGGTTCATACTGCCACCCGGCTGTGATACTATCACAGATGGTTATTAACACGACCGCCCGTGATAATAGAGACATCAAAGACGATTCGTGTTAATAACCGTCAGTGATAGTTCACGACGGTTTGTTATACGAACCGCTCGTGATAATAGAGACATCACTGCACGTTCGTGTTAATAACCGTCAGTGACACTTCACGACGGTTATTAACACGAACCGCCCGTGATGTCTCTATTATGACAGATAGTTCGTATAACAAACCGCCTTGATATTAATTGTCACGCACGGTTCGTGTTAATAACCGCCTCGTGATAAATTGCACTATTAATACTTGGACGGTGTCGACGCAGATCTGCTTTTTTATTGCGCCGCATCGATGGAGCAAGGCGCCGCTTTTGAGAGTTCGGGGTGAAAATATATCGTCTTCTTAGTGATCGATCGAGGTTAGTACTCAATTACTTTTAATTATGCTTATATACATGTTTTTCTAATGGAAGGCTTAGAGATGATAATTTATATGCTATGTAGTTGCGGTAATAATCATTTTTGGCAACCATTTGTTACTTGTGTATCTAGCGAAAATGGATCGAAGCTGGATGTATATTGAGAACCGCGTGAGTGAAGAGTACATTATTGGCGTGTCTGTTTTTAGAAGAGCGGCCGAGCTGGATATGTTAAAGAAGGGGATAAAATATATGTATTGTCCATGTATTGATTGTGATAATCTCAAGATGTTTAGCAACTCAGCGCGGATCGAAGCTCACTTGATTCGAAGGGGTTTCAGAAAAGGGTACAAATGTTGGACCAGTCACGGTGAAGAGAAGTGTACACAAGAAGCTGGTAGTTATGACATAGTCGATGGAGACAACGATATGCCAGTTGTGGACTGTGCTTTTGATCATGAGGCCGCGGATGGATCGCAGGATGACAATCTGGATTAGATGTTACGTGATGCAGAAGAGAACTACAGTGTGAGAGAGTTTGGTAAATTCGAGGGTTTGATGGAAGACTCGGAGAAACCTTTGTTCTCGGAATGCAAGCCGCAATACACAAGGTTGTCATCAGTTCTAGAACTATTGAAATTGAAGGCAAGCAACGGTTGGTCCGACAAGAGTTTCACGGCATTGTTAGGTCTCCTAGAGGACATGCTTTCGAAGGGAAATGTGTTGTCGAGAATCACCTACCAAGCCAAGAAGATTCTTTGTCCATTAGGAATGGAAGTAGAAGAAATACATGTATATCCGAATGATTGTATCCTGTACCGTAAAGAGTATGCTAGCTTAAATGTTTGTCCGTGTGCAAAGCATCCCGATACAAGCGTAAAATGACTCGATGATGGAAAGGGCATCGAGGTGAAGCAAGAACCTCTCGCTAAGGTGTTGTGGTATCTTCCTCGTAATCCCCGCTTGAAGCGTTTATTTGCAAACCGTAAGGATGCAAGATTGATGCGCTGGCACTTGGAGCAGCAGTAAGAAAGACAGTAATGATAAGACATGTTGCTGATTCTCGCCAAAGGAGGAACATCGATAGGATGTTTGTAGATTTCGGTGAGGAAACGAGAAATATAAGGTTTGGGTTGAGTACAGATGGAATGAATCCTTTTGGTAACATGAGCAGCCGACATAGCACCTAGCCCGTGACTCTATGCATGTACAACCTTCCTCCTTGACTGTGTATGAAGCGGAAGTATATTTTGATGTCACTACTTATCCAAGGGGCGAAGCAAACTGGCAACGATATTGATGTGTTCCTAGCACCATTGGTAGAAGATCTTGCAATACTGTGGAACGAAGGGGTACATGTATGGGATGCGGACAAACGAGAGAACTTTACTCTCACGCGCTATGTTGTTCTACACCATTAATGATTTTTCTCGCCCTTGGTAACTGGGTCGAGTTGAGTATAAAAGGAGCCAAAGCGTGTCCGCACCGCTTAGACAATACCGAGAGTGTGTGGTTGAACAACTCGCAGAAATCGTGGTACATGCGCCACCGTAGGTTCCTTCCAAAGTATCACCTGCATCGCAAGATGAAAATACAATTTGATGGTAAAAAAGAAGATGACTCAGTACCAAGACCTTTTAGTGGGAAAGAGGTGTATGATATGGTCAAGAATATAAACGTTGTGCTTGGAGAGGGGTGTAAATTGAGGAAGAACATGTGGAAAAAAAGGTCAATATTTTGGGACTTGCCCTATTGGGAGCACTTAGAAGTTCGCAATTGCATCGATGTCATGCACGTAGAGAAGAATATATGTGACAGTTTGATTGGTCTCTTATCTAACATTCCTGATAAAACTAACGATGGTGTTAATGCAAGGCGTGACTTGGTCGCTATGAACATCAGGACCGAGTTAGCACCGATAGAGACCGATAAAAGCCGGACATACCTTCCCCCAGCTTGCTACATTCTGTTTAAGTCCGAGAAAACTGAACTGTGCCAGTCCTTACATGGTGTGAAAGTTCCATCCGGTCACTCCACCAGCACAAAGAAAATTATTTCTATGGAACATTTGAAATTAATTGGCATGAAGTCCCACGACTGCCATGTGCTAATGACACAAATGCTACCTATTACAATTAGAAGTATTTTGCTGAACAAGGTTCGAGTGACAATCATAAGGCTGTGTTATTTTTTTAACGCAATTGCTCAGAAGGTCATTGATCCCGATGGACTAGATGCTCTCCAAACCGAGGTGGTGACAACTCTATGTCATCTAGAGATATATTTTCTTCTATGATTTTTTGATATCATGATCCATCTCATTGTCCACCTTGTGAAAGAGATAAAAATATGCGACCCCGTGTTTCTACGTCATATGTACCCTTTCGAGAGGTACATGGGAATTCTCAAGTCCTATGTACGCAATCGATCTCGACCGGAGGGTAGCATCATCGAAGGTTATACAATGTAAGAGGTCATTGAATTCAGATCGGCTACATGGCTCAGTCGATCCGATAGGTGTACCAGATCTCGTCATGAGGGGAGGTTAGAGGGTATCGGGACTATCGGAAGGAAAGCAATAACTCCGGATCAAAAGATGTATGCTCAAGCCCATTTCACAGTTTTACAACACATGACTAAAATGACCCCATATATTGAAGAGCACTACTGTGGACATCGAATGTGTAGAATACAAAGACAAACCATTCGTACTCGCGAGGCAAGTTGTTCAAGTATTTTATGTAACCGACCCGGCAAATAAGAAGCGCCATATAGTTCTTCAAGGAAAAAGAAGGATTGTCGGAGTTAAGAATGTTGTGGATGAGGAAGAGTACAATCAATTTGATGATTTACCTCCATTCGGAGACGGCATCAGGCTCGAGGAAGAACAAGACGATGAAACAAACTATATGCGTGTCGATCATTGTGAAGAGTTTTATTTAAAATAAAATAGCTATGTGTAATAAATGTAACTATATATGTTTTATTTTAATTGTAAAATGACTCAGGAACTGTACATGATGTATTTGTGAATTTGCATGCCGGTAGGTGTAGTTATATTCATTACACTGCGTGAGAGGTCTTATTGAATGCCGGTAGTGTAGTTACAACACCACCACAAAGGTTTATTACAGATCGACAAAGTGGGCAAAGGCTTATTACGACGGTTATACACTTAGAACCGCTCAGTGATAGTTATCACGCACGGTTCTCCACTTATAACCGTTTATGATATTATATTATCACGCATTTATTATATAGTAAGAACCGCTCATGGTAGTAATACTATCGCTGCACGGTTCTGGTATCGAACCGCCTCGTGATAGGCATACTATCACGCATTTATTTGTAACGTATAACCGCTTATGATAATATAATATCACTGACGGTTTAGTTATAGAACCGTCAGGATAGAACTATCATGAGCGGTTCCCTTAAGGAGCCGCTGCGTGATAGTTCTCCTTATAAATACCCCAGCTAGGGCACAGATTCCGCACTCCCACCGACGCTCCCTCCTGACACCGCTCCCTTCCCCGACTCCGGTGCCCTCCTTCCCCGACGCCGCTCCCTCTCCCAAGCCCGGCTCCCGCCCCCGACTCTAGCTCCCTCCTCCCTCGCGAGCCCGGCGCCCTCCTCCCCCGACTCCGGTGCCCTCCTCCCCCGACTCTAGCTAGGTTTTAGATTTGTTTCATGTAACTAGTTGTTTCTTGTTTCATGTAGCTAGTTGTTTCATATTTCATATATTGATATATATGCTACATTGCCATATTGATATATATGCTACATTGTCATAGTGATATATATGCTACATTGTCATATTGATATATATGCTACATTGTCATAGTGATATATATGCTTCATTGTCATATTGATATATATGCTACATTGTCATATTGATATATATGCTACATTGTCATATTGATATATATGCTGGCCGAATTTACACATGCTGGATTGTCATATTGATATATATGCTGGCCGGATTTACACATGCTGGATTGTCATATTGATATATATGCTGGCCAAATTTACACATGCTGGATTGTCATATTGATATATATGCTGGCCGAATTTACACATGCTGGATTGATGGATATGTTAAATTCATTTGTCATTTGTATTTGGATATGTGTTATATTTCAAATGGTATGTTCAATTCATATATTACATACATGTTATGACATTTGTATTTCGATTGATGTCATCTTTGTGCTCACATAATCATACTAGAATTATATTGTTATATATGAATTATTAGCAGCTAGCTATAGCTAGAGATATACCACACCTCACTGTCTCCATATAGTCATCCAAAAATATATGCCACATAGACCTTCAAAGGGCATGAAGCTAGTGACACACTCTAGTGTATCGGGTTCAATGAACTTGATACACTAGTTTGTGTCATTTGCTTCATAGAACTTTGTTTAGGCCCACACCTCACAAAGCAGTGACACACCGCAGCTTTTTTTCTTAGAAGAGAGATGGCGTCCTCACAAAGCTTCGCTGCCGCTCATCCTGGTCTCACGCTCCCAAAATTGGGAAAACTAAGCATGGTCGAGGAGTATCGAAAAGGTCAGATGGCCGAATGACCATCACGGTGGTCTCTCCGGATGGGGTCCCTCTGCAACCGAAGAAAGCAGTGGCATCATTTCGGAGTACCTGCGGGATAATTGAATGGGAACGGGTCCCCATCACCATAGCAAGCTAGAGAGAGTTGTCAAACGATCACAAAAATCAGCTATGGGAGGAAGTTACACATTCGTTCGAGATCCCAGTAGAAGTACAAGGACTCGTGCGACGGCACACACTCCTCGCAATGGGAAAAGCATGGAAGAATTTTAAAAGCACTCTTGTGACGCGGTACGTGGCCAAAGATCTTACGCCCTTCACAAAGTATCCTTTCGTGTCGCCGGAAGTATGGGAGGCCTTTGTGCAGATGAAGACAACGACTGAATTTGAACAACAAAGTACGGTGCACAAGGCTATCCAATCACAAAACACTCACCCTCACAGACTCGGCATCGGCTGGTACGGGTAAAATCCCGCGGTGGAGGATGCAGACGCAGGTCGCACTCGATCGGAGGCCTCCCGCCATTTGCCGATCGCAAACGCAGCGCTCAAATCGTTAAGAGCGAGATCATCAACCACATCTTCGGGTGTCTCTTTCAAAAACCTCGCAGATGAGGAAGTGTCCCAACGCCTGGTAAGATAAGTTAAACTATATAGTTGTTAACACCTCTTGAACTTGATGGGTTCAAAAATAACATGATTAATTGACTCTTGCAGCAATTATTGACTACCGAATTTTCTCGTGGATCCTTTCAAGAATACAGGAGAGAAATTTACTATCACAGCCTTGGGAAACAAGGAGCACCCAGGTTGCACACGAGGCTTGGGGGTTTACGTATCTTGGAAGCACGGATTTCCAGATTACTCCGAGACATATAGGAGCTTCGTGCTCAACTTCAGGAACAACTATCTGCCTCACTTCAAGAGCAGACTGCCTCACTTCGAGGAGAGATAGATTCATTAAGGGAAGAATCGAGACAAGTCCGCAACCAATCGCAACCCACCCCTACTCATGCGGTACCGGTCCCCCTCAACGCCGCAAAGAGCTGCGCGCCCACACCAACCATCGAACATAGCGACGCCCACTTACCTATCGATGACATTTAGGTAATGCACCTCTTTAGAATGCTGCATAGATCTCTCTGGTGAACGCCTTAACTCATCTTGTGTCGTTATGTAGGGGCCCATGCCTTACATCCTCAGAGTCAGGCTTATTGGCTCTATTTCCGTTGATGCTGGGCAGGGGATGGTGTATCCATTGCTGTCAAGTACGCTGGTGCACGGTGTACAAGTAGAGACCGGTTTCATAAAGGTCCAAGTGGACATGATTAATGATATTTTTAAGACCGTCCCCCTTGAGAAGCCCCCAAACGAAGAGATTAAGACATTAGAGGATGCTGTCCACACATTCATTCAGTGGCCGAAGAGGGACATTGCCCTCGACTTGTCCGTGCCACTATCTCCACATCCAGTGTCCCAAGAGGGACATCGCCCTGGACCTATCACATCGGCTCCAGTGGCTCCACTTCCAGCTCCGATTCGGAAGCCTGTTGCATCAGCTCCCGCCGAGACGCCACCGAAAATGTATCGTAAGCGAGGCTATAAGACTCAAGGGAAGAAAAATAAGGCTCCCGTGCCATGGAAGTTCAGTCTAGGAGTGTCGTTGGTCCCTGAGTCACAATTACCTAGGCTTGGCATGATTTGCAATACATTGCATGCCTGGTACATGGAGAAGTCCAACATGAAGCCAATCTGGCAGAGTGCATTCACTATGAAATATACGGAGCAGCATATCCTCCACGACACAGGCTACATCATCGTGACATTCAAGACTTATTTTTACTATTCAATCTCGATTTAACTCGACGCTCGCTTCTCTACGCTGGACATCGTAAGTGTACTGTATAATGAAGTTTTACATTCATGTTATACCGATAAATGTCATTACTCTTTCCTTATGTATAGATGCATGATCCAACAAGTCCGGCGATCGCGACAACCGGTGGGTTTCCTCGACCCTCACTTGGTCTCCGAGCAAGTTATCAAAGGTAATGAATCCTTCGTGCAAGATTACATAACGAGGGGATTGCGTGCTCACATTGACAAGGAGTACGTCATGTTTCCTTTCAACCAAGAGTAAGTGCTTCACTAGTTGCCACACATGTTTTATTTGTACTTTACATGCAGCATGAACTTAGGATTAATCACTATGGTGTGTACATGACTAGGCAACACTGGATTTTGATTGTGATTATACCAAAGTGGTGCAAGGTAATATACCTTGATTTTCTAATTAGGAGCAACCACGACTTCAGTTGTGTGCAAGAAGTACTTAACAAGTAAACTCATTTTCTCTATACATAACTCTATTGTAATATTTCCTTCGTTTGCAACGGCCGAGGCTAACTTTTTTGAATCACGTAGGTCATTTGCCGCTTATGTTGCCCAGGGAGGAAGACACGACAAATCTAGTGACACGCTACGACACAACACGCGATTTCCGGTACCCGCTACAACACAACAATCATATATCACACTTTGTTATAATGCCTCTAGAATTGACAATACCTATGTACGTAATGCAATTTTTGCAGTGCCACCAGCAACTACAGGGCAATGTATGTGGATTCTACATTTGCCGCCATATGAAGGAAATCATGGATAGTAAGATCAATGATCCAGAGGTTTGTCATGTCCTTGCAATAATTATTATTTTTTGATTATATATGTATATATATACACACATGCTAATTAATGACTTATTGCTCCTAGCGACAGCGGGTAGACTTCGACGTAAGTACATATGATCTTGACCAACTCATTGAAATTCGTGCAACACTCTCTGGGTTCTTACTAGGATAGTGTATAAACAAGGCTGAAGAGTTCTACCCCGGCAATGGTGATAATTAGATGTTGAAACATTAGATGCAATTGTACAAATCACTTAGTTGTGTGCTTAATCAAACAACTCATTTGTCAGAACAGTGTGACGATTTTCATTCTATATTTGTATGTGATCTGTTGGCCGTTTGTTACATTTGTAATTCACTGAGTTGCAATTAACTTATCTGTGTAATTTTGAGTTGCAATATTGTATGTGATTCATTTGTCAGATCTGTGTAATCTGCAATGTATGTGATTCTTATATATGTTGTAATCTTGTTGCTTACTTTGGAGGGTATGGCTAGCATATCCGAGGCTAGCCAAAAACGGCAAATTAAATCTTGTTGCAATTGCTATCACGCAGCGATTTGTTGTTGAAAACCGCTCGTGATAGTCGACTTTCACGACGGTTAAAAACAACAACCGTCTGTGATAGACACAATATCACAGACGGTTCCTGTTCCGAACCGTCTGTGATACACGCAATATCACAGACGGTTGTTTGTAAAAATCATCTGTAATATAAGTTATCACAGACGGCTCAGAGCCGCCTCGTGATAACCACCTATTATCATCGACATAAAAACAGCACGGTTGAAAAATGTTCGTGATGACGGTTCCGAACCGTCTGTGATAGGTCTGTCTGTAGCAGTGAAGTTTTTTAAGTTACACAGTTTTATTTGGATTTGACTTTCTCGGGAGATTTCTCGATCCAAGAATTTTTGCATCAAATCTTCTAAAAATCTTGCTTGTTGTGATATGTGAGCATACATCTAGGGACATCTTAGTCACCCTCCACCCACGAGCAAATCATATTTTAATTTTTCAATTTTTGCCATCGTTTTGATGCAATCTTGTGTATTCTTGAGAAATGTCTTAATTTTGATAAGGATTCTTGTTTAACTTTGATAAGGATTCTTGCAATCCTTGAATGGAATAGATTCTTGAGACCTTAAACAAGGTGTGTGTAAAATCTTATATCATTTGGATTTGAATTTTTGGAGTTGCACTAAAAGTTACATGAGCTAATTTTTCAGTTCTGGAATAGGGGAGCGATCATACTGTTACCCTATTGGTCGGACCGCCAGGAGTCCTGTTAGACCGCCTTGTGGCCGATGGTCAGACCACTAGGCACCGCTAGACTGTCAGTGCTTTGGGTTACCATCTCTTGGATTTTTGAGTTGATTTCTTTAGTTTTTGGTTCCAATCATAACCTTTATGGCTCAGTAGCTATTAGAGTGAAAAATAATGAATGTTTAGAGAAAAATTTTCAAGACACTATTCATCCCTCTATTGCTATACCATTCTACATCTACACCTATACATGGATGGCACTGTGAAGGATGATCGATGCTAGCTGCCATTGCAAGCCCATCGATAAGGACACAGGGGTAGGGAGATCGGCGATGATCGATCAGAGCTAGCCCAGCTAGATAGATGATCTGTAACTTTAGACCAACAGTGTAAATTGGTGTGCCCCTGTCATCCAAGTACATGATGATGCAAGAGTTTGGGACTTCGGAGTGAGACGCACGAATCGATCGACGTCGCGTAGGAAAACGCCCACACGATCCATTTCTGGGCGCGCGGGGCCATGCACGTATAACATGTCGCTAACTGAATACACAATTTTATCTGAATGTAACATCGATCGGCATATCTAATACATGTTTATATACATGCAAACTGAACAGAAGAAAAAAAGAAACATTTAATTGTCGGACTAGCTAGCTAATTAGTACTAGTCAGCAACACATCCAAGTTAAGATGTGATCGGGTCAAGTGAGGGGCGAGTTATCGGGTGGGCTTGATCAGACTTAACATGTCCTTCAATCCTCCACGAACACCCCCCACCCCACCCCCCCAAGCTGGGCCGGCACTTGGTGGCGTTGGCAGCTGGCGCGCGGCACCAGTCGGAGAGTAGATATGGGAATGGGAGGGCGGCATGTGGTGGGTGAGACACTGAGGCCGAGGAGATCCCGGCCGACCGGCGTGCAAGGAGGCTAAGGCGCTGAGGAGCCACAGCGCGTGTGCGTTGTGGCCTCGCTAGGGGAGCCAAAGGGAAGTACTGCTATCTGCCGATTTGCTGAAGAAGTGAACCGAAGAGTACAGACCGAATCATTGAAGAGGAGAGGAGCTGCTGTTGGGGTCTTGCTCGCCACTGTAAGTATTCACTTTTGCTTTGTTTGGAGAAGCATGCTGGTTTCATAATCAGTAGTTATCCAATGGTATGTTTCAATATGATTTTTCTATCCTCATCGATAAATTTCTTGTTAGGATAATATGCACACTTGAATGCTCCAAGAAGTTATTCATACTTGTTGCGATCAATTGTGTGAACTCTATAGTGTGCTTGGTTTTATAGTTAACTTTAGAATAGTTAATGTCTAATCTGATCCTAGGCATGGACACATACAGACCTGAACCTGTACACATGGGAGAGCCTTGAGATGTTGTATTTCTTTCAAGGAATTGTCTTTGTGAAATCAAATGTATCATGTCCTTTTATTGCTCATCTTGCCCATGTTTCATATAATTCGGTTTTTCAATTTTTATCATTACGTTTTTAGTTTTAGTTTGCCCAACTTTTTAAAATGGGCTACTGCAATGCAAAATTTGCTATGCGAAAGTCTCTTATATGTTTAGACATATGAGATTCTTTAAACCCTTCACTCAGATTAAGCTGAATCTAATCTAAGACAACAAATGCATAAACCTTGTTTCCTCATGTGTAAACGCCTTCTCATTGACCAATCAATTAAGGACATAACCTTTATTTTTTCAGTTCACACTTAACCTTTATTTTTTCAGTTCACACTATGGGTGCTCGTTTTAGCGATGGCTTCTAGTTTTTGGCTGAAATTTCACTGTAGCTGACTTTTTTTTACTGTAGCTAATTTGGCTTTTTGGGCATAATTAATTTTTAAAAATGTAAAAATAGAAAAAACATGTTACAAAGGAACACGGGAAAAAAAGAAAATACAAAAAAAAGCCTAAAATATCTAAAATAATTCAGAAAAAGACGAAATACTGAATAGTGAAAAAAAGCGGAAGCCGAAAAAAGCCGAAACGAGCTTCTGTTTTTTTTTCACTATTCAGTATTTCGTCTTTTTCTGAATTTTTTTAGATATTTTAGGTTTTTTGTATTTTCTTTTTTTCTCCTGTTTCTTTGTATTGACCCTAATGGGTTAACATGTTTTTTCTATTTTTGCATTTTTTAAAAAATTAATTATACCTAAAAAGCTAAATCAATTACAGTAAAAAAATCAGCTATAATAAAATTTGAACCAAAAATTAGAAGCTATGGTTAGAACGAACGTCTTCTGACTGAATTCGAATGAGTGCATTATTGGATGTACCCTGAGTTATTTAAAGGGCATGTACTCTTGGTAGCCTTCCATTATTGTCGTAAAGCATTTTAAATGAATGACAGGAAACATCATCTACGTTTTAGTCAAATAGTACTACATGAATGCTCAACTCCCACAAGGCCTCCTTGTGTTGTATACTCTAGATCATTCTTGCCTTTTCCCACCCTTTATGAACTCTACTTTAAAGGCTCAAACATTACCGGCGCCTTTGCATTACCGAACTGCCAACATCCTCTTTCCGCATCAATTCCTATTGCTCCCGTGGGATATCCTGTAACCACTACTATGTGATATTTCCTTCAGAACAAATTGCAGCACCTTTGAAGTACAAAACCACGATATTTTCACAAAGTGCTTTCCCATTCTAATATCAAGCTATATAAATGTTCTGTTAAACTAAACTTCGACTCTTCGTATGTTTGCTTGTGTTTCTAATTGAAACTTTTGTGACAAATACATTTTGAAGCTTGCATATGTTCTCAGGTATTGTGCTTCCTATTTCTATAGTAATGTGACTACGCACATACCACGTACCAGTAATCAATGCTTATGAATTATGATTTGTGGAACAATCGGAGTAGCATGTCAGCTTGGTCCGCAGTAATACTCTGATGTTGCTATGGATTGTGGATTGCGTGCTAGTGTTATGTTATATTTTTCTTGAATCCTTATGATCATTTATAATTAGTTATCGTATTATTAATTTTGCTATTTTTGATATGTAGATGACCGATCTCTACTCACTGGAAGCATATTTATATATATTTGAAATATGCTTTTTGTTACTAAGATACTTTTGTTTATTTCTCTCTTTGTTGCTTTGTTTCTCTTCTATTTATGTATAAATTTGAATTAAATAAGAGTAAAATATTATATTTATAATAATATAACTTAACATCTTAATCCACCTTTGATTTTATTTTTGACTTCGCCGTGCCGTTCTCAAAGGAAAGGTTCTATAAAGATATGGTTGTTGTACGACTGCAGGAGACGGGATCAAATCCCTTAACAACTACACGTCATCATCGATCTCTTCGTTCTCTCTTTCCCGGCCTGTTTCTGCCAACATTTTAGCTGAGCTTGCTGTCGATGGCAAAGCTTTCGTAAACCAGACTGTGAGGATACTCCAAATTTTGAGAACTAACCGAGGTTGAGTCCCCGTGTTAACACCGATAAGAGAGTGAGAGTCCGTACTTACGGCATCGGATGTTTTGTTTTCACCTTGGACCTGTTTGACTGGTCAACCGTTGGAATCACACTGTTGATTTATGAATAGCAATGATTAACTAACTAGTAAAACAATGTATGTTTTTAAACCCCCCATCTTGAAGCAGTACATGCATGACGTCAGCCTGCCTCATCCTCAGCGGAATGCGTACATTATTGAAATTTTTTAAAATAACTCACTTTCTCATTAGTATGATGAAAATAAATAACTAGAAAAAAATCACAAAAACAATACTCGATCGCCAATTCATCAAGAGTCAAGACTTCTGTCGTAAAATGAATTAGCGACAGGCTAATATGACAGCTCCTATCATTTGGTAAGAGGACCATGTCACCGAATAATTTGGCGATCAGGTATTATTTGGTCGAAAGTCTTGTTGCTGATTCATTAGGCCAATAGGTTCTTATCGCCAATCGAATTAAGGACAGAAGCTATGTCCTCGGGTAAATTGGTGATAAAGTATTATTTTTGATTACCTGGTTGACTTGGTGCAGGACAGGACGTACAGGCGTACAGCTGAGCTAGAGCCAGGCGCTCTCAAAAAGTAAACCTAGACCCGGTTGGTTTCAGCTTTTTTTCAACTTTAGTTTCTAACTTCAGTTTTTTTTCACTATTCAGTAATTTATCTTTTTCTGAATTTTTTAGATTTTTTGAGCTTTTTTTGCATTTTTCTTTTTTTCTGTGTTCCTTTGCATTGTCCGTGATGGGTTAACATATTTTTTCTATTTTTATATTTTTTTAAATTTAATTATACTCAAAAAGCTAAATCAGTTACAGTAAAAAAAACCAACTACAGTAAAATTTCAGCCAAAAATCAACAGCTATCGCTAAAACGATCACCCCTTTAATCCAGTGGTCGGTTACGTGATTAGGCGAGGGCCGTGGAAACTGATATACGCTAATCGACAGCAACAACTCATCCGCGAAAGCAGAATTGCATGTCTACCCTTCTATAGTTGAAGCATGTGCTTGAAAAATGTAGTTGCATGCATGAACTGAAGAATTACAACCGCTCGCACGAAAGTTAGAAAAGATTGAAATTAATATGCAGGTCATGCTGGAAGCAGTTCGTGACTAGTTCGTCAGATGTTTTGGTTAGCTAGCTACATGACTGACGTCCCGCTCAACTGGGCTTCGGCCATCGCTAACGGTGGTGATTTTTTTACTATAATAGATACTGTAGTTACAGTACCTACTACAGTAAAATTTATTTTTTTTGTTTTTTTCTCATTTTTTTAAAAAAATTACTTATACTTTTTTTCGTTTTTTATTTTCGATTTTTTTAATTTTTTTTACATTTAATTATATTAAATAAACCAACTTAACTACAGTGTTTTTTCAGCCAGCTACAGTATTTTTTCAGCAAAAGCCAAAAGCCATCGCTATTCCGATCACCCCCTGATGCCTACCAAACTTGAACTTGAGTGTACGTAGTAGCGTACTGATTTTATGTCCCAATTTTTCGAGGAAGGAATAACGGAAGGAATAACCGGCAAGAGTGCATGCCTTTTAGTAAGATACGCAAATATTATATATATATATATATATATATATATCTTTTACTATTTAAAAAGAAGGAGTTGGTGGTTGCCGTCACGTCCACCCTCCCTCACTTCTTAACCATTCGATCTTTCTCCTCTCTTCTCAGCCACACGATCTGATTAAACCCTAAAATCCCAACATCACCCTCCGCCCACGCCTACCCCTCGCTCTTCCCGCCGCCCCACGCCTCCTCCTCGCTCTTCCTCCCGCCGCCCCACGCCTCCCCTCGCTCCCGCGCCCGCGCCTCCCCCTCCCCACCGCGCCGCGCCGCCCCGCCTCCCTCGCTCTCCCCACTCGCTCGCCTCCTCCGCCCCGCCTCCTTCCTCCCACCCGCGCCGCCGCCGCCTCCTCCGCCGCCCCGCCTCCTCCCTCCCACGTAGCGCCGCCTCTCTCCCCGGTCCTCCCGGGCCCCACCGCGCACACCCGCCTCCTCACCCCCGCCGCCGCCCCGCTGCCCCATCCTCTCCCGCCTTTCCCGCGCGCCTCCTCCCCCTTCGCATCCGCCCCCGCCGCCGCCTCCTCCCCCCCGCTCGCAGATCCGCCCGCCGCCCGCCTCCTCCTCTCCCCTGCCCCTCCTCCCCCTCCTCCGCTGCCCCTACTCCTCCCCGCCGACCCCGCCACCCCTCCTCCCCTCCCCGCCGCCCCTTCCCCGCAGCGGTCGGCGGCGCAGCTTTGCTCACGCACGAGCTCTTCTACAAGGGAGTGTAGGGGCCCTCCTCCCCCAGCCACATCGTGATTTCCTCCCGATTCGAACTGTCACCATTCTTCTCCCTCGCCTCCTCTCCCGACCCAGCAGCTCGGGCCTTGTCTCGTTCGCACGCTGCAGATCCGAACGACGGACAGCGGAATGCCGCACGGAGAGGATGGCGACGGCGATCCGTCCTGTTTACTTGATCCGGCCGGTCTTGCCGGACGCAGCACCGACACGAGGAGGAGGCCAACAGAGGTGGCGCGAAATGCGCAAGGGCACCGACGAGAGGTCAGATGCCAAGCGACGGTGATTGCCGGTACCGATGACAAAGACGCGCTCCATTCTCTTGCCCCGCATTCCTTGATTTCCTTCTCAAGTTATGATCATCTCATGGCATGCGCCCGAGCATCGCCGCAGCACTTAACGGACTCAGTCACCTCGACGCCTCCTTTGCCCTAATCCCGGTTCATCTCAATGGTAATTCTTTCCTATTCACTTGGCATGCTATCTGCTTGTTGGATTGCTTCATAGGAAGTGTTCTTTGTATTGCCTTGAGTTAGTACATCGATCGTTGTTAGGTAAGTTAAGATCGATTGCTTTGCTTTGTGTTTCTCGATTCATATTAGTTACGTATGATAAACAAAACAACAAAATTTTGCTTGCTTTGAGGTTGTTTCATCCGGATGCTACTGCTTAGGAATTTTTGTTTGTTGAATTAAAATCGTGCCCTATATGCAAAGGTGCACTATATGGCGTAGATTGTGGGAGTAGGTGAACCCGAGTGTCCTGTAACTTACTTGCCTGATGCATAACTTCAAGCTTATGCTTTGTACCGAGGTTTCGATTCCCGTGGTACGCACAAATTCTCTCGCGATTCCCGTAGTAGCAGCAAAGAACATTCGCATAATAGTATTCCATTGCTTGAATTGAGTTCGCAGTAGGAGCTAGATATTATTTCAGAATAACGCTTGTTTGTAGCCAATGTTTGATGACATCCTCTACATGCATACTCAAACCCTTCATGAACCCTAGGTAGTACATGCATGCTTTACTGTGTTTTGAATTAGTTTCTTACTCCTTCACTCGACATCGTTGAAGTAGATACATGGGTTCATGCTCATGGTAAAATGAAATGCATCAAGATTGTCATATACATGATTCTATGACAAGCTATATAGTGTTGACTGGCTATAAGGTTCAAATTTTAATCACTCATAGATACCACTAATCACATAACCTATCAATATTTGTCGCTTAGCTTCTCATCCCTGTCATATTACCATTTACCTGTGTAGGCTAAGTAGATTTTCCCCCCTGCTCAACATGTTTATAGTTGTGTTGCTCCTTTAGTCTATGCATTGATACTTTGAGTAGAGGATGTGAGCATGAAAATTAAGTTTTCCTTGCGGTGTAGATTCGCTTTTGGTTGCAAATGATTTATGGGGCCTTATTGTCAATTGTTTCTTTGCAGCCTAAAAATGCACGATGAGTCAACTTCTCGACAAAAGGTCAATAATGATGTTCAAGAGGGTGCTCTTCCTCCGTATCTACTTGATCGTGATCAGACGCAACGTGCCAAGGTAAATGCTTGTTCCTGCCAACTAATTGTGAATTTGTGATACACGACACTTCGTGTTGCATTGATCATTAATAGACTCGTGAAATCTAGGTTCTCAACAACACAATAAAGCAAAAGAGGAAGGAAAAAAGCTGGCAAATGGGATGTTCTTTTGCCAAAGGTAATTCTCAATGCACACTATTATTGCCTACTTGTTTCAGTCGGTTGTTTCCTACATTGACTAAATATTGTCACGATTTATATCCTATCGGTCTGTCCTGTGGCTGAAGAAGAGATGTTCAAGGTTCTGCAAACTTGCAAGAGAAAAAGTAAGTGATAATAAGATTTGTTAATAAATTTGGAACCTTAGTTAATATTTGGAATTTGCATGTGGCATGCATTGCTATATAGGCATTGCATACATTCGTAGTTCATTAGTAGTTGTTAACCCATTTGTATTCGGATGTTCTTTTTAGGAACTACGATGCGCTACAAGGTAATCCGACTCGCCATCTCCGTGTTTTGTCTAAAAATGCTTTTATAAACATTAAGTGAACAATTATATGGACTGCAAATAGTTTTAATTTTCCAATGAGCCAAATAATTGATATTTGTGTTGATATGCAAACAATAACATGAGCCCTGTATATGCATATATAATGACGTAAGAAAAAGTTGATATTTATTATTCAGTTTGAGATATTTGATAGTATGCATCACTTTTATTTGGTTTTTCGTTGCAACGCACGGGCACCTTACTAGTATATATATATATATGTGTGTGTGTGTGTGTGTGTGTGTGCACATATATACAAGGGTCTTTGGATTACTTTTAGATGCATGCAAGTGTAATAGTATATAATGTATCAGACAAACCTGTTAATATTCATTAATTCAGAAAGACATCGATTTGAAAAGTAAGTCAATGGTTTGGTATACCAAATTAATCATGGATGGAAAGGGAGTCTAGCACCATCCATTAATTGTACTATATATATACAAACAAAATGGTGATATTTAAGAAGCTTGTTTCGCTTTGGATGTCTAGAAAATTCCACAACAATCCATTAATCAAGAGAAGATCTATACCAATTATTTCGGTGAGATCAGATTATAATGGTGCAGATTAATAATATATAAATAACAAATTTTCTCATTAATCAAGAGAACAAGAGAAGATCTACATCACTTTATTTTGGTGGAGAGCTAGATTATAACGATGTAGATTAATTATGTATAGATATTACAACTATTACAATTGTATAGCGAAAAATTCCGCTAGTTACATAATAATATCCCATGTGAAGCTGACAAAAGAGACCTATGCCCACTTAACAGTGAGACATTGGTGCTATTTACCAATATTTTTGTAGTGTTACTTAGCAAATGAAATGAGCTCTGACAAAAATTCAAGTAGAGAATCGTTCAATCCAATGCGGTGATAGTTGAAATATCCGGTCAGATACATACAAGAAATTAAATCTTAGGTCTCGCGCAGGTTATATACGGCGGGATTCCTTTCTTTTTCTTTTTCTTTTTTTTGCGAGGGGGTTATACTGGTTTAATTCCAATAACTGTATTTAGTTAATCCATTCATAATCACGCTTGGAAAAAAATGGGGCCACGCCATCCAACTGCTGGAGATAGTATATAGGGCCTGTTCTTTTCGGCTGCGGCTGATGGCTTTTGACTGCGGCTGATGGCTTTTTGGCTGTTTGCGATAAAGATTGCGGAAAGAGAGATACTCGCTTGCAATTTTTGATGATACAGATATTAGTTTTTTAACGTATACTACAATTAACTTATAGACCCTATCTTAAAAAAATACTCCATTTAAAAGTTAGTTACTGTAGCAAAAGCCAAAAATAACTTTTAGAAACCGCAAAGAACATGACCATATTATTCAATCTCTTTTATATTTGGCACAAAGCTAGCACATAGTAGCATACCCTATCAAGTTTAGGTGAGGCAGAGTAATCAAAAGGACCATATGATCAGTACGTGATTAGGTAGCTTAACACGTACAGTATCAAGTAATGATCTTCCAAAAAAACAGTATCAAGTAATGATCTTCCCAAAAAAAGAAACAGTATCTAGTAATGATCTTCCAAAAAAAGAAACATGATCTTCCAAAAAACGAAACATTATCAAGTAATGATCTTCCAAAAAACAGTATCAAGAATAACGATCCTCCAAATAAAACAGTATCAAGAATAATGATCTTCCCAAAAAAAAACAGTATCAAGTAATGATCTTTGCCCTTAGAGTCTTCATGTCATGTATGACAGGCACGTGTCGGTGAAACGTCGGTAGAAAAGCTAACCTATCTAGCATGCATAACAACCGAACGAAGCAATGCAAGCAACCAGTCTGCTAACTTGGCGTGGACATGTCACCAAATATTTGGTGTGCACTTTAATTAACTACTACATTCACTTGCTCACTTCTTTACACGATCGATATATAGTAGATATGGTACTGTAATAATAGCCGACAAGCAAGCTAACTTCGCGTGGACATATCATCAAATGTTGATGTGCACCGATGAACAACACTCGAATTGAAACAACACAACTTTACAATTTTTTTTTTTTGAACCGGCAGGAGCAATGCCTTTCATTAATCAGAGACAGAAAGTGTTACAGAAAGGAAAAAAACAGGGTCGCAAGCGGCCGGCCAAAACCAGCCCGTACTTGAGGTTTCGAAAATATTACATTACAGAGGAAGGGGAGAGCCTTTTGCCCCCTCCTCCTCCCCCCCCCCCCCGCGCTAGAATCCAGATATCGGCTTTCTCCTTAATTGCAACGATCAGGGACACAAAATGATGTCACGACTGAATGGAAAATATGAGAATTCTGTTTTTTCTAGATTTTTCATGTGACGAGCATCATCAGCGTTGCTAATGCTTTCCGCGGCACACCAAGTTTCAAGATAATAGACTCCCACCATTGCCGAATTGAGGCGAAAGTGAGCCAATTTTTCTGGTCGATGGAGTCACAAGCGGTCGAACGGGCGATGAGGGTCCGGATTCTCATTGTGTATTGTTGGACCCTGGAGTAGTGGCTCCGAATCCTCTGCATAAATCATACTAATCTAGAATCAGCTAGTGCATACAGCGGTAACAGGAATACATATCAAGCACAATGATAAACTTTATTAAATAATTGTGTATAGCCTTATGGCCAAAGTTTACATCATCAACGCTCATTGGCAAATTAATAAAGGAAATAACAACGGAAACAGGAAACTAAACAGCGAAGCCCAAGAGCCTACCCATAGGCAGACGACAGTAAAGCATGGCATACTTGTCCTGATCCTTACCGTAGTCGAAGCAGTCCTCCTCTGAGTAAAGATAGCAAGAGTGAATACAAAGTTGTACTCCACAAGCAACACAGAAAGTGCAATAATAATGCAGGGTTAACAAAGGAAGGTATATATGGTTATTTGAGCGTAAAACGGTATTTAAAGAAATACAATATGTAAAGATAGTAATTTAAGCAAACTAATACTGTTAGCGTAGGCATCGACCTGACATTAATCTAACCATGGGTATCCCACCCGGACCGTCTTTCTTCAAAAAGATTGCACAATTCCATCCAAAACCATTTTATGAAAAACAAAGTCAAATTTGTGAAAAACTTTACTCAGCATACTTATGACCGTGGGCACGACTATCTAGGATAGTTTATATACTCTGCAGAGGTTGTACAATTTTATCAACAAGATATGATTAACTCATGTTGTCAGCCATTACACACTTCCATAGACGTATAACTAAGTAATCATAACAAGGCCTTTACAAAGCAAAGACATCAATCTGGCAATGCCTCCACTAAGGTTTTACCCTAATATGGAATACACTAGATCAGGGCCCCCTCTTGTGCTATGCGAAACTTTCTATGGCCTACATCACGCACACATTCAGCTTATAGCGAGACTCAGATTGGAACCGCTAATTAGTCAGGCAGAACTATCCCATACCAGTCTTGTGGTAGTACGATAAAGTTTTGTAGCAGTAGCTCATAGATCGGTCCTTAATTAACTTAGGCCCTTCCCACATACCCCTCATGCCTAACATCCACGTTAAGCCACCAAGCAACAACATATGCTAGCAAGCACCTACAACCTAACCATTTGTCTAAGTCTAAATCAAATTTTTTATATTTTATTTTAAAATATTTCATAGACTTTCTTCACTCACCGAAGTCAATAATACATTTTAAAAGCTTATCATTTCATATGAAAAAGTTTATCTCAAGTCTAAAGTTATATCTATGCAGATCTAATCATTTGCTACAAAATTTTATAACCATACTAGTGTACTAACTAGAATTATATTCTAGAGTAACAAGGTACAGGAATTTGCAATGTCCAAAGTGTTATAACAACTGGGTATTAACTAGAGTAAAACAAGAATTGAAATACTATGAATAAAAATTAAGTATACAATATAATTTAAAATAGCATAATTTTATTTGAAAACTGGGTTCAACATGGTCAAAGTGTATAACTTGCTTTATTCTGCTGACTAGCGTGAATTATCGTAGAAGAATTACTCAGAATTGTTGTAGTCTACACATGAAAATAACCCACCAAATTTAAGTAAAATTCAAATAAACTCTAAAAATTTGAAAACATTGCAGATTTAGATAGATCATGATTTTAGATAATTTTTTAAAAATTTTAATGGGTTCAATCAGAGCTAGGATGAAGGAGAACGTGCTCCTAAAAGTTTAAATTCTAAAGAAAAAGAATAATTATAATTTCTAGAATTATTTTTGTAAAGGACAAGAGGATTATGATGTTAGTAAGGGAATTTTTTTTGGCCAAATTAATTTTCTATGGGAAAACCAGATTTATGATATCATGCTGACGTCAACAGGAATTTTAAATATTTTGGGCTGAAACTGACAGGTGGGCCCAGTCCTTATGGACTGAGTCCACGAACTAGCTCTCAACTGAGGTGGTGAATGTGGGTGGTGTGGCGCTTATGTGGTGGCTGATTGTCTTTTTGTCCCAACATGGCAGCCAGGTGGTGAACACATGGCAATGACGTGGCAGGGGAGGCGGTTGGGTGTTGACGTGGCATGCCACGTGGTGTGGACTAGTCCAAAATGGCTGATGTGGCTGCCAAGTGGTGTACACATAGACTAGGGAAATTGATGTGGCTCGGGGGCTTCATGTGGTTGCTAACCGCACTAGTTTACGCTGAGGTGGCGCACCATGTAGCTTGGCATGGCGTCCACATCGGTGTTACAGTCTGAGGTGGCATCCCTGAGGCCGACAAGGCTTGCAATAGAGAGAGGGGAGGTCGAGGAGTGTTTCTTACCTATACATGAAGCCCGAGGACCCATGGAGGCGACCGACGATGAGGAACAGTGGTGATTGCGGCTTGGCTCTGACGACGACGTTTTGATGGTCCTCGTCGATAGGGATAAGGTGGACGGTGATTGCGCAAGTGTGGAGAAGCTCATGGGGATAGTGGTGTAGCTTGAGCATGGCTGGAGCAATGGGAATTGCTCACCAGAGAGGTCGGCAATGCTCGGATCGGTGTTGCACGGCATGATAGTGACTAGGGACTTGAGAGAAGGAATTGGGCAAGGGCTCTGAGCTGCGATGTAGCGAGGAGCGTATGAGGGGTATTTATAGCCCGGGTGGAAGCGCACGATGCTAGAAATTTCTCATCAAGACTCTCAAGAAGTCAATGGCCACTTTGGGGATAAGGGAGGCGGCTAGCGTGAAGAGTCGTGCAGAAGAGGGAGAAGGAGGCAGAGGCGGTTACAGAGGGGAGGGGCGGCGGAAAGGGTAGGGCCGAACCGGCCATGGCGCATGGCGGAGAGAAAAAGGGGTGGTAGGAGGTAGGAGAAGGGGGAAGGACAGCCTACTGGCAACAAAGAGGGAGAAGGAGAGAAAGAGATAGACGGGCGGTGGGGATGGGTCGGCACGTGGGCGTGGCGAGATTTGGGCCATCCACGCGTCAGCCCGAGAGAGAGGGCGGAAAATTTAAATATTAAATTTTGATTTGATTTTTTAGAAACTCTTGAAAAATAATTAAAGGCCTAGAAAATAGCAGAAAACTCCAAATAAATCCCAAAACATTTCTAAAAATTCTAGATATTACAAGGAACTCCATAAAAATAAAAGCAACCTAGTTTGGCTCCAAATAAACATAAGTTTTATTATATTTTACTCTAGGCTAAAATAAAAAGAGAGAGAATAAATTTTAGAAAAATCCAGTAAATTCCAATTAAATTGAAATAAAAAAATTTGAGATGTCACATGCATCAACATTCAGAGAATAGGTGGAGGGTAGATTTCGATGTATGCCTACGGAGGGGGCAAATTGACTGATTTGGCCACCTTCTCAAGGATATTCAGTCTGCCATCCATAGCATGTTCTGCAACGCCAGCCAGGCAAAGATTTTACACTTTTGGGGAGCTCAAGTCGTCCAAACTAGGGGTTCATGGAGGTGTTTGTTGCTCCAAAGAACTACGCTTTGTATCCTAAGGCCGCACTGTAGCTTACGTCCGGAGTTAGCATCGACGATATTCAGTCGTCCACCCTTCCAGAAGGTTCATAGAGGAGATGTCACCCCAGATGGTGACCAACTCTTGTATGTGGTATGCTATTAGCCCAATCGGCCCATTGAGGTCATGTAGCCATTTGTTTCCCACTAAAGCCGCATGCAACATGCAATTCTTCCTCCTGGAAGGGCTTCAGTTCCTTCTCCACGTATTGCTTGATAATAATGCTCTTGAACTTCTTTCACGCTTTGCATGCTAATAGCAACACATGCCATCACAGAGATGCCTGATGTTCTATTGGGATCTGGAATGCTAGAAAAAATTCTGTCACCAGCTGAGTTTTTAATCTTCATTCACGTTCTTCCATGAATCGTATGTGATCTTAATCCATTCTCGTGCAACTATTCTAACCATTTTCTAGAATGCGGACACTGCTAGACGAGGATTGAAAGGGGTCCCAGACGCATCAACATCCATGATAGTAAATTGGCCTTTGGGCCTTTACGATAGTCCTCTTCCATGGCGCTTGGATTTTCTAGAGGATGGTGCATCGTACACATCCAGTAATGATGATGAAGAATGAGTGGACAACATCTTCAAAAGATAATAGAAGTGACGAGAAGACAAAGAGTACTAGTGAACTATCTGCCAGTAACAAATGACAATAAGAATCAATGTTCAGCTAGCTTGATTTTACATCAGTTGATTAAAAAGCCTAATACATATATGAAATGTTAACTTACTACAGAATATTTTCCATTTGGAGGACCTATACTTAGTTATATTATTATCTCATAGAAACTTCTCATACTTTTTGGTGAACAAGCTTGTGATTTTGGTTATTAATGCAAGTTGGGTATCACTTTGCCACAAACACCTCTTAGCTATAAATATTTCCTTAACTTTTTTCAGTGGTGGCTCATCCTTTATGGCTTGCAAATTGGTTGGAGGTGGGACATGGTTAGTAGCTCTGACCAAGTAGTTGTGTGCTCTGGATCTAGATTGATGGCTGATCCTTTGATCCACTTGCCATGCATTGTCATGATCAACGGTCGAAAACAAACAAGGGAGGGGACTATACAAAGGGATAGAAATATAGGAATGCCATCTTTATAGATATATAGAAACTTATCTCTAGCTAATTATCAATTGTTTTTTTGCAAAGACAAATGCACAAGTGTTCATATTTTTGCACAATTTTTTTTGCATGCGTATAGATTTTACCATGTTCCACATGTATGAGTTTTGAGATTTTTGCATGAGTAGAATTGAATAGGAAGATATGCGGTTTTAGCAAAATTTTATAATTAATTATAGCAAATTTAATCATGATTAAAGTATATTCCCAACTGCATTTTAATGACCAATTTGACATATATACATATGAAATATCCAAGCCATTTAAATAGAATAATATACTCAATACGCAAAGCATAAGAACAATCAGATGTAGAATTGCTTAAATTGTAAAGTTAGCCTTCTCAATGCTTTGTCTATACTTCTTCATAATCAAATCAAACAATCTTAGTTGAGCTATAATCAATATTATTCTGGACTACCAATTATTTGTACTCATAAAATATTACAACTACAAATTTAGCTAACAATAATTTTATCTAAACATGTATAACAGTATAGCCAGCTAGATATTTATAATGCTTGATCAAATATAAAGGATCAAGAATTTAATTAACTAGTGACTAAGCTCTTTTCAATTATTTGATAGAGTAGAAATTAGGTATTGGACTTGCACATAGTTAACAGAAAATAGATGAAACTCTACAAGCTGAAAATAGTCAGTCAAACCTAGACAACAATAGCCAGCGCTCTAAAATTGTCCACCTGAGTTGGAGGAGACAGTGACAGGCTCGAGGGAGGTAGCGTCGGGCTCGGGGGAGGAGGAGGGGCCAGGCGGGGGGAGGAGGGCCGCCAGAGTCGGGGGAGGCAGCGTCGGGCTAGAGGAGGCAGGATGCTCTGGGGAGGAGTGCCACTGGAGTCGAGGGAGGTAGTGACAGGCTCGGGGGAGGTTACGTTGTTAGAGTAGGGGATGGGGAGTAGCGTTAGTACAGTGGAGGCAAACCTATAGCGTAATATATATAGGGAAATAATCACAGGTGATTCTTAACTAGAACCATATGTGATATTTAACATCATAGATGGTTCTTAATAAAAAAACTGTTTGTAATAAGAAAACATCACAGACGATTTTACTTTAGAACCATTTGTGAAAATTAAACATCACAGACAATTCTACTTTAAAACCATCTATGATGTTCCCTACTGACATATATATGACACAATCTAATATACATATATAAAAGCAAAATCACATACATATAATACATTCTCATATACATAAATGCAAATTCACATATACATGCACACATTCTCATATAAATAAATGCAAATTCACATATATATCACACATTCTCGTATACATAAATGTAAATTCACATATATATATCACACATTCTCATATACATAGATGCAAATTCACACACACACACACACACACACACATATATATATATATATCACATATTCTTATATACATAAATGTAAATTCACATATATATATCACACATTTTCATATACTTATATAAATACAAATGTAGAACATACAACACATAAACATTTCATTCATCATTCCGCTTGCTTACTTCCTTTAAAAATTAGTCCTTCATGATGATCAACGCATATATAGCTAGTTTCGTCACATTATTCTTCCTTGACCCTTATGCCATTTTTGAAGGGAGATAACTTATCAAATTAATTGTATTGTTCCGTGTCTACTACATTCTCAATTTGGATAATTCTTCTTTTTCCATGAAGAACAACGTGGCACTTTTTCTTTGCTTGGTCAATTACATAAAAGAAACTTGAACAACTTGATCAGTGAGTACGAATGGCTCGTCTTTGTATCCGACATATTTGAGGTTCATGGTAGTGACATCGTACTTGTCGATCTTCACCTGTGAGAGATAGACCCAACGACATTGAAATAGGAGATCTTGGAAAGCACGTACTTGAGCTCCCAAATCTCCTCTATGAACCCATAGTAGGAGCTCATTAACCTATAGTAGACATCGATGTTCTAGTTGGTGCTCTTTACATCATGTGTCTGTATATAAAATATGTCCCATTTATATTGTATCTTTATCATGTCACAACTATAAATGTTGACCTTTTTGCCAACTATGTCAACTTCACTTAACGATCCTAGCGACTCGCTCCTTCTACCATTGGTTGAACCGACTGTTGTGTTATCTCGTAATCCAAACATCCGGTCACTCTGGATTCTATTACTGAAGCACGTCCTTGTGCTAGTCGATATACGGGGATACTTTAGTCATGTGTTGTAAGACCGTGAAATAAGTTTGAGCATATGCATCCATATCTAGAGTGATTGTTTTCCTTCCGATGGTCTTGATACCCTCGAGCCTCCCCTCATGGCAAAATCAAGGCACACCTATCGGTTAAACCTGAATCATGTAATCGACACAAAACTCAATGACCTTTGACGATGTTGCCCTACGGCCGAGATCAATTCCGTACATAGAACTTAAGAATTCTTATGAACCTTTCGAACGGATACATGCTATGTAGGAACACCAGCCCGCACATCTTTATCTTTCACACAATGTAAATAATGAGATGGATCATGATATCAAAAAATAATATAGAGAAATACATATCAAGATGATATAGAGTCATCACCATCTCGTCCTGTAGAGTATCTAGTCCTTTGGGATCGATGACCTTCTAAACAATTATATTAAACAATTAACATAGCCATATCACGAGACTTCATGCCAATTAACTTTAAATCTTCCATCGAAACAAGTTTTTTTCATATTGGCGGAGTAACTAAACAGAAATTTCACACCATGTAAGTACTGGCACAATTCAGTTCTCTCGACCTTGGACAGAGTGTAACAAGTAGGGGAAAGGTACATTCATCTTGACACCATCCGTTGTTCCATCATGAATGTTAGCAAGGGAAGAATAATCATTTATAGCGCAGAACAATAAGGAGTGTAAAGTGAAGTTCTCTTCTTTGTACGTATTCCATTCCAGTACCCCTTTGATCCACAATATTTTTAAATCTTCCACCAATGATAGTCTCCTTTCACCAAATGGCCTCAAAGCCTCATCTTTACAAAGCAGCAGCCAGCTGTGAGAATAGATCTGAAATTTAAGATAGATCTAGAGGGTCGACGGATCTGTAATTAATAAGAAAAATTATCACAGGTGATTTTTAATACAAACCGTCTGTGAGTTATCACATACGGTTTAAATAAAAAATCATCTGTAATATTTGGAAATATCATAGATGGTTCTTGTTAGTAACCGTCTGTGATAATTCACAAACGGTGTTTACCGTAAACCATCTGTGATATTACATCTTCACAGATGGGTTTTAGCGTTGGCAGTAACACAGATAGTCTCTAAACTAAAACTGTCTGTGATGGTATTTAATATTAATGGTTTTAGTTAACTGCCTATGAAAAGGCATCTAGTATTAGCCTTTTTGTAGTAGTGTCTCTTTGGCGAGTTCCATGTTTAATATCATCAGCTAAGACTTTCTTACAGTTTAATTTTTGTGACAACAAATTAAGACCAATTATTCGTATTATTCGGTTATCGTATTCGATAAGATGCGAATATGGTATAGATTTTTCTATCCAATTAATAATTTCTATCCTCTTCGTATTCGTATTCGAATTTGCATAAAAAAATATGGATGAAAATATGGTATAAACTTTTACCATCTAAAATGTTATTTTATCCAGACTATCTGTATCTGTATTCGTATTCGATGAAGCAATATGAATATTTTTATTAATAACTTCATACTATATAAGTTATGAGGATATCCAGATCCGATCGGATTGAGTAGATATTCAATTCGAGTTCATATTTATTATAATATTTGATTCGTATTCGTATTTAAAAATATTTGAATTTATATTCGTATTCATTTACGAATACGAATATAATTTGAGCGCTATCCAATCCGTTTTCATTCCTACTTGCAGTGCCAAGACATGGTGCACCGTGCATGCTACTATACCTTCTCGCGTCTCTTTTCTAGGTGGGTCGGTAGGAACATTGGTCCTTTAAAGTTGTTTTAGCATGATGCTTTTTATTCTACATTCTACTGATTCTGCATGCCACACGTACGTACATTCTAGTCCATTTACTCAAAACAGTGGAGTAGTTTGTTGAAAGACAGGATATCCCAAAATAAATGTGTTGCTCCTCAGTTGATATAGACTTCAGATCGCCCTATATATCTACGCAGTTTTAGCACAGTGATCTAGCGAAAACCAAGGGTGAGATTGAAACGCAGGAATTTCATATGAAACAAATTAGTTCATGTAGGAGCCAGGAAAAAAATCACGTGCTCCTAATAAATGGGGCCTAACGTTAGCTACACAGTCAACATATAATGATTTCATCAGGACATACGATAATTTGATGCGATAAATTGAATGGTGAAAATTCAGTGTCGATGTCATGTAACGGACGCGTTTGCGCATGGTGTGTCCGTCTTTCCATGCTATCTACCAGAAGATGGCAGATCATTTTTAGAGTCACAGACATGTACCAATAGCAGTCTTGATAACCTTTCCCGGTCATCATTGGTTGAGTGTGACGAACAACTAGTCACATGATATGTCCTAATTTTAATCGTGAAGATAGATAACGGCTCCGGCCTTAATAGCTCGATGAAGAAAGGATAACTGTACAACAATCGAGGTTCCTGTAGCACAATGAAGAGTGCTAGGGATGCACCGACATCATGTACTGATGTACGAGCGGGGCATTGGACTATTCCCGTGCTATACTAGACTTCGGGTGAGGCGGAGGAGAGGTACTGAGGAGAATTAAGGAAGGTGCTAGTTGTATCTTGCCTGAAACCTGTGTTGGAGAGGAGCCGTCTCTCCAGTCTCCACCACCTCGCTCACCGGGATGCCACGCTGGAACCGCCTCTACGTGCCTTTGGGATAGCCCACTGTAATTCACTCATATAGATCCTTAATCATCTACTCTGAAGAGTGTCGTCACTGAATATGAAGAGCAAGGGTGTAGACGTGGTCTCTACCTCATGAGCTATGAGATAGAAGCAGGACCATTCGAAGCGCCAGTAAAGGTGGGAGGAGGCTACTGGCTACCTCGCTGAAGCTGGAGAAGTAGAATAAGACTATCTAACCAACTCAAGAGTGACTTCACTGTGTACATATGTACCTCATCCTCTATGTCAGAGTCGTCATCAATGAAAATGCTCTCTCGATCACTGTGTACATATGTACCTGCACCATTGGTTCTAGTACCAGTACCAGCCTCATCAAAAGTGACTTCACAAGTCTCAATAATTTGATTAGTATCCAAATTAAATATAGGATAGCCACGAGAATGAGTAGGATATTTAAGGGAAATACCGTCATAATATCTTGATTCAAATTTATCTATATTACCATATTTAAAAATGAAGCTCAAATCTAAGCTCAAAATAAATCTTGCCTATGGCTGATCTCAAGAAAACCCTATTGAAAACATAACAAGCGGTAGATATTGCCTTAACCCAAAACCTCCTAGAAGTGCTAGTATGGTCCTAGCCATCTCTACAAGGTTATGTTTTTTTTCTCTCTATAACCCCATTCTGCTGAGAAATTATAGGTGAGGAGAACTAGTGCTTTAATCCTCTCTCAATGCAGAAGGTAGCAAATGATGAGTTCTTGAATTCTGTGCTATTACCACTTCTAAAGGCTCTGAAGGCTCCTGAGAGGTCAACTGCTAGTCTGAGGGACAACTCTCTAAAGTAGCCAAAGCTCTTATCTTTATAAACTAGAAAATACACCTAAGAATACCTAGAGTAGTCATCTACAATAACAAGTATATACCACTTCCCTTCTACAGACCGGACTCTAAAAGGATCAACTGTGTCTAAGTGAAAAAACTATTTAGGCCCATCAGTCATCACGAAAGTGAGAGGTGGATGAGAAGTAGAAACCATCTTACCATATCTACAAATTGTGCACACTAGGTCTCTAGCACTCTTAAGCCTAGGCAATCCTCTAGTAATATTTTTGCCACTAACTCTAGTTAAGTGGTCAAAACCTATATGTCCAAGCCTACAATGCCACAATACTAAGTCAGGAGTCAGGAGCTACAAGACACATAGGGCTAAAGGTAGAAGAGATACTAAAATCAGCACTAAATATCCTCTCAAACCTAGAAATCCCAAAGACATACTCACTCGAGGAGTTTAGAACTCCACACTCACTACTTTTGAACCTCATTTCTAGACCCTCGTCAAGAAGTTAGGAGATAGATAGCAGATTATATTTCAGCTTACTTACCAAAGCGATGTCCTTAAGGAAGAAGTTGTTGTTGATGCGCACTGTGCCCTTTGTCATTATGGTCTCAGTAGAAATATCCTCAAATATGATCAATCATTTCGTATGCAAGTGTGAGTGAGAAGAACTGTGTAGAATCTTCGATCGTGTGTCGAGAACACCCAAAGTCAATAAGTCACACGTTCTCCTTCCTCGCACGCTGGACTTACAAGGTATAAGTAGAAAACATCTATACCTAAATACTAGGGTTAGTGGTAGAAGACTTGTGAATCCAATACTGAGCCACACGATGTCTATAAACAGCAATAAAAGCAGCAATAAAATGGTTAGAAAGGTAATGATGTCTATAAACATCAATAGAAGCAGCAAAAAAATGGTTATAAAGGTAATCATAAAAATGCACACAAGAACCACCTAGATCTCTCCGAATCGGCCTACCAAAAGATCGATACTCCCCTTGTCTAGATACAACTCGTGATGTATCCTCAAGATATCCTAACCCAAAGCGCTGCCTAGAGCCACCATAAGAGTCAAAGAAGTCATTTACAAACTTAGGTCTATATCTAGAAGGAAAGACATACTTCTTGGCTCTAGAGACATTCACATGTAAAGGAACTCTTGTAATCGACCTCAAAATGTGCACTCTCTCTTTCCTCTTAACCTTGGCTCTATGGAAATAGAACTCAACTATGTGGCCATCCTTTTTATAGAAGGTGCAATGGTATTGACCTTTTGAGGGGTCTGACCCGCTGAAATAGAAGCACCTATCTTGCTATAAGTGGTTTGGACAAAACCTACATACTTAAAGACAATCTTACATGGCTCAGGTTTTATCTCAAACTAGCCACTCTCAACACTCTCTCAAGCTTAGGTGTATGATTCTTGGAATGCTCTAAGAAATTAAATCATAAGCCTCTCTTCTTTATACTCACCTTAGATTGATCAAAAATCATGTTGAAATTCTTTTTTCCATTAGAAATTCTCTCAAGGGTCTTTTTGGGGTAATCATTTTCTTGAGCTAAGGTCTCACATGTGGAACACTCATTTATTTTAGTTGCCCAAGTATATCTCTCATTATGGATAGCTACCTTAAGGTTTACAACCTCACAAGACATACAAGTTGAATTTCCAACCCTAGCTAACTACTCCTCATACTTGACTTTAAAAGGCTCACGTATCTCATCTAAATTAGTCCTAATTTCAGCATAAAATGCATAAAAAATAGGATCAATTACTTTCCTAAAATGCAGTTATGGACATAGATTTTTTTAATTTTAGATTTCTCCTCTAGTATCAAGTTAAAAGCATCGATCTCAATTGTGAGTTTAAGATAATTTTCACATGATTCAGTCCTAAAATGAAGAAGTATTTCAGTTATTTCTTTCATTTTAATTTTGCAATTCTCACAATGAGAACAAATATGATCAGGTCTAAATTTATGTAATTCATTAATGGCGCTATCCAATTTCATTTCAAGCAAAACACAATTTGAGCAAGATAAATGAATAGAGTCAACAGGAATCGCATCTAATGTAATACCATCTAAACAATCATGGTCATGACTTGATTTAAGATATTATAATTCATCTAAATAATCCTTAAGTTGACCAACAATAGAGGAATGAGCAATTTTTAGATTGTCATCGTGCAACCTATTCGAATCGGAACTACAATCGATATCATCCAGCGGCATATCGTTTACTTCGTCAGTGATGTCGTCATTACTACCTTACTATGTAATCTGCTATTCACAAGTGTATACCTCTTTTTGAAATCTCTTTGAATCAAGTGCATTTCGATCTACACTTGATTCTTAAACATCTTTATATTCTCACAGTCAATACATGGATAGTACATGTATTCCACCCCCTTATTTAACATATCTTCCTTGGTAGCTCTTGTAAAAGCAGACACACCATTGTTATACTCTTCATTCACACGGTTCTCAATGTATATACAGCTTTGGTCTGACTACGCTACGCATATAACAATGTAGTGTTAAATATTGAATTAATTAATTAGTATACTATATGTGATCTAAAGTAGCTATATGTAATAAGAATTAATTAAATTGAATTAAGTAGAAATAGACTATGAATTGACTAAACCCTAAACCATGCTAGATGTAAATAATCTTCTCTATATCAAGTTAGACCTAAACCATCTTCAATTCTCCATTTACCAAGCTAGATTTAGAATATAATACATTTAGGAATAAATTGCTAATCATAGATAGTTAAGAACAACTGAATCTACAATCACTCGTTCCAAATCCGTGATCACCTTTCACCAAATGGCGTCAAAGCTCCACCTTCTCAAAGCAGCAGCCTGTGAGAACAAATTTGAAATTTAAGACAGATCTGTGAAGGTCGGGTCTGCAATATGTAAAATTATTACATACGGTTTTTAATACAACCTGTCTATGATGAGTTAATTTTCATAGACAAGAAGTATCATAAATGGTTTTAAGAAAAAACCACCTATCATATTTAGTAATATCATAGACTGTTCTTATTTAGAACTGTCTGTGATACTTCACAGACAGTGTTTAACATGAACCATCTGTTATATTATTTCTTCACAGATGATTTTTTAGCGCAGCTAGTAACACAAACGGTTGCAAAACAAAACCGTTTGTGATTGTATTTAATGCTGATAATTTTGGTGAATTATCTGTGATGAGATGTCCAATATTAATCTTTTTGTAATAGTGTCTAATAGAATTGTCGGAAGAAAAACGTGGTGTGTGTGTGTGTGTGTGTGTATATATATATATATATATATATATATATATATATATAATACTAGCAGCGGAAGCGTGGCTTCACACCACGCTAGTTACCATGTGGCCGAAGTAAAAGAGCCGATAATTCATGGGGAGGTTTTTCTGGAAAAATCGAGGATCCGTATGTAATTTCAAAAAAAAGAAGGTTTTTTCGACAAAAAACCAAGGACATGTATGTAATTTTGTGAAAACCACGGGGCTTTATCCAGCAAAAGAGGATCTCTCTGAAAAACCGAAGACCCATATATAATTTTGAAGAAACAGAGGAGTTTTCCTTGGAAAGCTAATATAACAGAGGTCTTTCTATAAGAACAGGAACCCGCAAATGATTACAAAAAAGTGGAAGGGCCTATTCACATGGATAGCCTCCCGAGGCGAATCCTCCGGGCTTAATACAGGGGAATGTCACAGAACGCTTTCCGCTGGATGATCCGATCCCGCCACCTACTACCTCCCAAAGACGCCCAGACTGCTCGAAAGCGACCCCAACCAAAGATCGATCGACTGATCGAGTAGCCACCGCACCAAGCAAAGACTTAGCCACTCCACGGCGCGCCCTATATATACCTCTCCCTACACCACCACGTGCACACAGCGAACAACCAACGCATCACGACCATATACACACGTTAAGCCGGCCTGCACATTAGTCTAGCTGCATGGGGTTCACGGTGCGCAGGACGAGCCGGTCGTACGTGCGGCCGAGCGCGGCGACGCCGTCCGGCGCGCTGGAGCTGTCCATCATCGACCGCGTCGTGGGGCTGCGCCACCTGGTGCGGTCGCTGCACGTGTTCGCGCCCCGCGTCGGTGGCGGCGAGGGCGAGCCGGCGCGCGCGGTCCGGGAGGCGCTGGGGAAGGCCCTGGTGGACTACTACCCGTTCGCCGGCCGGTTTGTGGACGGCCCCACGGGGCCCGGGAGCTCCCGCGTGGAGTGCACCGGCGAGGGCGCGTGGTTCGTAGAGGCCGTGGCGGGGTGCAGCCTCGAGGACGTCGAGTGCCTCGATCACCCGCTCATGATCCCCGAGGACGACCTGCTCCCGGACGCCGCGCCGGGCGTGCAGCCGCTTGACATCCCGCTCATGATGCAGGTACATCTACGTACGCCCATGCAAAACTATCTCTTTTGTTGTTAACTTTGGGATTAATTGCTCGTTAATTCGGACAGATGATAGTATCTACGATTGTAGTGAGTCCCGAAAAATATATGCCTATAGATGCAGTTTAGGTTGGCCGGGGACACTGTTTAATTAGCGAGTTAAGCAGTTGCTACCATGGGTATATCGATCATATCTCGATCAACTGCACCGTCACAAATTAATTAACCACGCGTGGACGTAGATGCCTGTGACATTCGTACGTACGATTCTACGAACATTTATACGTGAAGGTGGCAAATGGACGAAGCCTGCAGTACGTACTCTTGATTAGTGTCTCAATCATAGTCGATTATACAAAGATTGACACGGTGCAGATATTTAATCCAAGTGTAATCGCTATCCTATTGGTGAACCTGCAGAAGTCTTTGAAGCAGTTAAGTTTTCCACTCTATGCACGATAACAAAATGAAAATATGTATCAATGTAAAGAAAAAAAATCAAGTTGGGGTCTGTTCTTTTCAGCTTCTCTAAACGACTTTTAATTTTTACTATAGTACCTAAGTTTTAAACGGAGTATTTTTTTAAAATGAAGTCTACAAGTTAATTATAATATACATTAAAAGCCCAACATCTATACCATCCAAAATCGCAAACAAATATATCTCTCTCCGTAATCTCGCAAAAAAACTAAAATTCAAAAAATTTCAACCAAAAACCAAAAGCCGTAACCAAAAAGAACAGATTGCATCCTTACTTCTACACTTCTCCCAGCTTAACGTGCGGCCTCTAATTAATATTTACACATTGTAAGATATGTAAGACTATTATGTAAGATTGAGACAAGATGTGAGTACACAATATAACCTGGGGCCAAACCAGGTCATGTGGTCGCATGCATGACGTACGTTGAGATGAGATGAGAGATACGCGCGTACTGTTTACAAATTATTTGCAGGTTTAGCAACTAGCTAGGGACGTCCATGTTGTTGTTAATCATATCAGGCTCTACCGATTGTCTTATTCTTCTGCCTAAACACTAAATGATTTGACACGTCGTCCGACTATAAGTAGACCGTGCACGTCGACGCTGCTCCATTACTGCCCATTGGATTATCCCAACACCCACAGAATGTGTCAAGTTGGTGCATTAGTTGGTTGATTGCAATGGAGGGGCCGGCCTTGTGTCTTCACTGGTGCGGGCTAATCACCTCTACGAATCATATCGCCTGCCTGTAGCATAGTGATTTAGTTGTCTGACCACACCCTGCTCATATGCACAAAGCACTAATCCACTTAAACATATAGTATGTGCTAGCTTATATGTACAAAGCACTATCATAATTAGAAGATACTACACCATCTACAGAGCCGAGATTGCGAAGTAGGTGCACCTCAGCCACATGAGATTGGCTTCGATATTCAACTTTCCTGGGTGAAATAGAAGCCTTGAAGCGAAATATCCAGTGATATATGGTGGACTACAGCCCTCGTCACACGGGGCAATCGTTTCGACCCTACACGCAAGCCTACATAGGAGTAAGTAGATGCATCAACAAATGGTTGTTGGGTCGCCATATATAGGCCTGGTTGCGACGGCTCATATTGTCCCTGATCTAGCGCTTGCTGTCACTTGGAGAAGAAGTGATCATTTCCCCCTGAGCAGCAAGCCTGCTAGCGACCTCTGAATATTGTCGGCTACCTTCCTAGACCATGTCCTCGATCCCTGCCGGAGATTAGTTCACTGGCCTCATCGAGTAAGGATCAAGAGAGCTATCAACCATCACGTCGCACTTTGGATTGTGGGGCCTCGCAAATCACAATTGACTAATTAACACATCTTCTGATGCTGTGTATAGCGAGTGACAGCCACTGTTATGTGTAATAGTATCTTAGACTGTCGGTCAGTTTATCACTGTAGTGCTGTGCTGTGCTCTGCTCGTCGGAAATCTTTACCCACCGCATCAAAGTTTTGATGTTATTAATTACACGACTGGCGAATAGATATCTATGAGTAGCAGATGTACCCAAAAATACCGAAACAAAAGTGTTTTTTAAAAGCAACTGTAAACGTCGAAGGAAGCCTCATTGCACGTCCTACTTGTACTTGGTAAACAGGGGCAGTCAAGGTCTCAAATGATGACATATTAGTCTCCATTTGGCGTTGAAATGTGTATTTTTTAAAAAAAACATTTATTTAAAAAAATTTGATGCCCCCCTATAACCGTTTTAGCCCATAACAAAGCGCAATACAATACCACAGTAGAAAAGGGCAGAGTTTTACCCACTATCCCTGCGTGCATGCTAAGTAAAGTTGCATGATGCATCTTTACGTAATTGTTTTTTCGGGTGGTCCATTTGAGATGCGGGAATCGCATAGAAATTCTGGAGGATTTTATACTGTTTTGTGTAAGGTTCATGCTTTTCCAAAGAGTCTTGCATTTATTTTCTGATCTACCCCTAGCTTCAAAGATAAATTATCAATTAGACTTGCAATACATTGCAGAAAATGCTAATTAGCAGACCTGCATTTCGTTAATTAGCTAGGTACCTGCAGGTGACGGAGTTCACATGCGGCGGCTTCGTGGTCGGTCTGATCTCCATCCACACGATGGCCGACGGCCTGGGCGCCGGGCAGTTCATCAACGCCGTCGGCGACTACGCCCGCGGTCTCCCGAAGCCCCGCGTGAGCCCCATCTGGGCCCGCGAGGCCATCCCGAGCCCGCCGAAGCTGCCCCCCGGCCCGCCGCCGGACCTGAAGATGTTCCAGCTCCGGCACCTCACCGTCGACCTGAGCTTTGACCACATCAACAGGGTCAAGTCCCAGTACTTCGAGTCCACGGGGCAGCGCTGCTCCACCTTCGACGTGGCCATCGCCAAGACGTGGCAGGCCCGGACGCGGTCGCTGCGGCTGCCCGACCCGTCCGCCCGCGTGAACCTCTGCTTCTTCGCCAACACGCGCCACCTGATGCACGGCGCGTGGCCCGGCGGCCACACCGGCGCCGGGTTCTACGGCAACTGCTTCTACCCGGTGTCGGTGGTGGCGGAGAGCGGCGCGGTGGAGGGCGTGGACGTGGCGGGCGTGGTGGGCATCATCCGGGAGGCGAAGGCGCGGCTCCCCGCGCAGTTCGCGCGGTGGGCGGTGGGGGATTTCGCGGAGGACCCCTACGAGCTGAGCTTCACGTACGACTCGCTGTTCGTGTCGGACTGGACGCGGCTCGGGTTCCGGGAGGCGGACTACGGCTGGGGCACGCCGTCGCACGTGATACCGTTCGCGTACTACCCGTTCATGGCCGTCGCCATCATCGGCGCGCCGCCCGTGCCCAAGGCCGGCGCCAGGATCATGACGCAGTGCGTCGAGGAGGACCACATGCCGGCGTTCAAGGAGGAGATGTTCGAGAGGTAAATGCAAGTAAGCTAGCTGGTACGTGTCTTGTTTGTCTGTGATGTGTGCGTGCGTGCGTGCTCTTGTCAATTTGTCGTTGTGTTTTGTTGTGTCCAAGTGTTGCGTGTCGTGGACTCGTGGTGTGCCAAGTAGTACGTATGAATGGCCTGGGCCTTATGGTTTAGGCCTGTAGCTCCTGGGCTTGTTTTGTTGGGTTTGGCTTGGATGTACATGGTCATGGACTTACCACGATTGCCAAGAGAAATGGGTGGTGGTCTAATAACATGGTCAGTCACTCGTAAAAATTGTAAGTACGGTCTGCAGAAGGATTCTCGTCCTCTGCTTCGTTGCACATGGTCCAGTGGGTCGGCTAATCAATCGGCTTACTACTTCATTCGCACTTACCTTGTCCGAGTACCAGTAAAGAGCATGTATGTCCACTGACACTGTAGAGTGGGAGAACCGCGGTGAAAGACCGGACTGACAGCAGCAGGGGATCATGATCGAGACGAGCTGCCTCATTTTGCGGCGGAGAGACCAAAGGATGTGGCCGAACGGCCAACGAATTACGCTGCCGGTGAAGATGAACCGATGCCCATCCGTGAAATTAAAGGCCCGGCGACAAAGAGGATGTCGTGGTGGTTTCCTGGGTCAGCTGCACCGCGGCTCGCCGTGCGGTGTGGTCTCTCTTTCTTTGGCCACGATCGTCGCGACTGTTACAATGCCGTAGTCGTCCTGCATTCTTCAACTAAGCCAATCACACGCAATAGGAGACAAAATCTGCCAGAAGTTAGATTCTTTATTAGCCAAAAGTTCTCTCTTGTACTTGTACATTAAGGATACTTTATTTATAGACTAAATCCAATAGAGATAGTTTAGGTGTTTGTCTATAAAAGTGTAACATTCTAAAAATTCATCGTATTCAAAAATTAATTCTAAATTATTTATTTAAAAGTGTATATTTGTATTTTATTTGAATTATATGTGTAATTATGGAAAAAAAATCTCAAAGTTCTAATTCTGAAAATTCAAGTCAAACATATTCTCGAGAGATTGCCCATCATCCCAAGCCCAGCCGCTTAACTCTAAAATTCCTAAGTAATCTGCTACCAGAACATCTTTGCTCTTTTGTTTTATTTTCTTCGTCCTTCCTTTTTATTCTCTCTTATCCCTTGTTATTATTCATCACCTCCAACCTCACGTCCAGACCGACTCACAGCAAAGTCACGCTAAATCTTAAACTAAGCCTCATCTCCACCTTGTGTAAAAGCAAAAAAATGACCCAAATTACTCAAGCAATCAATCATCGGCCGCTTCATTACCATTTATTCATCCGTTTCTATTTTCTTTGTCTATTTTCAAAACTAAGTGAAACTGAAACTTTCAATTCCTCTTCAGTTTCCTTTTCCTCGAGTCCTCAAACAAGACCCTGGTGATCTATTCCAAGCCCCGCACCACTTTTGCGAACCTCCCAAAGCCTGAGCACCGTTTTCCATCGTGAGTTCTTCGTCCCCGAATCAACGGTCACCCTTGTCACAGCTGCACCTTCGTGTTCCTCACTACCTTAGTGAGTCAATTGCAAAACCATTCACGTCATATCGTGTTCCTAAGCCTCATCAACCTCCATGCCAAGTTAATTTGGTTTTCATGTAGGGAAATAAGCCGGAATTAAGTTTTTCCTAATCTAGATCGAAATCGCTTTTTGTTATCGATTCGTCGTCTCTAGTGATCCATTATTCGATTCCTCACTACTGCACAATCACCACCACATTCTCTATGTGTTGGATGATTCATTTTGCCCAATGCATCGCTATGAAGAATATGAAGACGTAGGAGTCTACACCTAATATGCGTGTGGATTCAACAATGACTTTCTGGAGTTCTAGGTTGCTTTTCTCTAGTCAATTTTTTGTGGTGAATTGATGGGCTATCGTTAGAATTTCTTTTGCTTCCGTTGAGTTTGTATTTCTGGGAGGTTTTGTAGCCTTATTTGTAATAAGTGGTCATAAGGTCGGTACTTCTTCTTATCATAATAAAGTGTTGTTGGTTATGTAATCATCACTGTTTGACTGTATACACTAGATTTAATCTAAGACTAGTACGATAATACACAAAAGATTCGGATTCGGAAATCCGGTCCCAATTACAAGAAGCCCTTACCTAAAGGTTTGGTAACAGCGACCGAATTTTGCCATGGACGCACGGTACAGCACGGGCAGAAACAATACACCCCCTAAACTACAAAGCAGCATATATTAATCAAACAGCGTTCCTGTACTCCGTTGTGTACACGTACGCGAGTACGGGACATAATATACACTGGTGTTAAAACACCATCGCTACATTGCCGCTTCAGATCAAATAGAAAACAACAAACAGTATAACACAAACGTAAGCATATGCGATGAATGACGCTAACATGTCTGTCACCTGCTGTTTCATGTCTGAAAGTCTTCTCATCTTCGTTACTTCCATGCATCGACGCTTCATTTTCCACTTAAATCTGTGGGTGTGTGGGATCAAAGTCAGGTCCGGAAAAATGAAGAAACTGACGACAATGGTAATGTACAGATCCACATGAAAACGACTTGCACGATCGATGCTCTCAACAACCAAGTTTTATTAACCACATGGATTGACCGTTCCGGCTGAAATATACTACGCAGTACGCACATTGATCTCTTTTATTAGTTCGAGGATTTAACAGTGTAGGAAGGAGGGACCAAATGATCAACACTTTGAGCGAGCTTGAGTTGCTCTGAAGCAACAACAATTGCGTCTTTCTCCCTCTGGGATCACGCAACTACTTGTCGGACAGTCGGGCACTGATCACTTGGTCGATCTGTTGCTACCCTTTCCTTCTTGGTCTGCTTCGTGTCCTTGCATTGCGCATGCTTGGTCCACACTGGTGTTGGTGCACCTATCCAGCATGCACCAGACCAGATGTACGGTACCTAATGTGTAACAGGAACTGAAAAGATCAGAAAGAAAGGAATGCCCGCATGTTGTCATCACACCACAAATTGGATTGGTAATTAATCACACTCTGTGATGCACGCAAATTCTCGCCCTTGGCTAGCTGACCGAAACCCTGCAACTCAAGTCACCATCATGACGCTGTTAGTCTACCAGCAGTATGCATGTTCAGAGGAGGACATTGCATCAATCGGTTAATTAGTTCTTCCATCCACAGGGGAAGCGGTGAGCATGACGCGCTGCCAACACAGCGTTGCAGTGTATGTGCGCGAGAAATGCTGTTGCTAATCTCCTTCAAATTCATGGTTTCACCTACCCTAATAGCAACAATCCTAATGAGCAACTGTCGAGTCAATGCTGAGCAGGAAACTTGAGACCTTTGTGCCCTAAAGCAACGCCAACTTTGCGGACTAATACGACAGTGTCTAGATCCAATGATAGATATGCGACGGATCGAGTCACACTCTTTCCCGGGAAAATCTATGTATGTTTGCACGCAGACCAGAGACCCACCGGCACGGTTGGATTGGATGGTTGGGGAAGCAATTCAAAAGGCGGAGACTTGAGGAGTTGGTAAACCATATTCATAAACGGTGTCCTGCCAAACAAGTTTGGGCATCCCGTTTTCAGGCTGCTGGGGGCAGCCACTCGTACCGTGGAAATTGCAAGCTTCTGTGGAAAAATGGGAAGACATTTTGGGCATGTTTGATCTTACTAATCTAAAATTTTGGACCGACTTAATTGATGCATGAAACTGATCAATAGAGTATCAGAATTAAGATTCGGCGAAAAGCTACGTTATTCGAGATTACGATCTATATGCAGTCAGATGGTCGTGAGGGTAAACATAAAGAGATGTTGAAGCATGACTAGAAGATCACCGGTGAAGATTACCGGTGAAAATGACATATCTATCAAGATATGCATGGATAAATAACCGTGCTTGTCGTTGAGTAGTTCACCGTTGTATCTCTCCGTACGTACGTCGATGTGATGGGCTTACATAATCACACTGGATGCCGACAACATTAGCAAGCTAAATGCAGTCCCTTTCGTCCCTAATCAACAACACCACCGACGATGTTCTTGGTGCGACGAGGTAGGCTCTATGCGTGCCTCCATGTGTGTGCGTACGCTCCCAAATTTTCCAAGTCAGACATAACGGAAAAGGTTGGTGAAATGGACGTGCAGTGACCATGCATGTCAGTTCAGTTTACGTTTAAGATAAACTGATCGCTCACCAACCCAGTTCAGCTAGCTAGGAATATGCCATTGGCCACTGCTACTTACCCACTAGCCGTCTCTGTCCAAGTTTTTCCGTATGTGATTCTGACCTCGCGTCATGTGCACGTACGCACGGTGAGGCAAACAAGAAGAGGTAGATTATTTTAGAAATTGTAATGGCTCCTTCCAACGAATAGTACACTTGCTAGATTCCAATGTCACATATGATATATTTAGGATCTATGCAATTACTCCCATCCTATTAGTACGTACAAGGGTGTATTCTTTTCGGTTATAGCATATGACTTTTGGTTAAAATTTTTTAATTCTGGTTATTCAGAAAAACTCGCGTATAATTTTGGCCGATATAGATGAAATAGGCACAGTGTATACTATAATCGACTGCTAGACTTCGTCTTGAGAAGACACTCTATTTGAAAGTTAGTTACTAAGAAAAGCTAAAAGCTATAAGCCCAAAAAAAGGTAGGCTACGTCGATTGTTGCGATCCAGACCGGTAATCTATGTCTATATAAATAACCGGTGAGATTTAGGCACCTCATTCGTTTTGAGACAAAAAATCCCATAATAATCTAAAAAGGAAAAAAGCTATATGGAAATCTATGTACCTATTTTCTTATTAAAACAAAGGCAAAAGGAGCCGCCACATCGCTCTCAAGGACTAAAAAATCAGAGAAAAAAAAGGAAGATCTATATTGTTGATTGTAGTGGATCTAAATTATAATGGTTGATGAGGGCTAAAAAGTCTATAATTAATAGCTTATCATGAACAGTACTTGTTGGAACAAGTATTGGTCGAAATCTTTCGAGTAGACCCTCTACTTGAGTACTCAACTTGGTCTATGAAGTTTATCATGGACACGAGTATACCCTAGCCCATAATCTATTCTAGACCAACATAATACCAGTTGGAGAGAATCGTTAGTACATCATGGGTCCATTCACTGATTGCATTGGTCCACCATGAATCTACATGTGCGGGAGATTCAGAACAACTAACACATTTTGGGTCACTGACAACCATTAACAATTGTAACATCCCATTTTTTTGGGATGATTTTATGCTCATGCAAACTTTGGAAAACTTGAGTTGAGTTTTGAAAAGTTTAAACCTAAATTTCAAATTCAAACTCAATTTGTGGGAATTCTGATTTTTTGCAAAAAAAATTGAAAACTTCCTTGGGCCTCTAGCCCATTTTATCCTCCCAGCCTATTCACCCTTTAGGCCCATGGCCATCCCAGCCCACCCGGTGCCTCTCACTTCTCCCTCTTCCCTCCCTCTCACCATGTTCCCATTGACTCCCCTCCCCCATGTGCGGCCGTGGTCCAGCGCCCCCGACCAAATCCCGTATCGGCTCCGCTGCGCTATGCCCACACATAGCTGTGGTCCGGCACCATGTCACATCTGCGCCGTCGTAGTCCTGCCTGGCCACCCCATCACATCCTGTGTTGGCTCCCGCACGTGCACGACCGGACTCCCAAGCTCTCGCTACACCCGTCTTGCCCATGCTGGTTCCTCCCTCCCTGGGCTCACCCCCTTCTTCCGCTATAAAAAAGGCTACCCGAGCCTTCCTGTGCTCCTCACCACCATTCCCATCTTCCCCCTCCTCTCCTGAGCTCACAGCCGCCTCCGCTGTGAGCTCCTCTTGGGCCATCTCCATTGACAGCTCTCCTCGGTGGACCTTGGGCTCCCCTTAACCCTTCCTTGAGTTCGCCATTACCTCCTCTCGCTCTTTTCAAGCCTAATTGCTCTTTCTCACACTGCAAGGCACCAGTGAGCTCTTTCTTCTCTAGTTCTGGTGCCCAACCGACCTGGCGATCCGTTGCTCCTTGACTTGATTCTCCGCACCAGAAGCACTGCTTAGCCACCCCAAGTCTCCCTGACCCTTGCTCGGCTTTCCCCTCCTCTTTAGCAAGCTTGCACCGAAGCTACTCCTCTGCCACACGGGTCCTCTACCGCCAGCTGAAAGCATTTAGTATCCTAAAAATGGTTTTGGTAATTAATGATATTATATGAATATAGGACTAACATATTTATTGAGTGTTTGAAAGGTTTAGTCCCAATGATGAATGTGAAATTCATGCTAAGGGTCAATATAAAGATCAATGTGGCTCAAGTAAAGGTATGAGTAGTCTAGAATCTCTTTTGTTTTTATCGATCTTAAGAGAAAGGATGGAAGACCAGATTATAGGATAAATACCGTACTATTAAGAGGGGTCATGGCTAGTAGCTTAACAACATATTCTTGTGCTATTTGGATCAATTTAGAATCATGTTAGGACAACTATACATTGTTAGGACAATCAATAGTACCAGAGTATAAACGGCGGTACTTCCGTATCTCGGAAGTTTCGAGAAATCACCCTTGGAATCACTTCGTTTCTCTAAAAAATGGAAGTATCGAGGTTTTAACGGCGGAACTACCGCAAAGCAAAAGGAGCTCGGAAGCTCCAAAAATCTGGGTGGTACATTTTTTTCCAAAGAGCGCCAACTTTTGGCTTGAAGCAAACGAAAGTACCATGCCAAATTTCAATGGCTAGTTCTGACATTTTGACATAGCCATTACTGTTGCTACAGTAGATGTGCGGTAGTACCGCAAATTGCACAGCGGTACTATTGCTCTTCCTAATTTTTTAAGATAAGTTATTGCAATGGCTTTATTTGGTTGGTTAGGGTATAAATACTCCTCCACTAGCTCAAGGAAAGTGTTAGACACTCCATTGAACATTCTTGAACAATAGAGCACCTCTTCTACACCTCAATTTCACTTATGCATTTATTTGAGATAGTTGAGCCAAATCAAGTACATATTCCTCCTAGATTAATCTTTGACACTTGATTACCGTCAAGCGAAACTTTGGTTTATTACTCTTGGTGTTTGTTGGCATGTAGATGGCTTGGCTGGTGTTTCGAGGTGACTTCTTCAATGAGCTTGTGAAGAAGCTCGGCGCCATCTTGTAAATGGTTTGGTAACACCATATCTGGAGCAGAGTAATAACAACCACTAGTGATCGAGGAGTGATGCTTAATTCGTGGAGCCGGTCCAAGGTACTTGGACTTTCCTCAACATGGATTAGGGGAAACCGGTAAGTTTTTGAACACCACGGTAAAATATTACATGTCAAATTAGTTAGTTTTTGTCTCTTATTTCCGCGCTTGTATTTCTAGCACTTTGTGATAATTGTATTTGTCATATTTATTTGTGCTAGAGGTATTCTTGTAGAAACTTGTGCTTGTGGTGCCTTTGTTATACTAGAATTTTGTAGGTTTAAATTACCTTAAAATCTTGCCTAGTAATTATTTGTGATAATTAGCTTTAAAAGGCAAGAATTTTTAGAACCCCCTATTCACCCCTCCCTCTAGTTGGTTATGCTTGATCCTACACAAGCTCATCTCCGGTCTCCCCGAGTCCCCTTTTCTTCCCAGGTGAGCTCATACACCCTCATAGATGCTCCCTCCCTCTTAATCAACTTCTAGTTAGGCAAGCCGTCACCGCGCCAATCCCCTGATCCCACCGCCACCGAAGATCACCGTCGGCAGCTCGCTGCCCCTCCACAGCCTGTGCTAGCTCACCCATAGGTGTGCATGGGGACGAGCACACCATTTTGCTCATCCTCTCAGGCCGCCGCCGCTTCTCCCACTGTCGGCGAGCATCACCTCCCTCTTGGCAGGTAAGACTGTAGTAGAGCGATTAACTTAGTGTGTGTAATTAGTGTGAGCTAATGACCATTAACTAGTTATTAATTAGTCGCTAATAGTGGGCCATCCTCCCCCTTGATCCCGAGCCACATCAGACCGATAAGTGGACCCCATCGGCTATAAAATGTTTTAAAACCCAATTTTAAGACTAGGGCCACTAACATATGGGTCCAAGCACTATTTTCACAGTACTTAGGCCCCACATGTCAGTGTCTGACCCATTTTCAATTAAGGAAATATTTCTTTTATTAACCTGTGGACCCACATGTCATTCTCTGAGGATTTATGAATAACAATAATTAAAAAATTAATTTAAAATTTGTAGGCCCACCTATCAGAAAGAGGACTCTCTCTCCTCTATCTACTTTTGGCATTTTTCCTAAGAATAAACTTTGAAGAGCATGTTCTCCTTCGTTGTAGCTCCAAATTTGATGAAACTTATTTTTAAATTTTTCTAAAATCAAGATCTATCATTTGGTACTGGTTTTGTTCAATTTAGGGTTCTTTTTAATTTTATTTGATATTTATTTGCTTTTGCTTAGTTGTGGTTCATTTTTCGGTTATTCTTCTGAGTAGAGATCGAGGATGCGAACGAGCCCCAGATTGAAGCAACGCAAGACCATCAAGACCCACAAGCTTTCGATCTAGGAAAGTCAATAATTTGATCATTTTGAACCTATATTTCATGTGAATTATATACATTTAAATTAGCAAAATTGCATGCTTTATTTCCTATGCAAATGTATATTACTAGTAAGGTAGCTACACACCCACTTGTCGATCTAATATTATATTAATGCCATCCTTGATACTTAAAAATCCATGAACCTTGTCACCCCATGTAATATTATCAATTTTGATATCTACAACTCATAGTTAAATGCCATGTTAAGTCCTGTCTAAGTCTAGGGTACTAGTTTGCCCTAATCATCAGTCTTTAAACATGAAAACTTATTTTGAAATAGTCACAGGATGTAAGTGACTGGTAATTTATGATAACTTAATTTATACTTCTCAAAACCCTAAAAACTTGCTATACCTGTCTAATCGGATGGTAAGAAAGGTTGGTGCCAATGTCGCGCGAGAAATTATGGTGGGAGAGGTGAGTGTGTATGCCACTGCACTAGATCTGTGGAAACATCATAGTCCAGCTTGTCTAGATATTGGGGTATGACTTCACACACAACTTTTGTGAAACCTATAAATCTCATAATGGGTGGACTGGCAATGGGGTGAGGTAACTACAAAAAGCTGCCTGACGGTCACTCAATCTACATGGCCAAGGAATCGTGTAGAGCTATTAGGTCATTGCCTCTTATGGGTAAAGATGTACAGTGTCTACAGAGTATAAACTATTCGAACAGTCATGCCCATAGTCAAGAGTGGACATAGGATCTTATTCGAGTTAGTTCTATTTCAAAACCTTTGTGAGTGGGACAAAAACTATCAAGCGGATGTAAACCCGACTTTGGCTTTTTCCTATAGAGAAGTACTCGAGCTTGTAATAAGGTGGATGTACCCTAATGATCAAAATCTAGCATAGATGAATGGAATTATGTAATAGGTGGATGGAACTTATGCCGTTATAAATATTGCATAATTTCAATATCTTTAAAGCATTTTTATTAAAAACGCTTAGTCATAGGAATTTCTAATTATAGTAATTGAAAGTGTCACTTTAAGCAAATAAAAAAACTTGAGCAATCATTGTTTAGCCTTGCATCTATAATTACATGCATTCTATGTGTTGGCTAATGGAGCACAGTTGTGTGTCCTCACCCTTACTCTCAACCTCCTTCAGAGTCCATGATGCAAGGCCACTATGTCTACTACGAGAACTAGGGCGACGAAGGCAATGGAAACTAGAGTAGCCCTTAGTGATCTAGCATCTCAACTCAATCTAGTCAACTAAGCTGACTTTTGGGTGGTTCCAATATTAGTCAGGTCTCTAGCTGTATCGATGGCACTTGAGTTGTCTCACTCGCTTACTAGTGGCAAGATGTGCCCTACCATGTTTGTCCACTATCACTTCTGCAATTTATGTAATGAAAACATTTGTTCAGGTGGCCCTATTGTAAACTCGACCTGACACGATCTATTTTAAATTATGATATTGTAATATTAATGCAACGTTATGGTAATTGTCGTGTATGAAATAATCCTGCAATGTATCTATGAACACTATCTACAGATCCAGATAATAGTGCAGTAGCTTCACAAAGGGTTATGGAGGTCCAACAACGTGAGCCAATTTTGGAACCGACGAGGTATCTCTCTATCGGCTAGAATTGTCACCCTTTCGATGATATATAAGGCCTAGTCAAATAGCAGTACAGGATACAAGGCATTGTAACACACTCACGTTCATTGTTTTTTACAACCATTGAACACCCCCACATAATACATTCAAAGCAACAAAGGCACTCTATATCCTATCAGTTAGTTTTGGTCAAAGCCTTCCCTCATTTACTTCGTAAGATCGACTACCAAATCATGAACAATGATCTAGATTAAAAGAAAGAGATCATGCTAAGTAAAATTTAGAAATAACAGAAATTTGAAATAAAAAATTAAATTAAATTAGTAAAACCTAGAAATAATGAAAATTTGAATAAACATTAAATTAAATTAACAGTTTGATTTTCAAACTAATTCCACAATAAAATCCCAAAATAAATATAATTTGGAATAAAAATTAAACAAAAATTAGTAATTGGATTTGTGCACAATATCCAACAATAATAACTAAAATTTAGAATAAGAAATAAAATAAAATTAGTAATTTTACTTTGATATAAATCCAAAAGTAAAATCTCTAAATAACTATAATTTTGAAAAATAATTGAAGAAAATTAGTAGTTGGATTTGTATACGAATTTCAACAAAAATAAATGAAGTTTATAATAAAAAGTAATATAAAAATAGCAATTTGATTTTGATATAAATTCCAAAGTAATATCCCTAAATAGCTAAAATTCAGAATAAATTACATAAAATTAGTAATTTGATTTGTATACGAACTCAAATAAAAATAACTAAAACTATGAATAAAATTAAAATTTATAACGTGGATAGCACGAATGGTATTGGAGGAGACCACGAAAGAGTGCAGTGGTATTGATATGTCTTGCAAAATGACATTAACCCATGGAAAAGCGAAGAGCTGGGGCTTTGATGGTGGAAATGAGGAGAATGTCGTGTTGCTCATCTTAGCTGTTTGACAAGGACAATGTTGTGCTACATGCCAAAGCCGTTGAAGAGAAAGGCTAGAGTGAAAGGAGTCAAGGGTTGTGTTGACAAGTGATAAGCGTTGGCATTGTTGAAGAACTCAATGGCCAAAGAAACTTGATAATGGAAGCCCTGTCTGACAGAAGATGAAGGTTTGTATTGAAAACGAGTTATGGATGAATGGGGTCATTGGGTGGCTAGGAGCATACCATCACTGGTGAGGACGGTGTCCCTGACGATAGTGAGAAGATTCTCTATATCGTTAAACAATGACTAAAATAGACATGTCAGCATCAGTGAAGATGGGAGATCACCACTGTTAGTAAGGAAGCCAGAGTGTTAAGTTGGCCAACGTCAAAGAAGAGGAGCAACTAACACGAGCTAAGTGGAAATCAAGCACATACGACATTATGAATATGTATACACATGCATGTATCCGTACGAAGAAAAGCACGGACATACATAACCAGAGGAGCAAAGAGCTCAGAGTGTATATGGCATAGTCATAGGTAATAGGCTTGGGGCCACCGAAGAGAGTGTGACAGGTGTCCTCATAGGTATCGGTGATGGTTGCATGCTTATACATGCTAATGTCACAATGATCAGCATTAGCAATAATTGGAGAGAAGTAGAAGATAATTATGAGGTAGAGTATTACATTGAAAGGGGTGGTGACTGAGAGGAATCGATCAATAATTGCAATAGCTTCTGGAGGTTGAAGAAGAAAAGTTGTGGCGATCAAAAGTGATAGAAGACACAATGTTCAGTACGGCAGCCAGCATGTGAGGGAAGATAAGTTCAAAGTAGGTCGCCCATTGTGCATCGGTGTATGCGTGAGTGAGGTGGAGCCAACGGAGGACGAAAGCATCCAGTCGAAAAGCACAAAGGGTCCGACCTTCCCTACCGGTATTACACTTGTGAAATTGGTAGAGAAAAAGAAGAGGAAGGTGAGCGCTTTGGATTATGCTCCAGGGCATTTCAATTTCAAGACAAAGAAAACAAGATATGTACTAGTCATAAGAAATTGCATAGAGTCATACCTTTTTTATTTATTTGTGCCTTGAAGTTCTTCTTTCTTCTTATTCTTCTCATTTTATAGCGCTCCTACCACTCCCGAGTGCTTCTATTGAAGAGGCATAAATGGAGAAAGTGGTCATAGCAGCCCCTCAGCTAGTAGCATTATCAATAGAATGAACTGAGGCTATTATGACTATGGATCCTTTAGTGGCTCCAACACCATCGAAGGGTCCATAAGTGGAGATGAAGTCTTAGCAGGCTGCTGTTTCTGCTAGGAAAGTGGTAGTCGAAGAGGAGTAGAAATGCTTCCTTCCTTCATTGGAGAACTGTAACACCCGTATTCCAAGGGTCTTGGGCCTTGGGCCTGTCGTAGTCAAACCTCCTAATCCTCCTAACCCTGATCCACTCCATATAAAAGCCAGGGGAGAGCTCATTCCAGAGGCAGCCGCCAACTCCTTCTTTTAGCCCAAGTGATGTCTCTCCAAATCTCTCTCTCTCTCCCTGTCTCCTGGGGCTTGAAGGTCGACGCAAGGAGGCCTGCCGGCGACGTGGGCCGCGGCGCTCAGGCAGCGCGGGCGCGCGGCCAGCGACAAGCGCAGGGACCAGCAGCGCAAGGCGCTGTGGCGCAAGGCCGCAGGGAGCACAGGCGGAGAGGCCTCGACGCAGCCAGGCTAGGGGTGCCGCGGCTTGCAGCACTAACGCGCAGGGAGGCCGGGCGGCGGCACGGCCTCGGCACAACGCGTAGGGCGGTGCGGTCTCGGCTCGAAGCAACGGTGGCGGGCGGTGCGCAGCAGGCGCAGGGTCGGCACGGCGCGGCAGCTCGGCAGAGCACGCGGCGCACAAGGACGGTCGGCAGCGGCGCGTCAACCTGCGTCAGGCGGCGTCGGGCGGAGCGGTGAGGCGACCGCCATGCAAGCACAGGCGTGCGGTCGTAGGCGCAACGTGGAGGCGACGTGCGCATGGGCGACAGTGTAGCACAGGCGCATCACGGTTGTCGCAGAGGCGATGCATGTTCTCGTGGTGGGCGTAGGAGGCGGAGCCGCTGCGGACGCTGTAGTCCGGGTGGCAGCTGATGGCGATGTTGGCTGAGTGGCCTTCCTCACTCGCGTGCACGAATGGCGGTTCGCACGGCAGGTTCTCTTGCAGCAATTGAAGGAGTTCCGATCAATCTCACGTTTCAGATCCTTCGTGCAATGATCTCACCAAGTGTGCTCAAGGCAAGTACCTCGCGGCATAATCCTTTCCGTTTCACATATTACATGTTTCCATGTTACCTATCACCCTGGCCAGAGATCATAATTATCATATCTCTCATGTTGCTTAGCTATTATCATAACCTTGAAGTGTACCAAGTTAATATCATACCTCTCATACTGACTGATTATTAGCACATCATTAATGTTGCATGATTGTTATCATACTGTTAATGCTTGCCTAGGTATAGACTTCTAATATTGTATTTATACCATGTTGTTCTAAGCTATCCGATTCCATATGCTTTTAGATTTATTAGAATGTACAACCAATAATGTTCTAGAAGTAATGCTTTTAATTAATATTTTAGAATTCACGCTTAAATCATTAATGGGCAGGTAGCGGATGATCATGTTGTAGACTTAAGTTAAAACCACTAGTAATCTTTGAATATCATGCTTTTATGTTTATCTCTCAGATATCTTGATGTTTTGTTAATATGATTTTCCTACATGAGTTATGACTTATTGATGTATATTAATACTTGTTAAGTTGATTAATAACCATTGATCACCTAATAAAACTAGTTGGTTGTCAACCCTTGTGTGAACTCTAATATAATATCTCCTTTAGAATAATACCTTAATCCCTATCACTTTAGTATCACTCCTTGCCGTCCTCTAAGTGGAAACTACTCTGTCCTCTTCCAACCGTAGCACAGTTCTCCGCTTATCATCGTCTTACCTTCAGCATCTTTTAGTTGCCTTAAAATTCATAGTATTATAACCTGCCTTCAATGTAATAATTACTTTACTATCATGTTATCTTCTCTCATCACTCTATCAAGTATTACGCTGGTTGTTCCAACCTTAGCAAACTCTTCTAACTTCTCATAATCTTATCTCAGCCTTTTCCTTTGTACCATAATCTCTTAACCATTTGATTTATTGATAATACTATAGTCACTCGGCCTGGGGTTATCCACATATAGGGGAGATTGTTACCCACCTGGTAACGTATGGGGTCGTACATTCTCGTTACACAGGATATTACACCCGTCGCGGTATACAGTCGAGGACGATGGTGTGCCTGGCTATTCTCGTATACCGGGTATGTGGGGAATAACCACCAGTGCCGTTACCACAAGTTACTAAATAATAATTATCTCTTACTCAAATGCGACTATCACATATGACATGTTAACCTTCATCTCAGTTTCACTCTCTATATCAGTATCGTTGTTAATCTCGTACCGTGACTTGACTTGTATCAATTGCTCACTTACTTGGTTGCATCGCTTGTCCCTTAATTTTTCGTGTTGCGACCGTTGTTGGGTACTTGTTGAGATTTTTCAATCTCACGCTTGTTCTTTTCAGTCTCAGGTAGAAGACCAGTGAAGTGATAGCATCATGCATGGGTGGGAGTACTCGAGTTTACAGCACCGTGGCTTGCCACTATTTTGTTGCTTCATTTGTTCTTCTTTTGGTTGAAAGTGGACCGGTTCCATGTTTCAAACAATTATTTTAGCTTCCACTGGTTTCTTAATAAAGTACCTTTTAAGTTTTAATTTTTCGTACAATTTCTATTGCTATTTTTATTTTTATTCCTTATTTTTGGCGATGACGTTCCATGGTAGCATCTCACACTAATATCTGAGGTCTTACAAGAACCGAAGGTCAAGAGTTCTTCATTGACAAGGAAGTCTCCTCATCTGAGGGACAACTAAAGACTCGAAGAGCTTTGGTGGAGGAAGGTATCAGACCTCGAGTTGAAGACCAGTCCCGAGGAACTCTACTCCGCATTTGCAAGCAAAGTGGTCTTGATAAGTTCTTAAGACTACTTTTGATGCTTTATTGATCTTATCAAAACTTTTCTGATTTTCTTTGTCTCCTTTTTTAGCACATGGTGGAAGAAGTTGCACTGGACAGAAAAATGACTATGTGCCTTTTAGCCCTCGAGAAGGAGAGGGCTAACCTCCACTAACAAGCTAACGAGTGCTAATGATTTTTTTTCTCGTTACAATCAGGTAGTGAAGTGTTTTTCTTCTTGTAACCCTTCAAACATATCTCTAGGTCGAGAAGCACTATTAAAGTGCTTGAGGATACCCTCAAGAAAGAGAGGGAATTGTTCAGGTTTACTTTGACCTAGAATGAACAGCTTCTCATGACCCTTAAGGAGAAGAGTCTTCAATTGAGAACTAAGTCTTTTGTTGATTATTTATTGCTTCCAAATTGTCATCTTTTATTGATTATTTATTGCATCCAAATTTTCAAGACCCAAATATGCAAATATGGACTCTCTATGTATACCACGCTAATCCGGGATCACGCTGCTGCACACAGTGTAAACATAGATAAAATATCGAAGATATGCATGATTAACAATAAAATAAACTCAAATATTAGTAATTACCAAAGTACGACTTTATGGCCAAGCTTACAATTAATAACCTAAAGAGCTTAAGGATCTAGCAGTAGAAAACAAAAATAAACGTAATAGCCATTTGACATGCCCAGAGGTAATCGATTAGGGAGCGAAGTTCTAATTCGTGAAGTCATTGAAGCATTGTTTGAAGAGCTTGTATAGTTTGATGTACATATCGGCTATGGAACTGACATTGTACACATTTTAACATAAGTTCTTTTCCATCATGGAGGAAAGTTGGCCAATAGTATCATTATTGGAAGGCTTTACCGACCAGTGCTCTGTAAAAATGTTATACTTCATAGACTCCTCCATGTATTTCGGAGAGTAAATGTAAACAACCCTTTTGAGATGAGGGTACATTCGATTTTGAGTTGTACGATCAGCCTCTACATCATCTTCAGGAAGTGTGCCATCCTGAAGATATTCATAGATTAATTTCATCCAATCATTATTAGGGTCGATCTGAATGATCTCCACTGGAGCTTCTTTGGAATGCTCGACTACTTAGTGTTTGTCGAGTTACACGAGAAATGCTCTAAGCGTAATGAGTGATCTTGAGGAAGTTATATGTGCCAATTGATCTACCGAAAAGTTGTCCTTTCTAGGACATTGTTGGACTTCGAAACCAAAGAGATTCTTTTCAAGTTTCCTTACTTTCACAAGATAAGATGACATCATGGTACTTAAGCATTTATACTCTTTCCCTATTTGATTGCTACTAGTTGAGAATCGCCTGTCACTAGTAATCTGCAAATACTGAGCGCCTTTGCTACTTGGAGCCCTGCCAGTAAACCTTCGTACTTTGCCACATTATTTATGGAGGGAATGCTTAACTGGATAGCATGTTTTATGCTTTCTCCAGTAGGAGGAAACCAGGACTACACCATCCCTAAAGCCCTTTATTGTCAAGAACCCATCGAAGTACATAGTCCACTGGTCGTGGTTTTTGTACTCAAGCCTTTGGACGGGTTCAGGATTTGTTCACTTAACGATGAATTCTACTAAAGTCTGGGACTTAATGGCTATTTGTGAAATAAAATGGAGATCAAACACACCAAGTTTGATCACTCATTTCGTTATATGTCCTGATGTTTTCCTGTTTTAGAGAACTTGACATAGAGGATAGCCAGTCGACACCACAATTTTCTGGGCCTGAAAATGTCTTAGCTTCCCCAAAGTTATGTAAGACTTCACTTATTTAATATACTGGTCGTTAGATATTATCACGTTCAATGATTATTACTATACTGACTGCTTGTGGCGTAGCAGTCAAGTACAATAGCAAAGATTCTCTCAGTTTTGGAAAGGTTAAAACCGAGAAACTTGTCAACTATTCCTTGAGTTTTTCAAATGCATCATTGTCTTCTTTAGTTCACTCAAAACTCTCATGTTTTCGAAGAATTTTAAAGAAAGGTGATCCTTTTTCTCCTAACATGCTATGAAATGACTTCACGTGTCATCTGACCGATTAGTTTTGTACCTCTTTCTTTGGGGTTAGAGAATGGATCTATTCAGTGGCCGCTATCTTGTCTGGATTAGCTTCAATTCCTCTAGCTGAAACTACAAAACCAAGAAGCTTTTTGGATAAAATTCCAAACACACATTTCTCTATATTCAACTTAAGGTTATGTCTTCTTAAGTTAGAGAAAGATTCTTGCAAATCGGAGATATGGTCTCCGATGATGACATTTTTTACAACCAAATTATCAACGTAGGCCTCAAAGTTCCAAGCAATTTGTGGACTAAAAGTTTTTTGCATTAACCTTTGAAAAGTAGCACCAGCATTTTTAAGTCCAAACAACATTTTCATATAGCAAAAAGTTTCATATGGTGCAATGAAGTAAGTTTTCTCTTCATCTTCTTTACTCATGCTAATATAATGGTACCCAGAATATGCATCTAAAAAGCTTAATAACTCACTCCCGGAGGTTGAGTTAACAAGCTAATCAATGCGTGGGAGGGAAAATCATCCTTCGGACAAGCATTATTAAGATCTATGAAATCTACACACATTCACTATTTTTGGATACTTTTCTTAACCATTACAAGGTTGGTGAACCATTCTGGGTGGTCAACTTCATGAATAAACTGAGCCTTTAGGAGCTTGTCGATCTCCAACCAGATTGCCTCCTTCCGATCAAGTGCAAAATGCTGTAGTTTTTGCTTGATCAGTTTTTTGTGAACCTTCTTGTTCTTGATCACCTCCCTGAGGTCACCAGGCATGTCAGATGTTTGCCACTCGAATACATCTGAGTTTGCTCGAAGGAAGGAGACTAGCAATTCTTCCTATTTAGGATTGAGTCCTGCCCCAACCTTGATGGTTTCTGAAGGATTGTTCTTGTCGAAAGGTAGCTCCTTGATTTGGTTGGAGGGTTTTGGATCCACCTTTGGCCTTGAATGCTTTTCCTACATAAAAGGTGGGTTGGTATTTTTGGTCAATAATTCATTGACCAGTTTGAGAGACTTACGATCACAAGCATAAGCCATTTTTTTGTCTCCTCGAACTGTTATGACCCCTTTAGGTCCCAGCATTTTGAGATTTTGGTAACCATAATGCATGGCTACCAGAAATTTGGCTAAAACTGGTTAGCCAAGGATCCCATTAAATATAGTTTTGAAATCAACTACATCAAATGAGATCCTTTCCGTTCAGAAGTTATTATGACTTCCAAATGTAAATGGTAGGGACACTTGCCCGATCGATTTGGTTAAAGATCTCGGTACTATGCCATGAAAGGCATACTTCACGGACATTATTCTTTACTTAGGAACTTGCGTTTCTTCTATAGCTCCCGTAAATAGGATGCTAAGAGAACTACCTCCATGTACTAGCACTCAATTAATTTTACAGTTATTTATAGTAGGTTCTATAGTGATAGGGAGCCTACCTAGTCTAGTTGAAGGAATGGGACAGTCTTCTCAGCCAAATAAAATGATTGTCTCCAACCACTTGGATGACTTGACTGTGACTAGTGCATTAGCGAGGTTCACCTCACATTCTACAGTCTTCAATTTTTGTCTGGACATGTATGGGGAGGATCCACTGAAGATCACGTCGATAGTGTGCACTGGCTTCTAGTACTCCATTTCTTTGTCACCATCCATATCCTTTTTGGAGTTTGATTCTCTAACCTACTGTATAGAAGGGAGAGGACACTTACCCAAGTAGTAATCCTCAAGCTTTATTTGACAGGCACGATAGTTGCGGAGATCATGCCCTACCATTTGGTGGAGTGGACACCACCTCTTGCTTTTATTGAATTCATCGATCAGAACCTATCCTTTATTTTGACCGAAATAATCATTTTTACTCTTGGTGTATTTCTCTGGAATTACAAGGACTTCTTTGGTATTGGCCTTGTGATTCTTCTTACCCTTTGGTGATTTGTTTTCCTGCTTTTCTTTCTCCACGACTGATTGAGAAATCTTCTCCATCTGAATGATGAAGTTATTCTACTCGACCACTTCATTAGCGGTAGCATATTTATCAACCATATCGAACAGTTTGATGATTGTCCATGGAGGGTACATTGTAATGTCCTCTGTAAACTGCCTATTCATTGACCCAGTCTTGAATATCTAGATAACAGAAGAATCTATGACCTCTGGGATAGAGTTATGAACCTGACTGAACCTTTTGATGTATTGTTGTAAGTTATCATTGGGCTCTTGCTGGATTCTATGAAGGTCATCTTCCTTCTAGAGTCGATCATATGTCTCCCGCAAGTTGGCGATTAGCATGTAATCAAGTTGTTCCCAAATGTAGATTGATTTTACCGGTTGGTTAAGCAACCATGACCGAGAAGAACCCTCGAGGACTGTTGGCAAATAGTTTGCCATCACATTATCATCATCTCCTGTAGTCCTAATTGCAATGGTGTAGATCTGCAGAAATTCCAATAGATCTTGTTTTCCATCAAATTTCTCAAGATTTGTCGATCGGAACCTTTTCGGCCAACACACTACTTGAAGGTCTATCAAGCAGATACGTGGTTCATGGACACTCAAATTGGTCTCTGACTAGATACATAGTTTAGATGATGACGTACATCATCTAGACCATATCCCTGATTTCATCTTTTCTGATGAGGGGGAGGAGTTGCTTTATTTTCAAAGAGGCTTCTTCTCTCTTGACTTCCTTGGTGAAATCTTCGAGTGGGTCTTATGGCTGCTAACCGATTATTGTTAGCCCAACCATGTTGGTTTCTACCATGCGAAGAGTGCACAAATAAAGTCTGCCTTTGGCTCTAGGAGTGCCATTGCTCTCGATACATCTTCGTGCGTCGCATGGTCCAATGATAACTTACAACAATACATGGATTGTTAAGAATATTATGCACAGAACCTCCTATACCTAACCTGCAACTTGAGCATATCCTAGTGTTTCTACCAGAGTAGGATCCAGATTGTTAAGAATATTATGCACATGTTGTAGGTTCTGAATAGTTACCGAAGTGTTCCTATCAGTAGAAGGGGTACGATGACTTAAGTTTTGGTCGAGTTCCCTGCTCACTCCACATGACTTAGCACACGTGGAGGGGTAGAAATATATGGATTAGATGGTTGATGTCCACCATTTCCATTATTTTCATTCCCTCTAGGTGATGCAGGAGAGTTCCTACCATTCCGATCAACGGATCGTGGGGGAGTCTGTAGTGAAGAACCATATATGGCATCTACAGCGGTATCTCCGATTGTGTTAACTTTATGCTTCTAGTAGAAATCTCGTAACGAAGTTCTGTCAAAACTAAGGGAGAGCCTTTCATTGCTTTGGCAAGTAACTTCCACGATGGGCAACGATTGGATACCACCATTTCTATAGGGTTATGTGATGCACTCAATCTAATCCAGCGGATCATTGATTGAATGATGAGTATTACTATCTTCTCCTAGCTTTCCACCAAAAAGCATTCTCATCGATACCGTGAGTAGGTGTCGACTAGCATCCGCTATACGTAGGAGCCGATGGCAAATAATAGTTGCCCACAATTGCATTGAGAGTGCTCTGACCCTTAGATCGTGATGTTGCATTCTTGTTGCCATGTTTGTCGTCCAAAAGTACTAGACTTGACGTAGTGATTGGGCATTCCGATAAGGTTAGAATGACCTATTCCCTTAGTAATTCTAATGACTGGGTGGCGTGTCTTCTTCCATCGGATCGATCTCACTGGTCTCAAAGATCAGCAAGCCTGGGATGGAAGATAATGAAGAAGAAGCATCGTATTCCATAGCGCGGATACATGTGTCCATGTCAAGGTCGGCATAGATGGCTAGATTGATCCAGTTCTCCTTATTCTAGATTTCTACCATGGTCGCATGGATGATGTTGATAGAAATAAGAGAGGATGATGCTTGCTAATAAGAAACTTCAAAGACTCAGCACCTTCTTTCCCATGTATGGCGCCAGCTATTGATGATCGAATCGTCAATCTTACGAAAATATGAGAAAAAGGATAGATTCCTTGGAATAATTCAGCAGGAGAGTAGATATTATCTTTATTGCTATTAACTGGTTACTAGATGATCTTGCTAAGAGATTACAAAGGGACGGAACTAACCCTAATCTCTACAATTTTCCCCTGATCGGAAGATCTTGTTTGTCTTGTTTGGTTTTTGGAGTTCTTGTTCTCTATCTTGCCTTGTGTCTTCTCTCATCAACCCTTAAATAGCGTTGAAAGGGTGTCAGTTATCCATGTGAGTAAGCGCCTTATTGAATCATCCCGTCTGATCGAGGGGTTAATTGCTGTCAGAGAGAATTGTCTGATAATAACCGATCTTCAGTTATTGTCAGTTGGAGATAATCGTGGTGACAATTGTAGATCAGTTGTTGTCAGAGACATCAGGCCGAATCATCGTGTAGTTAAGAGTGGATAAAGCACGTGTTATATCCGTCACATGGGAGAGAATCGCCTAGAGGTGGGGCCCTTATACAGTTTATGGAATCTTCGAGTGGTTCACTGGTCGAGCAAGATATATAGTCAGCCTCCAACCAGAGATATTCAGGAAATTGCTTTTGGAAGCTTACAACCTCATAAGTCTTATGACTTTAATTAAGCATTAAAGTCATATTTAAGGTATTATTTAATCTCGTCAAGAGTTAATAAACATACAGCACCGGATGGATGCTCTAGTAAATAACAGTGCTCCATCCACTGACCATAGCTTCCATACTCCAGATGTCAACGTCACATGTATGCACGACGGATGGCATTCGCACGGAAGGCTTTTCTATGGGGAAGGATAAAGCTCCCCATCCACCGTTGATCTGTCTAGATTAACGGTGGATGAGGGGTCTCAGAGTGAGGCCTTCCCATATGCTAGTTCTCCCATTCGCAGGGCAGGCAGCAGAGTGGTTGTGCAGGACAGATTTCGAAGTTCCTTTGTTCTTTGAGCTAGCTAGCACTTCGTGTAAGCTCACTGTACATGGTACTATTAACCAATCTTGGCGTCTCTCTGTTTGTTTGGTTAGGGGTAATTACAATGTCATGTCCAGTTGTCCACTAGGCTCTCTGTTTGTCGACTGCCGACAATATTAACAGCAGCAGCTGCAACGGTGATGTGAATGAAGTGGGTGGCGTGGTGGCGATACATTTGCACTCTCCTCAACGCATAGTCGCCTTTCGTCTGTGCGGTCGATAAGCTTAGGCTCCATGTGTACACGCTCCCAAGATCTCCAAGTCAGACATGACGGGGAAGAGTTTATGCTGAGATGGACGTGCGGTGTAGCTTCTCCATTGACGATGACGGTTTTAGTTTAACCTAGGTTTTAGAAAAGATAAACTCAAATACTCAATCACCAACCCAATGCAGAATCGTTGGCCACTACTAGCTATTACACGAGTTGCGAGCTCTCCGTCGAGTTCTACTTCTATCTGACCTCATGTGCACGTACGGTGAGGCAAGCAGAGATACGCTTGGCAGATGCGACTCTGCATTAACATTAGCTGCTCAAAACAGGAAACGTGGCAAGAGCTACTGACAAGCTACGACTACACAAGTTACTAGCACAAATTTTATTAGCAAAGAAAGGCGAGGCGAAATTGTTGTTCATCGATCGATCAAATCATAGCCATAAACTATAAATTTTAACCCAAAAGAACTCATCCCTTGTCCGGCTAGACCTAGCAGCCCATATATCCTTCTCATCTGGTCATCTTTTCTTTATACCAGGAGTAGTCAGCGCAAAAATGAATCAAATAAACTCAAGCACCATGTGAAAAGGTCTAAGGTTTTTGTTACGATGAACCATTGTTATTTTAGAAAAGTAAAAATTTAGAATTTATAAATTTATTTTTTTTCTAAACAGCTTGTAGACATGGATAATTTTGAGAAATTTGAGTTATACCATCATTTGGTTTGACTAGGCCAGTGCATATGTGTTGCGTGATACATGTTACAACTAACATAGGTTAAGTTGTAAAGAACTTATGCCCAAAAATAATTTCTTAGTTTTTGGATATATAGAGTCGCTTGGAGTCAAACCATGATCAATGGCGAAGATCAGAGCTATGCTCATAGAGAAACTGAGGCTCAGAATGACCAAGGATGTTGTATGAGATGGCTGAGCTCAAGTATGGCACAAGAAAGCATGGCACCACATGGTTTGGTCAGTCCAAATGAGATGTGGTTCGGTGAAACTGAAACAGAATAGACTTGTCAACGTATGACAAGCCAGTGGTGCACCTAAGCATGATAAGCATGGCAATTGCTTGCAATGGAAGGAAAAGACCGGATCGAGAAAGGGTATTTTGGTAGTTGCACTAAAATATCGGAAAACTACCTTGGATTAAAACCGTGTCATTGAAGTGGTGCTTGATATAGCGGTTTAGGTAAAAGAGAAGCTGAGAAAATCAAATTAGATCAAAGTTAAGGATTTAGTGGATTCGGTCTTATGAGCTTTGAAAAAAGTACATAAGTGTAGTGTATATGAGTTAAAACCCATGTGTTTGTAGTTATCGGGTTTCCCCATATGTTCTATGTGCATAGTATTCATTAGGAATGATAAGTGTTGGTTGCTCTATCTATTTAACGGGTTGAAATAGAGACTTGCTTGTTAACAACATAACCATCCTCTCATTGAGTTCATGATTTCTAGTGTTAAGGTTTAAGATAAATTGAGTGTTATGGTATGCTCTCTTATCCTCTAGGTGAGGTGACTGTAAAACCTTCATTCTCAAATTGCAATATATCAATCATTATTCATCTCCTATGGATTCATCTTATGTTGATTGATTTGGTCTTGATTTGGTTGATTTTTATTCTTTTCTCTCTTCTTTTTGAACATGTTGTGCTAAGAACGTGTAAGAGATAGAGATGACCTTTGCAAACTAATCTCCACCCATCTAAGCACTTGGTTGGCAAGTATATGAAGAAACTCAGTTTTTGCTCTTTTTGGCATCCCCGAGTGATTTCTTGACCTAACTATTTTTGTCTTGATTTCTTTGGTTTCATTACTTGCTGTGACATATGGAAATACATCTAGAGTCATCTTGATCGTCAATCACCCACGAGCAAGTCATATTCACTATTTTGGTTTTTTAACCGGTATTGGTGCAACCTTCCTTAAAATGGAAAACGGTCTGAACTTTGGCAATAATTTTCTTGATTATTAATTGGAATAGGTTTCTGACATCCTACAGAAGGTATATACCAAATTTCAAATGGTTTGGAGCTTTCATTTGAGAGTTAGCTAAGTTTTATTTTTTGATCCGATTTTGGTAAAGTAGAGTTTGATAAACCAAAAGATCTCAATTTTTTTAAGTTCTTTTAAGATGTTCGACTAGGATAGGTTCTTAAGGTTATGGTCTAGTCTTGGTTCAAGTTTCAAGTCTTTTGGATCTATAGATCAAAAGTTTATAGATTTTTGTATTTGAAATAGTGCATTTTCACTATTCATAGGCTAAAATTACTGTAGCACCGAGATTTTTTATAATTTTAAAGTTTTTATCTTCATAGCTTCTTATAGATATTGGAGTGAAGCATACGTGAATGCTTAGAGAAAATTTTAAAAGCGTTATTCACCCACTGTTGTTATACCGATGCTACTTAAACTGACCTCTTGTATGGGAAACTTCCTACCTAACCTCACCTGCTACGCGTGGTCCGTCTGTCTTTACTCCAAACCTCATCTTATCTCAACATTGGACACAAACTAAGACAAATACAAACATATACTACTTGTGGGAAGAATTGATACAAGAAAAATGGAGCTACCACGTAGTACTGTCGAGCCAATATTCCAATCATCTGATGGCGAAAAAACTATATATCTTCCATCTATTATACTATTAAAGTGACAGAAAAAAAAGGCATCACTTTTGCTCTTGAGAGCTAAAAATTATGTAGAATTAATATGGCAATAGAGTGGGTAAATAGTGCATCCAAATGTTTTTACTAAGTATTCATCAATCTTTATTCTAATAGTTATGAGAAACTGTGAAGATCAGAGACAAATCACCATACAAAAAAATTCAAGCAAAACTAATCAAAACGATCCTCGACATGCCCAAAGGTCAGACGGAATGAACAACACTATCATCCTTGTGAATAGTAGTCGGTCAGACCATTACAGTGAAATCAGCCAGGGAATAGTCAAAACGATACTATTTTAAAATCAAAAATCCATGAAACATTGATTCAAAGATTCAAATGACATAAATTTTGGCAAGCACATTCTCTAAGATATCACAAACCTATTTCAACCAATGATCAAAAGAATCATTGTCAAAGATATGATCTTTTTCCTTTGGAAGAAAGATTACACAAAAAACAAGCAAAAATAAAAAAACAGTGAATATGACTTGCTCATGAGTAGATGATAATTAAGATGGCTCTAGATATATTCTAACATGTTACAGCAAGCAAGAATACCAAAGGAAACAAGGCACAAACACTCGGATCGAGAAATCACTCGAGAGGATCAAATCCAAACAAAAACAAGCAACTTCAAGAACTTACCAAACTCACGCCTAGATGGATGAGGATTGATTTATATGAAACATCTCTATCACTAACTCATCCTTGGTATCCACCAATATCAAGAAGGGAAAAAGAAGATTAAAACCAACCAAATCAAGAGCAATCAATCAAAACAAGAGAGATCCATAGGAGATGAACAAAGTTAATATATTGTTACTCAAGGACGAAGGTTTCTGACCACTCCATCTAGAGAACAAAAATCACACCACAACTCTCAACTTCTCTAAACCTAACTCTAAAACACTTGGCTTCAATTAGTAAGGTTGGATCGTTAGATGGTTAACTAGCAAGTCTCCATCCTAACCCATTAAATAGATACTATTCACTTAGCATATATAGGAAAAACACGTTAACCCCACATAACACGGATTTTACTCACACACTATACTTATGCACATTTTTCAAAGCACATAAACCTGAATCCGTTAAATCCTTATTCTTTGATCCAACTTGGTCTTCTCAGCTTCTTCTTGACATAAACCGTTCTCTCAAGTGCTATGATTTTTATCCAAGATAGTTTTTGATATTTTTGTCAACTTATCAAAATACCATTTCTTGAATTGGTCTTCATATTCCCTTGTAAGCAATCGTCATGCTTGCCATATGTAAGTGCCCCATTAGCTTACCACACATTGACAAGTCTCTCACATTTCAGTTCCACCGGACCATACCTCATATGGACTGACCAAGCCACATGGTACAACCCACAGCTCGAACTTTTCTTTAACATTTTTCGTCTTTCTCATACCATGTTTGAGCTCAGCCATCTCACCGGACATCCTCGATCGTTCTGGGCCTCAGCTCCTCTATGAGCGTAGTTCTGATTCTTGTCGTTGACTATGGTTGACTTAAAACGATCTTGCACATCTAAAAACAAAGAAATCATTTTCTAGCACAAGTTCTCCGCAACTTGACCCACATTAACTGTAACATGCCTCATGCAACATATATACACTGGCCTAAGTCAACCAACTCACCCCATATCCAAAATTCCCAAATTCCAAATCCAATCGAAACCAAAACAGCATAGCCGATTTAACCGCTGATGGTGGCTGGTTAGGCCTCTTAGACTACCGACAGTCTAGAAAGTCTGATAAATTTACAAATTTAAATTTTCTTTTTCCAAAATAGCAATGTTTTATCATAACATAATTCTAGACCTTCTCATATAGTCATTCAATTTACCACGTTAAATGCAAGAAAAAGAGAAAGATATAAATCATCAATTTGTGATGGGTTCAGATTATAAGGGTAAAAATTAATCAGATTAAATATAAAAGCTACTACGGTTGCATGGGATATAAAAAAGTACTCGATCCATCCACTGACCATGTCCATAAACCCATACAGTACATGACGTACAATCCACAGGCATATCAAAGTATCTTCAAATTAGCCACTACTACACGTCGAAAAAACGTCACATGTATGCATGACGATCGATGAGACTACCATCTGGACGTTGTGCAATACGTACATGGAGCATCACATTCACAGGCAGGCGGCACAGTGCTGCGCCTGGCGTGTACGTGTCTACGGGTACACTATGGCCATTGACATGATCGACTTGGCGGCTGTTGCTACCTGCCAAGATAGGAGTGGTTGACACCAGCAGATGCAAGCGGACAAGTTGAGCGCGTACTGCTACACTGTACGTGGAGATGTAGCGACACTTCACGCTAGATCTCCTAGTTACAGTCTTGTTAATGATCTAAAGGAAAATATATATACACACACGAAATTGATTCTGCAAGTACAATAATTATGCAGTACGTTAATCCTCACCGCACAATGTCTACATTGGAGCAGCATGCATGTATGTCTCTTCAAGTCAGGAAATCAAAATACTAAAAGAAAAGTAGGAGTAGCTGTCTCGGCAGGCGCCAAACTTATCTCCAATATAATCACCAAACATGGCATAATAATCATACATCGCCAAATATATATAATATAAGACATTAGTTTACGGCTTTCCAGGACTCCAATGAAAGCCAACGCTGATCATTTTGTTCGATCTCCTACCATCTCGATCTGCGCCTTTTTCAATAGCCAAAAGCCATGCCTGGTGATTGATGACTCAACAAAATAGTAAAATACTAGTACTCCAGCAAGCACACATGCACATGTGACATATAGGACTAGTAGCCAGTAACGCTGTAGGTACAAGCAAGCAGCACATTGCAAGTAGAAGATAAATTGACAGCCTACCCACACCAAGCCCGGACAATCTGCTAACTTTTCCCATCCATCCAAACGATGCAAGATAAGCTAGTAGATAGACGATAGGAAAGCTACTTTGACTCACGGGTGCAACAGCACCTTGTGCGGCCATCCTTTTCCTCTCCACCTAACCAGCACATCGACTTTGCGAACATGTGCATGCATTGGGAATTTGGGATAGGTATACAAATGAAGCGGATGATTTTCACTCCATTGTAGATTTACATAACAAATATGAAAGAGGTAAATAGGTATCTAGCGCTATTTGTATCTAAGTCTGACTCCGTAGAAAAAATAAAATATAATATAGGATGAGTGATATCCATCCGTACATATCTGTATATCAAGTGATATGAGAGAGTCTGATGTGACTTCACTTAGAAACAAGATAATATATAGATGGATTGCTACATCTAAATATGCGGGGGATATTGAGTGCTCTTCTTTCAACATCTCGGTAATTAATTTCTCCATGCTCGCTATGATTGCACCTTATTGTGTAATGCCCTTTATAGGGGTATAAAAAAACAGATAATTTTTGTCCGACCAACTATTCAAAGGTGTATGGAATAAATATGAAATGAAAAAATAGGTATCCGGTATTATGTGTCTAACTTCGACTCCAAGAAAAAAATAGATTAAAATATGAATAAATGTATTCATTCGTATCCGCTCTGATTACATGTGGCCAACTGAAAACTAACAACTAAAGGAAAAAAATGACCGCCGAAAATCTCAGGTCGTCACGATGTCAAATGTGGAATCTTATAAGTTCCCACACGTTAATTGCTAACCTAACATCCTGTTTGGGACATGTTCTTTGCTGTTCCTTTTCCTCGGCACTGATGGCAACCATTGTATGGAATCGTGTCCTTGGATTGCTGTATGATGGAGGTGAAGGTCCTTGAGCCTAGTAAGTCCAAATGATTGGGTATAAGGTAGTGGTGGCCAACAGAACATGTCAGGCCTGGTCTGGATCAGATACGATCTGTTTAGACACGACTAACTAATAGATCATACCGTGCCGGTCCACAGATCGAGAATTAAGCCCAGGCACGACCCATAATCATATCATACTGGCACGAGCACGATTAGGGCTAAACAGGCCGTGCCAGCACGGTTGGCCCGTTTAGCGCGGAAAAGAAAAAATAAAAAAATATAGAAAAGTAAGAAAAAAATTGTAAAAAAATTATAGAAAAAATTGTAAAAAAATACAAAAAATTATACAAAATTGTTAGATATTGTTAATCATCAAGATAATTATTATCAATAATATAATGAGATTTATTGACTTGTTAAATTATATTGCATGGCTGCCTCATTAAAAACTTTACCAAGTAAAAACTTAATTTGAGAAAATCTTGATAAAGAAAAAAGAGTACAGTCTATATAGCTTACTAGTGACTACATCCAAAGAAAAGATATTGAATATCATATTCCTTGCTATCTAAATACAAATTGTCAAAAGATTTTTCTAAATCTGTATTCTGTGTAATATGTTAGAATCTTGATTCAGCTTGTTCCTAGTCTTTGGTGGTCAGAAGGATTTCGATCATCTCATTCGAGAGACTTGTTCGTCACTCCTCGATTATTCTTCCAGACAAGCTGAATGCTGACTCTAAGGAGACTGTAGAGATAGAAACAGCCAGCACATCCCGTGCTAACATGGATATCACTAGATATGTTACTTTCTGGGTTTGCCATCATGAGAGAATGTTCAACTCTTACTCAAAGCTGACGTTATCACTGTTGAGATAGTTTGATAGGTCCCTGGTGCTTTGCCGCCTTGCTCCTCCTGACTGATGTGTACCTGCATAAGAACCTAGAAAATCTCTAGAGGAAGAACCAAAAATCTTACCCTATTGCATAGTCCCCACAGAGGTGCTAAGGGTTACCTAGGGTCTTTCCAAATGCACAGACCCAAACTTATTTGGGTATTTCTCGTATACCTCATATAATTTATTCTTAACTACTCTATTGTATGTATAATAATCTAAATAAGTGACATCACTTAAAAGTTATAATACATTTATAAATCCCTGGAGTTTGGCCTTAGAATCCAAAATACAGGTGAATGCATATAAAATAAAAATTTTCCTTCAATATTTTAAAAACTTAGTTTTCATGGCAGCTACAACATCCTGTAGTATAGGATCATTTTCAAAACGCCTTTAGGTGAGTGGCAATTTTAAGAATGTTATGAACAATTAGAGGAGAGATTATGTAATATACTTCAGAAAGACAAAGTGTAGTATTATGAAAAAGTTCTAGAAAAGAAAATATTTTTTCACCAACAACCCAATCATCCTCAATAAGTTCGGGGTCTCTAAATTGGGTTTTACTATAGGAGCTACGAGATTGATGAGCTTGGGTGTGAAGGAAAACAGATAATGTGCTCTTATATGGCAATATATGTTTAAGCATAAGATAAGTAGAGTTTCATCTAACAGACATGTCTAAGCCAAATTTTCTAGGGCGGATATTCATTGCTACGTAAAATCTCTTATATGCGACTATTTGTTAGTTAGAATAATTAATATATGAAATTGCATCCCTAAAAGAAAAAATACAAGCATTTAAATGTAAATCTTGATATGCAATTAATCTACAAAGGATTCCTGAGCTATCTCCATGTTGTACTCCCAAGTATGTACCGAGCTATCAAGGTTATATTGCAGCTGCATTTGGGGTATTTGTATTTCTTGCCTTCTTTTGTACCTTGCAGCATGCCGTTGCAAGTGACTCGTCCCACCTGAAGATTTTACAAACAATTCATTAGCACAAATTTTACAAACAGCATACTTCACCAGATTCCCATCATTGTTGATCTTGAACTTCTTATCGAAATCATTCTAGACTTCTGATGTAATAACTCTTGTTCTTTTTGCACCCATGCTATGGGTTGTAGATACACTTGTTAAGCCAACAGAAGATGGATCGATTAGACCCTGCACCGCTGGGTAGGCCGCTTCTTCTAGCTCTACAGTTTATTGTGGATGTAGACCTTCCGCAGATGGCAATCCTTCTTAAAAGTATTGAATATCCTTCGTCGTGAGGCCGAATTCAGAGAGTTCAAAATCATAATTCTTTATTGAATGAACTGCAAATTGAAATAGTAAAATATAATTAACTTATTATTGAATCAACAAATAATATGAAAAAATTGAAATAAGATAGCACTATTACCTCTTCTGCAGCTCTTCAAAATTGTTTTGAAGTTTTTGAATTTTTGAATTTCGCATGAATTTCTTACTAATTTTGCTAAATTTGCACAAACACTACCAAATGTTTCACAGCTAAAAAGAGATATAAGAGTGGGGTTTGAGGTATGTAGAATGGAGACCGGATGCCCCTATTTATAGAAAAATTTTCATATTTTTTTGAAGTTTTTGCTATTTTTTTGAATTTTTACACAACGGTCAAAAAAGGTTAAAAAAAAGGCTATTTTGGAGACCGTTGCAGCATATCTTACCGTGCCGTGCCGTGCCGACCCAACCCATGAGCTAAACGGGCCGTGCCATGTCGGCCGCTCGGCCCAGGCATGGCACGGTCCACCGGGCCATGCCGGCATGATCCATTATCTAAATAAGTTGTACCATGCTTAGGCTAGATCTATAGTGACAGACCTTAGACCAGCCCACTATAGCACGGCTCATTGGCCACCTCTAGTATGTGGTCAAGTTTAAAGTTAATAATTAACACAACAACCACTCTAGCCGGTTTGAAGTTTGATTTAGCTGGTCATGGTCTAATCCAATGCGTTCGGTTAGAATTATCCGATTTAAGGAAATGTCACCACATCAAAGATTTGAAATCCCAATTTTGTTGATGTAGTGCTGCCATCAACCTCCGGTCCAAAACGATATGTCCTCCTGAGCATAACACCTCCATGGCTCTAAAAAAATCAGTGAGGTTTATGCCGTTGCAGTTGCTTGATTAATTATGAATCGAGAATCATGATAATATGATGGAAAATTAGTAAAAAAAATTAGTTGATTGGCATGCGCAATTGCGTGGTTTGGTGTAGTAAAAAATAATTTTATGCAATTCCAACTTTTAAAATTTATATTTTGTAATCTAAATTTGCATTTGGGGCATTTGAATTGATATTTAATTAGCAATTTTTATTTTGAGATCTCTCCTTATGTGTGAAAGAGACGATTGAGAGATGTCCATCGAGTAAATTTACACTCTCAACCTTTAAATTAAACCTAGTGCTACCTAAGCATAGGCTAGTGGCCTGGTGGTGGGAGCAAGGGTGTTTGTTCCCATCCTCTCGGGTTTGATCCTTAGGACTGATGTGGTGTATCTTATTTAATCAAAATACACATATACTTTCAGTGGAAAAGTATGTGTTTGTGCTCTGAGGCCCAAGGCTTTTGTAAAATATCTAGCGTGTGTAGTGTACGCGTGCACACATGTGTGCATGTGTGTGGCATGAAGGGTGTGCGTGAGGTGTGTATCTTCCATGTACTCTCTTAAAAAAATATAGTGTTATCTATTTTTTCATTTTTAAAATTAATATATCTCTAAACAAACTATTGATCTAAGCCTTTAAAACTAGGATCCGCTAAATTAAGAACCAGATATATTTTTTATATCTTCTTCAAATTAATATATCTCTAAGACAACTATTGAAACTAAGTCTTTAAACTAAGGGATAATTGATTATTTGTCCCAAACTTGAGATGCATTTGATGACTTGCCCTATGATGTCTCACTGACATGACACATTGAGGACAAATTATCAATTACATCTCAACTGATGGAGTAAGTGATCAAGTACCCCTTAAAATAAGGATCCACCAATTTAAAGCTAGGATGTTTTTCTTTTTTATGAGAATTTCTAGGATATTTCTATTTTTTTATTAGTAACACAACAACTTAGCATAGTCTGGTACTACAATATGTTTTTAAAATCTATCTAGTTTAAGGAAATGCCAAATTATAATGTATCATAGAGCCTTGTGATTCCAATTATGTTACTTTAGGAGTATCTCCAATCTTGAGCATCTTTCAACACATGATGGGCTCACCTTTGAAGCAGAGTAGCCAAGTTTTGGACTGTTTACGAATATAGTACTGTAGCGATTTTTAAAAAAACAAATTGGTCTCTAGACATTCGTTTTTGCAAAAAACAGCCTCCTTCGCAAGCTTGGAAGGCATGGCAGGTGACACTTGTCACTTACCACGCCCCTAGCTTGGCAGGCTGGCTCAGTCGTGGGAGGGCACGCACGTGGCAGGCGGGGCGATGGCTAGCACTGCCGAGCACCCCTGGTTCAGCAGCTCCTACCAAGCTTCCCTGCCTTGGCAAATGCCTGGGTGGCCAGCCTGTTAGGTACAACACGACGCGCTCGAAAGTGATTCATATGGCTTTCGGCTGGACTTCACACTACCCTGCACATCCGTGTGGGCCTGTCGATCGATAATGCCTCTTTTTGCGCATAAAATACACTCTCATCCCTCTCCATTATGTCATCTGAATCTGTGCAGTTGAGTATCTTCCCTGCCGAGTAAGAGATAGCCGTGAGAGAATAAAAAAACAAAGAGTCGCCAGAGAGTTTAAAATAGTTGTTTGAGATGGTTTTGCTGCAACTAAAGGGATTTCACAGTTGGAATTAGTGTGATTCTGGTGAAGACCTTCACAAAGAGATACATTTCATTCATGTATGATAAATGTGCTTAATATATCATTAATATTTCGTTAGCTTAACGGTTGTTTGGTTGTATAAAATACACTTTGTAACCATGTTTAGATGAGTGTGTATTCAGTTCATGCATACTATATTTTGTAACTACCCATGTTAGTGATGTATTAGTGGCGATAATAACGATTCTTTGTTAATAGCTGACCTTTTTTACTATTATGTGTACACTGTTATTATTTATACTTTTTTATACTTTATTTGTAATGTTAGTAATGTATTATTTGTACACTATTGTTATTTATACACTGTTATTATTTGTAACTTTTTGTACTTTTTTATAATAACGATAAAAAAGGTCACATTGTTATTTGTACACTTATCACTATTGTTTGCAAATTAGGTATGCATGTATATATATGCATTGCTCTAGTGCCATTGGCAATAATGTGAAAAATATATGTGTACCTATATTATTTGTACATGGTTGTAGATATAATTAGTATCTCAGCTATGTACATATGGATGATTATTTTGTATTATGTTTAGTTGTATATAGCATCGTCTGAAATAAGTGTGTTTCGTCTGCATTGGTGGTAGGTACTTGCTATTGGATATAGAACACTTGTTCGTGTTCTATACGGAGGAAGTCATATGGGACGGGCCGTATACGACGGACCTTCAAAATTGTGAAAGGATCGTAATCTACGCTCTAGGGATTAAGGAGATAGATCTCCCTGAGCTCAGGAGGTGTGTGCGGAGTGCATTTGATAGAGAGATTGGCAGGAAGAAGCTCATCATTGAGACGATGATAACCACGATGGTTGGATATTCGAGAGAGTGTTTTTGGGAGCTGAAGAAGTGGTTGGCAACGTCGCCTGCGGAAGTACATGAATATTGCTAGCAATACTGCTGCGGCGATATATGGGAGACCAATGGTGCATGTGCAGTTTGTGGAGAGGGTGGAGGCATCAAGCAAGGGCGAGGGCAGTGGAAGTGTCGTAGTTGGTTGGTGGTGGCGGTGGCGGTGTGGAGCGTAGTGTTGGTGGGGATGGCAACAGAGAAGTGGAACCTGCTGGTGCTGGCCATAGTAGTGGTGCGACGGAAGATGGTGTCGGTCAGGATGATGGACGGCTGTCAAGGTTGGCTCATAACTTTGAGCCAACAGAAAGTGCAGGGAGATGGTGAGCAACTCATATTGATTGTCGTAAATATTTGAATGGCCCATCAAATGGAAGCCATTCCAAAGAGGAGTAGGATACTAACACAGCTATAAGTGGATACGAGGCTGGTGTAGGCACTGGTGGGAGTGGTGCATCGAGTGGCATTGCGTGTATGGATGTTGAGTATGTCTCCTCAAGATTGAATACTATTGCGTTGGACTCCCTAGTTCTATCATTCGAAGATGAGTTAGAATGGTTATTCGACGAAGATACTCTCGTCGAAGGGCAATGCTTCTCCAACAAAGGTGCCGCACAACAAGCTATTACAAGATATGTCATCCGTAGAAGCTGCACATATTGGGTATAGAGGTCAAATCTCGATATGCATGTGGTGAAGTGTGTGAATGGCTCCTGCTCGGGAAGGTCCATGCACATAGATTCAGAGACAGTGCAACAGACTTCTGGATAATGGTGGTGAAGGACCGCATGTGTGAGCTTGCAATGTCGCTGCACAGGCTTCGTAATGTGACCTCGTCACTTGTCGGCTCTTCTTCTGTTGGCTAAAGTGATACAATGCCTCACTAATGCATCTGGAGCACTCTTTCGCAATCTGAAGGCGAGAGAAATTCAGAACACTATGGCGCCCTGAATTTTCTTCGATAATACACAGGAGATCTGACTGCAGCTTATGACTTTTGGCTGAAATTTTTGAATTTTAGCTGTTTGCAACAGAGATTACAGAGAGAGATAATCGTTTGTGATTTTGGATTGTACAGATATTGGGATTTTAATGTGTACTACAATTAACTTGTAGACTCTATCTTAAAAAAATATTCCGTTTAAAAATTAGATACTATAACAAAAACCAAAAGCTACTTTTAGAAGTCGAAAAGAATATACCCTAATTCACTTACAAGACAGCCCTCTTTTTTTTTACGTAAAAAATGATAGAATCCCGACAAAAATGTCCATTCGAATTTCTACATGCATGCCCGGCGTTAACTTTTAGCCAAAGCATCAGAAGATGCAGCTTTCATTGACAAAAAAACAGTGATACAAAAGTACAAACATGCCACCATCAACCAACCCTGGTACGCCTTCTTCATTATTTACTCGCAGTACGTTCGCTCGTCAAGAGACCTATGAAGAGGACTGCATTTGGACAGCGGCTGTTTCTTGGCGATCACTATTAATTAAATTACAGCTAAAAATTATAGGTTATAGCTAAAAAAATGTCTACTCTGTACTATCTTGTACTACAAGTAGAGTCCCCATCATCCATCCACATTCGCAATGCTGCTCGTGGCGTGCGCTCGTCTCAATTTCAGATAAAACTAACGGTGAAGGAGCGTGTAGAATATGTAGATTGTGGAATGTAGCGAGGCCAACGGGAAAAAAAATCAATCATATCTGTTGCAATCGAAGTACTTAGATTGAACAGTGTGAAAAAAAGTAGGGGCACGCCTTTTCATTATCTGGTCGACTCTTCTTCTGATTGATCTATTCGCTCGGAATAGTGATAATTTATAATTTTTATCTAAAATTTTCATCAGAATCGATCGATTTTTTTATCAGAATCGAATTAGCTTATTAGGTATAATTAAATTTAAAAAATATAAAAATAAAAACAGCACGTTAACTTATCATAGATAATACAAAAGAATACAAAAAAAAAACATAAAAATACAAAAAAACACTATAGGATAAATTTACTATAGTACTCACGAAACTAAAAGTCGTCGATCGCTGGCAAAAAGCCCTTGTGAGCAGCCCCGGTCTTACTCGAGGACTGAGTTTACCAAACATTTTTTCCTAATTTGCTCAAAGTTGTGGCGAAGAACATTAACCTATAACCAAACTTGGCTAAGAGAATCTTGCAACAACTCCTTGTGCCTGTCACGTGTGGAACCTAACTTCTAAAAAGAAAGTTCACAATGCCTAACCTAATTTGCTAGGAACCCATCAGTAGCTCTTTCTTCGGTCAACTCTTTTGATCCATCGATTACTTGATCCTTTGGTTTACACACGAGCATCTCGACTGCATCAGGTACTCTTCCAACGAAATTACAGGGGCACACGAAATAATCGAAAAATATGTTGCCACTATCCATCTAGTGGGGAGCAGGTTAAGATATCCCCCATGGACCCATGGTTGGGTGGGCATTCAGCCGGTGCATCCGCCGATGGTGGAACCTCCTCTTTCCGCCGCTTTTGCAAACATGAAACGGCAAAATTTTCACGTTTCAGGCAAGTGGCTGCTCGCATGCACACACCTCACAGCGCCGGCTTCTTCTTCCTTTCCTTTAAAAAAAGGCAGCATTCACGTGATCCCTCTCACTATGGCATGTGGGCCCCACTACCGTCGGGCCCGCTGTCATAGGTTGATCCGTTCATGGGCACGGAATAATGGGAAAGTGCACCTGAGGTTGGACGGGAGGAAGGACCATTTCCGGTACGCCTCCACTACCAAATCGTCACGAATTTATTTATGTTTGCCCCCTTTTTTTTCTTTAACTCGTGTTTGAATTTGAAAAGTAGCCGCATTTTGGATCCTGGTAGGATATGCATGATCTTTCATGGCAACGCACTGAGGAGAGATAAGATTAGATGATCATGTAGAATAACGTGACAGCGTCGAGAGTTACCGCTGACACATTCATCACGTAGTTACGATCTAACCGCAGCCATGTCACTTAGTTTAATCTTCATCTAAGCCCGAAGCTCGCTAGCCCGAAAGGAATACGAGAAAAAACAAAAAATAAAAAATAAAATAAAATAATAAAAATATAAATAGTAATAAAAAAGCCGAACCTCCAGCGACACCGCAATGCTGAGCAGTGAATATGTTGATAGGAGCTCATTGACCGGAGTAGGAAGTGGTTGATCGATTTAATTCGTATTGGCATCGCATCGTATCATCACTCACAGCAAGCTCAAAATGCTGACATGGACGTGGATAAGGTCGTCGCCCAGTATCTCAACCGTCAAAGCAAATTTGATTTTGAGAAAAACTCGCGGTCCAAAACCAAACATTCTCTCTTTTATTTTCTGATGTGGTAGCACTGAATAGTGATGTAGTTGCGTGCATGGACTTTTCGCGCATGCAACGTATTTTCAGGTTATGATTGAGTTAGCTAATCCGTCACCAATGTGTCGATGCCTTTCGAGTTTGGTCACAAAAGCGATAGGAAATTAAGGAAGGTCCAGGCCCAATTCTTCCGGGGACATAAGACTGTTTACATTAGTTCCTATTTCTACCTTTTGTTCATATCAGAGAAGTCTGAATCTAATATAAATATATAGCTTTTTAAAATAGTTTTTCTCACATATCTCACTACCGTTTCACTTCGGAGATAAAACAGGAGGTCATGAACGCATCAAGCATCTCACTCCTCTCACTTCTGTCTCGTGCACATATCTCTCCCTCACTGCTTACTCATTCCTTTTAAAAGTTACTTCTTTCAACTACTATTTATTTTTAGCCAAAATACAATAATCATAACCAAAAGCTATTAGCTGCATCATCACGACCAGGCACAAAGATTGCAAGGAGGAAAAGAGAAGAAACGGTCACCCGATTTTGAGCTGTCTCAAATAATTGCGAGACAGAGGATTGCCTAACCAAACACCACTAGCTAGCTCCCTGTTTATTCTGTGTACGCTTTTCCGGTGCATCGTATCATAGGGCGAGTAACACAGAGAAAGAAACCTAAAACAAACACAAAACGTGCATAAAAGCCACCGATGCTAAATGAGAAGCAAGCACACCCACCAACTGAGAAATTTTAAACGAGCAGAATTAATATTACTCCGTCATATAATATACGAGCCCTTTTCTTTTACTCTTCGATGTACTTGGAACGATTTATCTACCGGTCGAACACCCACTCGGGTGGATTCGAAGTGTTTGTCCTTCGGAGCCTGGGTTTTGAGGCAAAGAAAACGAGAGATGGAGATGATGTGGTAACGGCAAGGATCAGTTGGGGAGACAGTACTTGTGGTCACTGGAAGCTGTTGCGCAGCAGCTACCTGAAAGGCTCGGTACTAGCGGTGGTGGTGGTTCAAACGGTTGCTCATTTGCAAAGGGAAGATCAGAGGAGGATGGGGGGAGCAGAGTAGGTGACTTCCTCTGGTTGGTTGCCTGTGGGCCTCAATCTCCAGTGGAGCTTTCTTTCCCCATGTGGGCGAGAGGTTGATTTCCATCTCCTCACTGTGGCAGCTCTCTAGCTGCATGCTGAAAGAGGAACCGGTGATGGTGCCTCGCAGAGCCGCGCATCGAACAAACACCGCGGCGTCCGCTGCCATTAAAACACGATCGCCACCTTCACTGCTCACGCGTCGTGGCGCACAGCGCAGGGCATTCCGCCGCCCTGCGTGCTGCATCTGCCGGCTATCTCTTCCCCTCCATTTATTCTCTGCCCCCCTTTGCAAGTGTAGCAGAACCGCAACGTCGTATCACAGGAGCAAGCTGAGCCCATTGGGCGGTCTGTTATATTTGTCCTTTCAGCAGTTTTTGCCATTTGACTTCTTTTAGCAATTATTATGTATGAAAGATTTTATGAGAAGGTCCAAAATAATATTATGATAAAACCATTGTCAATTGGAAAGCTTGAAAATTTAAATTGCAAATGTGTCAGATTTTGGAACCATTGACATAGCAACAGGTCGAACCGACAAAGAGGGCGTCCGACTAGCCCTCCCCGGTGGTCAGAACAGCAGCGATTTTTGGTTTAAACTGGCCAATATCAGCGATGTAGCAGTTATGGGGATGTGGTCAGACCAACTGATCATGTTCCTCTCGACTAGTTTTTTGTTTTGGGTTTTTGGGTAGATGAGTTGGGGTGACCTGGATTAGTGTTTATATGTTGTGAGACATGTTACAGTTATCATGGGTCAAGTTATCAAAAATTTATGTCTGAAAAAGATTTCTTTGACTTTGGATATACAAGATCGTTTAGACTCAACCATGGTCAACGACAAGAATCGAAACTACGTTCAGGGAGGAGCCAATGCCTAGAACAATCAAGGATACCAGATGAAATGACTGAGTTCAAGCATGGCATGAAAAAGGAGAAAAATATTGAAGAGAAGTTCAAGTGACAGATTACACCATGTGGCTTGGTTGGCCTAAGTGAAATGTGATCCAATGGAATCAGAATGGGAGGAATTTACCGACACGTGGCAAGTCAGTGGTGTACCTACATATAGCAAGCATGGTGATTGCTTGCAGTGGAAGGTGAAGATCAGGTTAAAGAAGAGTATTTTGGTAGTTTGATCAAAATACCGAAAACTACTTTAGAAGAAAACTGTGGCGCTTGAACGACGCTTGGGAGAGCGGTTTTAAGTCAAGGAGAAGCTGAGAAGATCATGTTAGATCAAGACTAAAAACTTAAAAGATTTGGGTTTATGCGCTTTGAAAAATGTACATAAACATAGTGTGCGGGGTTAACGGGTTTCTCCATATGTGCTAAATGGATAGTATACACTAAGGGTTAGATGGGGCTAACTAGTCTATCTATTTAACAGGTTAGGATAAAAACTTGCTAGTTAACCATCTAACCATTCTCTCATTGTGAGCAAGAGTTATAGGGTTAGAGTTTGAGACAAGCTAAGTGTGTTGTAGTATGCTCTCTTATCCTCCAAATGAAGTGATTGTAAAACATTCATTCTTAAATAGCAATACACCAATCTTTGTTTATCTCTATGGATCTCTCTTGCGTTGATTGATTTGCTCTTGACTTGGTTAATTTTTATTCTTCTCTCTCTCTCCTTCTTGATCTTATTGTGCTAAGTATATATAAGAGATGGAGATGACGTCTGAAAATCAATCTTCACCCATCTAGACATTTGGTTGGCAAGTTTATGAAAAAATCCGAATTTGCTTAGATTTAACCCTTACAAGTGATTTCTTGATCCAAATGTTTTTTGCTTGATTTCTTTAGTGTTCTTGTATACTGTGATATGTGCGAACACATTTAGAGTCACCTTGGCCATCATTCATCCACGAACAAGTCATATTCACCGTTTTTAGTGCAATATTCCTTCAAACCAAAAATGTTCACAACTTTGACAATGATTTTTGTCGATCATTTGTTGGAATAGATTCGTGATATTTTAAAAAAGATGTCTACCAATTTTATGTTATTTGGATCTACGAATCAAAAATTTCATAGATTTTTTGTTTTCAAATAGTACCAAAATAATGTTCCAGTGCTAAAAATATTGTAGCAATCTGACTTGCTACTGGTCACCGGTCTGATCGGTACTGTTCATCCAACTTAATCTCCTAGTACATCGAGGAATGTTTCACTCCGTTTCACTTGGAATTTTCGTGTGATGATTGACATTTAATCTTTATAACTTCTCATAGCTATTGAAGTGAAGATCGATAAATACTTAGAGAGAAAATATAAAGACACTATTCATCTCTATATTTTGCCATACTGGTTATATAATTTATTATACTAATAAATCATAAAAAAAACGATAAACCGCGTCTGCGAACTGGCCAGAGTTGATAATAAGCCGCGCTTGAAACGCAAAAGCGTCCTAATCCAAGTGGCTACCGCCCTTGATTAAAGTATTAAACTGAAGAGGGGGATCCTGGTCTGCTAATTATTTCTGGACCTACGTATTTGACCCCGCGTGGAAATGTGACGGTTAGCGCCCTTGATTAAACTGAGAGAGAGGGGGGAGAGAGAATCTTGATCTGCTAATTATTTCCGCACCTACGTGTTTGACCCCGCGTGGAAACGTGACGTCGCAGAGAGAGGAGGGGGGGAGTGGTCCACGGGTGTGCGACCCCAAAGCAAAACTCCAGGCTCGCGTCGCCTTCTGACATGTGCCCGTGCCCTCCGGCTGACACGTTGGGCCCACCACCTCCGCACCGATCGATTTCACCACGGCCGCCGTGTGTGTGTGTATCAATGTACGAGCTCGAGATGGATTCTAGTGCTTCTGTATGTATCAACGTATCGTGTTGGATTCATTGCTGTGCAGTGGACACGTATGATAGTGTTACTACCTGCAATCCATATGGTACATATGACACGCTCAAAACGCAGCGGTTGTCGCTCGACTAAAACAAATCAAAAGGACAAAGCGTTGCTATAATTCTATTCTATTGACAAGGTATGGGCACATGAAATCCGCAAAATGTCACGAGCTAGTAGCTCCTCGAAAGCGAGTTGACCATGTAGCTGGGAGACGTGACGGCCAGGCGGGCCCGATTGATTGCCCGTGGCCATGCCCAAATACTCGCTTACAAATCGTTGGGTGGTGGATACGTGACCATTGCACGTACACACGCACGGCACCAGACCTGGTCTAATGGACGGGACGATAGTGCTTGTCCGAGGAACTGTACCGTTGATCCAACCTAAATATGACATGATATAAATGATAAATAGACGACGTCGTGGTTGAGTTGTGCCAAGTTGCGGCTCACGGTATACACATTAATTCTTCTATGATAGTTCAATAAAATTATTTATAGTTGATAGTAAAGTTATTTGTATTAGAGTTATTAGATCCTTTTGAGCGCAAACGGCTAACTTGACAATAAAATTACTTACGATTGACAGTAAAATTATTCGTGATTAGCAGTAAAAATATTTACGACTTAGTGACTAACAGTAAAATTATTTATAATCGTTAGTAAAATTGACTGTGTCTGAGATAAATAACAGGCACGACACGACACAGAAAACTATTCGGGTTAACTGTGCTGATGTACTTTGTCAGATCCGCCTATTTGGCGAAGTCTGCACAGCACATACATGTGCCGGAGAAGCACGTACATACGAGCAAGAACCCGCAATTAGCAGCTTTAACTAATCAGATAGGCTCCATGTGGAAGATGCCGCCTCGCCACGTGATTTAACCAACAAGACATCCCTCAGCCAACTAGTCGGATCGCCTAATCGAAGTGCCTGATGCACGGAAGAGCGCCACAGTAATAGCTAGAGTATCTCCACTTGAACGCATTCTCCAGACTAAATCTTACTCCCAACAAATGTCGGCATATTTAAGCGGCAGTACTCCCCCTGTTCTCAAATATCCGGCGCTTGTGGTTAAAATCACCAACAACAGTTGATCAAGTTTTGGTTAAATGTTACACGACCAAAAGTTGATCAAGTTTTTAAGGCCCCGATCAGATGGGCTTCTTCCATCGCTGGCGATAACGATTATCAGAGAACATCGTAGCTACGAGACTGCAAGAAAATTATTTTTTCGATTTTTTCCGCTTTTTTTAAATTTACTTATACTTTTTTCGTTTTTATTTTCGGTTTTACATTTTTCTACATTTATTTATACTCAATAAACCAACTCAATGTTGTTTTTCACCACTACATGTTTTTTCAAAGGAAGCCAAAAGCCATCGCTATTCCGATCACCCCCTAAATGTTATCAGAACACCCTTCGATAACACCGCACAGTAATATGTCCATTTCAAGACAGTAGGAACAACATTAGAGTTTTTTTTCGGTACCTTAAAATGAATATAAACTGTTCAATTTTTGCGATTCAATAATATAGATTAGTTAAGATTTAGTTATACTATCATCCACACTACGAGCAGTAGAATCTTCAAATGGATAAAATTGTAAACGAAACATAGTTGGACGGGTGCGGCGTGGTCTCGGTGCAGATGCCAAACGCATTGACCACGCTGAAGTTGGAGCTCTGGCCGACCATAGAGTAGAAGTCGGTGTGGTTGAAGCTGGAGCCCCTCGGCGTAGGGTTCCGCGATGACTACAGCGAGTAGATCTCAGCGTTGGAGAGGTTGCTAGGCCGCGGTGTGGTGCTAGAGAAGCCCATGGACCGTCGCGAGTAGATGTCAGAGCGCAAGGCATTGGAGCAGCGCATAGTGGCGTGTATCCTCCGTCCTCATTGACGTCCACCTCCATCTCGATAGCGTCCCTTTGATCGTCGAGCGAGACAACTTTTGGGTCGACAACGATGGAGGCAATGGAGCTAGCGGTGTTGGGGAACTAGCGAACTGCTAAGTGATGAGCATCTGCACGCCACGGTACTCGAACATGGAGAGCATGAGCATGTCCCATATGATGCACTGCAGTACGGCGATCTACACCATGAGGCTCCCTGCGAACTCCCTATACATGCCCTTGAGTAGTGGGATCCCCATGACGAGAGTGTTGGGAAGCATGGAGAGAGAGAAGAGCATGATGGTCCCCTTGAGGCTACCCTGGCGGTTGAGGTGCCTCCAGGCAGTGAGCATGGCGAGCATCATGAGCTTCTGTAGCATGTCGGTGGCGATGAAGCGCAAGTTCATGCTGTAGGGGTTGTTGCTAGTGAGGAAGAGTGCAAAGGTGTAGAAAGAGAGGGGTTGGGAGAATTGCCACACAAAGGGGCATCACTTTCCTGTGTATATATAGATATACACGTCGTTGATTATAGGTGGATTACATGGGAAATTAATAGCTAGATCAATTAGTAATATGGTAACCTTATCTATACAAGAAAACTATCTTATCTATACAACGAAACTAGCAAACGACAGTTGCTAGGGTCATGGAGGGAGGAGATGCACTCAACGGGATTCGTGGCATGCATGTATCGCTAACATCCCCCTGCAGTTGAATCATGGGGAGGCTGAACGGTAAGACTGGAGCGAAACTCGTAGAAGGTCTTTGTTGGGAGTCCTTTGGTCATCACATTGGCGAACTGTAGTGTCATCAGAACATGAAGAACACGCACTTAACCGAGGGTGACCTTCTCTCAAATGAAGTGGATGTCGATCTAGATATGCTTGGTTTGCCGGTGGTGTCCTGGGTTGGTAGATATGTAGACGACACTGATGTTGTCATAATAGATGACCGTGGCAGAGGACAGTGGGAGGTGGAGCTCGAGGAGAAGTTGGCGCAACCAGATGCACTTAGCTACGGCATGAGCAATGGCTCAATACTCAGCCTCCGTACTAGAGTACGAGGCAGTGGCCTGCCATTTAGACGACCATGAAACCAAGTTATCGCCAAGGTAGACGCAGAAACCAGATGTCGAGTGGCGTGAGTCAGGCTATCCGGTCTAGTTTGCATCGGAATACGCCATGAGGAAGTCTGTCGAAGAGGCATGCAGGTGCAATCCATAGTCTAAGATGCCCTTCACATAGTGCAAGATGCACTTAATGAGGGCCAGGTGAGGATCACGAGGAGCATGCATGTGAAGGCAGACTTGTTGAACGATGTAGGCGATGTCGGGATAGGTGAACATTAGATATTGCAAAGCACCGGCCAGACTCTGATACTTAGTGGGGTCAGAGACTGGGGAACTAGCCGAAGCGAAAAGTTTGGAGTTAGTGTCGACGGGGGTGGCAACCGGATGGCAGTCGTCATGCCTGCATGCTAGAGAAGCTCGAACGCATATTTGTGTTGAGAGAGAAATAGACAGGCAGGTGAATAAGTGGTGGAGGTACCCAAGAAGAAGTGAAGGTCACCAAGGTTGGTCATCGAGAACTTGGTGTGAAGTGATTGAGTGAGTGCCGAAAGTAGTCCAATAGTGAAGGCGGTGAGGATGATATCGTCAACATATAGTAAGAGATAGGCCATGTTGTTGTCACACTTGAGGATGAATAACGAAATGTCGCCACCACCGCCCTTCTTGTTTTTCCAATGGCGGCAACCATTGTTGTTGCTCCCGTAGGAAAGGGTAGAGCATCCGTCGTTGCCATCGTTGGAGCTGGCGGCAATAAGAGCAATTTCAGTGACTACCTTGGCGTCATTAGTGGATTGTGTCTCGTCAAGGAGGAGGAGTGATCGGGCGTGAAGGAAGGAGGGGAACATCATCAGCATGGGGATCAAGGTCCCAGTGGTCTTCAAGTGCTAATTGAGACCGCGAAGAATGATGGGGACACGGGCTGACCAACATCACGCAAGGAATCAGCAAGTGTCTTGAGGCATTGGTAGTAATCCGTGATAGACATGTCGCCTTGAATGATCGAGCGATATTCGGCCTCGATGAAAACAACGTAGCTCTCCTTGTTGTCACAGAATAAATCTTCGATGGTGGTCCAAGCATGGATGGCCGACTAGTTGGGCTCCATGATGATTTGACAAATATCATGGGAGATGCAGCCATAGATCCAGGAGACTACACCATAGTCCTACTGGGTCCACTCGACCGAGCGCACGACCAGTGATGCATCACGGATGTGGTAGAGGAGGCCAAATTTACTAAGGAACACGGTGAAGAAGTTCTACCACGTCGCGTAATTGGATGCCTTGAAGTCGAGAGTCACAGGGACATGCATTTTCACTCTAGCCATGCAAACAATAGCCGAAACGGAGGACGGGGTTGTGGTGGAGGTGTTAGCGGCTGGCGGTGTTGGTGGACAGGGCGCCGACGATTGCGGAAGCTGGGGGTGGTTCAGAGGTAGACATGGTGCGCGGCAGAGAAGATCAATGCGTCATGAAGAAGAAAATTAGAACATGCTCTGATACTATGCAAAGGTGTAGAAAAGAGAGAGGTTGGGAGAATCGCCACACAAAAGGGATCGCTTTCTTGTCTATATATAGATATACATGTCGTTGATTACGGGTGGATTATATGGGAAGTTAATAGTTGGATTAATTAGTAAGATGGTAATCTTATCTATACAAGAAAACTATCTTATCTATACAAGAAAACTAATCAAACGACACTTTCTGGAGTCACGGAAGAAGGAGATGCGCTCAACGGGATTCGTGGCATGCATGTATCGGTAACAAAGAGGAGCAATTGGCTAGTGCGGTGTGGTGTGGGTGTGCACGTGGGAGTGTGTTTTATTAGGTGAAATGGCAAATGCACCTAAAGTCTATGATATCCTTACAAATCAACGATTAGATTTTATTTTTAATACTATCTTTCTACTACAAGTATAATATAATATAAAAAATCTCCAATATTAACGTAGCATTACAGTTTCTGTAGGTTCAAAAGTGGCTGCTATTTTATAGAGGAAGCTTTCTTGACAGTGTGATCGGGATCTGAGTTCTCAAAAAAGCCCCGCATCTATAAGTACCCAGAGAGCCCAACCACCATAGCCAGTGGCTCTGGCTGGAGAGCACTACCGGACGGATGCTTGTTACCGTGCTGGTGCTGTGCCGCCGATGCCGTCGCAATGGGTGAGTGAAACGAGCGACTGTGCCTGAGCCTCCGCATTTTTATATGCTTACCAGTTACCACCGCGGCGCCACTGTCTCGTACCTTGAATCCTTGGTGGTGGTGGCAGGAGTGTGTGAGTAGCTGCCGAGCTGCTTCCTTCTCTCTCCAAAGCTTTTCTTCCCTTTCTTTTCTCTCCCAATTTCTCTCTTTCCCCTGCCTGGCCTGTAGTGGCTGCAAATGCGAAAGCTGCCAACTTTGTGCTCGGTTTGTTGTTGTTCCTTCTCCAGCTAGCTACCTCAAGCCTCCCTGCTCTCCGCCTACTACGCCCCTTTTATCTTCTCGCCCTCCCTTATAAATCCTTGTGTGCTGCTGCAGCAGCAGCGGCTCATTGCTTCTTGGTTTCTTTCTAGCTTGGGTGTATGCTCTGCTCTGATCAGTTGCTAGTTTCAGATTTGTTACCTTGAGTTTTGTTCCTGTTGCCTGTGTGTGTATGGTTCGTTCTTGATTCGCTTTCTTTTTTTAGATGTGAGGCACTGAAGTGAATCCAAATGATGTGCAATTTTGGCTCGTGGCAGGTGAGGTGCTGGTATGCAGGAGCTAGGTAGGATCAATCAATCGTACAAGGAGAGCAGGACACTGCAGTTGTTCTTGTGCCGAGTGGTGCCCAATCTAGCGCGAGAGAAGGATACGTAGGTACAGAGCTTCTTTCGGAGCTGAGAATCTTGGGGTGAAAGGCCATGCCGGAGTCCGGGAGTGCCGCCGAGGCGAATGCCTCGTCACCGTCGTCGGCTTCCGCTGGCGCCGCCGGCCCGTCGGGTTCGAGTTTGGGCAATGGGAGGAGACCGGGCGGCGAGCCGCCGGGCGCGGCGACCCGGGTGCCGTTCCACAAACTGTTCGCGTTCGCGGACAAGACGGACGCCGCGCTGATGCTGCTTGGGACGCTTGGCGCCGTGGCCAACGGCGCCGCGATGCCGTTCATGACCGTGCTGTTCGGTAACCTCATCGACGCCTTCGGCGGCGCGCTCGGCATCCACGACGTCGTGAACCGGGTCTCCATGGTCTCGCTCCAGTTCATCTACCTCGCCGTTGCCTCCGCCGTCGCGTCGTTCGTCCGTAAGTGTCTGTAGTGTCCAAGAAACTAGGCACTGAGCAAGCACGGCCTCGTGATGGCCGTGGACGATTGCAAATTAATGGTGTCGAATTGTTGTCTGACCAGAGGTGACGTGCTGGATGATAACCGGAGAGCGGCAGGCGGCGCGGATACGGAACCTGTATCTGAAGACCATCCTGAGGCAGGAGATCGCCTTCTTCGACATGTACACCAACACCGGCGAGGTCGTCGGGAGGATGTCCGGCGACACGGTGCTGATCCAAGACGCCATGGGTGAAAAGGTCACACCCCTCTTCACAACCACCATCAGGCACTAACACTAGAAGTGAATCATCTCTCGTGTTTGTGCTCCGAGGTTGTAATATTTTTCTTGTCATGTGACTCCGGTGTTGCAGGTTGGCAAGTTCATTCAGCTGGTGGTGACATTCTTCGGAGGCTTTATCGTCGCCTTCGCGCAAGGCTGGCTCCTCACCCTGGTCATGACGGCGACCATCCCCCCGCTCGTCATCGCGGGGGCGGTCATGTCGAACGTCGTGGCAAAGATGGCGTCCCTCGGGCAGGCGGCCTACGCGGAGTCATCGGTGGTCGTGGAGCAGACCATCGGATCCATAAGAACAGTAAGCAGACAAGCAGAGAGCACACGAAATTGTGTTACTAAGTGGAAGTGCCCCCACTAAGGTTCCGTGTTTGACACCGCAGGTTGCATCTTTCACCGGGGAGAAGCAGGCAGTGGAGAAGTACAACAAGTCGCTGAGAAGTGCCTACAAATCCGGCGTCCGGGAGGGCCTCGCCGCCGGGCTCGGCATGGGCACGGTCATGGTGCTCCTGTTCTGCGGCTACTCTTTGGGTATATGGTATGGTGCCAAGCTGATCCTGGAGAAGGGCTATACAGGGGCTAAGGTCATGAATGTGATCTTTGCCGTCCTAACAGGCTCCCTGTAAGTTTCTATCAATTTTTATGTTCCAGTTACCTTTATGCTGCACTCTTTGAATGATTTTTACCCACTGCTTGAAGAGCAATAGCTTCTGTTCTAAATTCAAACAGTATTGACCATGTTCGAAATTTCTACTCTTATCATTTGTTGATTTTCAGTTTAACAGGTCTTGTACTTAAGTCATTTTCTTAGTTCCTGAGCATTTGCCAAAACTACTATAGTTGGTTGTTGGGGCATAATGACGCTGACGATGCAGAATGTTTACTCCATTCATCTCATCTCTACTTCTAAATTCCTATTGGGGACGGAGCTAAGGGAGGTCGTAACAGATAAATTGCTTTTCATGCCTTTTCTTCTGACGATGATAGCACATTTTTATGGATTTATTCATCATATACCCTCCCCTTAGATAGAAATTCAGGATTTACTCTCCTGGGCAAATTGCTTAACGGACTTAGGACGTGTGATTGGTTCATTACTAAGTGACTGGTAGACTCTTGTCCCTTTTGTTTCAAGTTTCGTAGTACCTAACTACCAACTCCTAACAGCAAGTTCAACAGAATCCAAAATGCTTTCAATGTTCAAGACAACTACTGGATTTACCCGTGCAATTGTGCTCCTAAATATTATGATACAATTGTCTTTGATACACAACTCTACTTTCTGCAATTGAAATATAATTGTATTTGTTATATATTCTAATATCTATATGTGATTAATTTGAACCGTTATAATCTGGTTCTACAAAATAAGTAGTTGAGATCTTTCTCTTTTTCTTTCTATTAATGTGAGAATTTCTAGTTTATTATTTTTAGGATTATTATAGGATTTTTGATCTCAAAACAAATGAGATGCCTTGAATATTACTGGTTGTTTTTGTTAGTATAGATATAATAAATGTTGTCAATAAAACATTCAGCACTTACCCCGGCTGGTAACAAAATTTCATACTGTTTACATCAGATAGGTCTTGGCTGTTGAAAATTGAAATTTTCGTTAAATCATTAATTGTTCATTTTTTCTTTTTTCCTTTTGTTGATGATACACAGTCTTCTTCAGTTAAAATTAACCAAGCAAAATGATGATTAGTTCCAGAGCCTGACATTTCATTATCATATTCACCAGAGCTCTAGGGCAGGCATCACCAAGCATGAAAGCATTTGCAGGTGGGCAAGCCGCTGCGTACAAGATGTTTGAGACAATCAACAGGACACCAGAGATCGATACATACAGCAACTCAGGAAGGAAGTTGGATGACATTCGAGGGGACATCGAGTTTAGGGATGTTTATTTCTCCTATCCAACAAGGCCCGACGAGCAAATATTCAGAGGTTTCTCCCTCACCATACCTAGTGGCACAACAGTTGCTTTGGTTGGCCAGAGCGGGAGCGGTAAATCAACGGTTATCAGCCTAATCGAACGGTTTTATGATCCTCAGCTTGGCGATGTTTTTATAGATGGTGTGAATCTCAAGGAGTTCCAGCTAAGATGGATCAGAAGTAAAATCGGCCTTGTCAGCCAAGAACCAATCCTATTTGCTGCTAGCATAAAGGAAAACATAGCTTATGGCGAAGACAATGCTACTGATCAAGAAATTAGAGCTGCAGCTGAGCTTGCCAATGCCTCCAAATTCATAGATAAAATGCCTCAGGTCAGAAGGCTGTTCTATAAGCAAGTTTTACATGTTTCAGTAGTTCAGATAATTGGGCATCATATATTGAGATGTCTTCTGTTTGTAATATTTCACAGGGTTTTGATACTTCGGTTGGTGAGCATGGGACACAACTTTCTGGTGGGCAGAAGCAAAGAATTGCCATCGCAAGAGCAATTCTGAAAGATCCAAGAATCCTACTGTTGGACGAAGCTACAAGCGCTCTGGATGCCGAGTCTGAAAGGATTGTGCAGGAGGCTCTTGATAGGGTCATGACAAACAGGACAACTGTCATAGTTGCGCACCGCCTGAGTACTGTTAGAAATGCTGATACCATCGCCGTCATCCATCAAGGATCACTAGTTGAAAAAGGTAAATTTCTCAAACATCAGTGATCAAAATCATCATTTGTCAGTCTTGCTCATTGCATCTTTTGCTTAAACATTTCAAATTTTGACCAGGTCCACACCATGAGCTTCTAAAGGATCCAGAGGGAGCTTACAGTCAGCTGATACGGCTACAGGAAGCAAACCGGCAGGACAAGTCAGATCGAAAGGGTGATTCTGGATCTCGTTCAGGCAAACAATTGTCAACAAATCAGTCAGCTAGCCGGAGGTCATCTCGTGACAGCAGCCACCATTCATTATCGGTACCATTCGGTATGCCTCTCGGGATCGACATCCAGGATGGTTCATCCCAGAAACTATGTGATGAGATGCCACAGGAAGTACCTCTCAGTCGCCTCGCATCTCTGAACAAGCCAGAGATCCCTGTGCTCATACTGGGTTCCATTGCCTCAGTCATCAGTGGAGTAATCTTTCCGATCTTTGCGATACTCCTATCAAATGTGATCAAAGCATTCTACGAGCCGCCACATCTGCTAAGAAAGGATTCGCAGTTCTGGTCATCCATGTTCTTGGTGTTTGGTGCAGTGTACTTCATGTCACTTCCTGTCAGTTCGTACCTTTTCTCTGTAGCTGGGTGCAGGTTGATCAGAAGGATCAGACTGATGACATTTGAGAAGGTGGTCAATATGGAGATCGAATGGTTTGATCACCCAGAGAACTCAAGTGGAGCAATTGGTGCAAGGCTATCAGCTGATGCAGCAAAAGTTAGGGGGCTTGTGGGTGATGCACTTCAATTGATTGTACAAAACTCTGCAACCTTGGTTGCTGGTTTAGTCATTGCCTTTGTATCAAACTGGGAGTTATCACTCGTCATCTTAGCTTTAATACCACTCATTGGCCTAAATGGATGGATCCAGATGAAGTTCATTCAGGGTTTCAGTGCAGATGCCAAGGTTTGTCCTCTACCTCTGAAACGTCCGTTTCTTTCAGTTCCTTGTTAGTTGCATAAAAATTCATTTGGTAACTTGTATATGCAGATGATGTATGAGGAGGCAAGTCAAGTGGCAAATGATGCAGTGAGCGGTATAAGAACAGTAGCCTCATTCTCAGCTGAAGAAAAGGTGATGGATTTGTACAAGAAGAAATGTGAGGGTCCCCTAAGAACAGGAATCAGAACAGGGATCATAAGTGGAATCGGTTTTGGTGTTTCCTTTTTCTTGTTATTTGGTGTATATGCAGCTAGCTTTTATGCTGGTGCTCGGCTTGTCGAGGATGGGAAGACAACTTTTCCTAAAGTTTTCAGGGTAAGTACTCTGGCAGTACTGGTAGAATGTTAACTTCAGCCAGCTTACATATGACGGAATAAAGAAAAGTATTACGTGACTACTAAAATGCAGTCAAAATAGGATTGAATTGAATACCATGCAGTTTTGAAATGAAGAGCTCTACTAATTTGGCCATCTATGTGCAGGTTTTTCTTGCTCTTGCTATGGCAGCGATTGGGGTGTCGCAATCAAGTACCCTCACATCGGATTCTTCCAAAGCACAATCAGCTGCATCTTCTATATTTGCAATCGTGGACCGTAAATCTAGGATAGACCCAAGTGAGGATGCAGGGGTGACTGTCGAGACACTACGGGGCAATATCGAGTTCCAGCATGTTAGCTTCAGATATCCTACCAGGCCAGATGTTGAGATTTTCCGAGACCTATGTTTGACAATTCATTCTGGAAAGGCGAGTGACCTTCCTAACGTATAAGATCTTCTTTAAGCTCATAGTGTTTATGTTTACTAAAGCTAAAAATCTGAATTATTTGTCTATCAGACTGTTGCGCTTGTTGGAGAGAGTGGTAGTGGCAAATCAACAGCCATTTCATTGCTTCAGAGGTTTTATGATCCTGACGTAGGCCATATACTCCTAGATGGTGTGGACATACAGAAGTTTCAACTAAGGTGGTTAAGGCAACAAATGGGCCTGGTGAGTCAAGAACCAGCTCTGTTCAACGATACAATACGAGCAAACATTGCTTATGGGAAGGAGGGACAAGCAACAGAATCGGAGATCATAGCTGCTGCTGAATCGGCAAATGCTCACAAGTTCATTAGTTCTTCGCTCCAGGTTAGATTTTCCCCCTTCACTTGAGTCTTAGACAAATTTGGAAGTGGCTTTGCTGCACAATTGACTGCCAAAAACTGGTGCTTAAAGAAGTGTGTGTTACCTGAACAATTGTAGGGGTATGACACAATGGTTGGGGAGCGTGGAGCTCAGTTGTCTGGAGGGCAAAAGCAGCGAGTTGCAATCGCGCGTGCAATCGTGAAGGACCCTAGGATCCTGCTGCTCGATGAAGCAACCAGTGCACTGGATGCCGAATCCGAACGGGTGGTTCAGGATGCACTGGACAGAGTGATGGTCAACCGGACAACAGTGATCGTCGCGCACCGTTTGTCAACGATACAAAACGCCGATCTAATCGCAGTTGTGAAGAATGGAGTGATCATCGAGAAGGGAAGGCACGATACCTTGATCAACATCAAGGATGGCGCATACGCATCCCTCGTCGCCCTTCATTCAACAGCGTCTTCGTAGCGGGCAGTGTGGTTCCTGCAAACGTCTGCTGAACTTATATCGACCAAACTGGCACATTCTGTGTAGTATGTCAGGTGCTAGTCTGTGTTCCTCTTTTGACAACATATATAACTGCTTATACCCAAGCTGGAAAGTTTATACAATTAGCAAGGACCAAATGTAAATGCAACAAGTAGGTCATTAACATAAATATTTAATTCATATATATATATATAAACACTAATCAGCACCTACACGTAGAATAAGCACGCGCCCTCTCGAATCAATAAGCAAGTTACACCACTAACTCGGTTACTAGTGAAGTTGTAACGATTGTTAAATATGGTAAAATTACTATCACTTGCACATAAAGTTATTATCGAAATTGCATAAAGTTACTTAAATTCTGCACACGTTAGACCTCTATTAGTGGAGTGATAGTGTTTGTTAATTTATGAAAAATTACTATTATTATCTGTAATGCATAAAATTACTTACAACTTTTACGTGTATGGTATCGTTGTTGCCATAACCACCATCCACTAATTACGTCCGCTAATTCAGGGCATTAATTATGGGTGGTTACAGAATGAGTGCACCGGCTATAAATAGTGATAACTTCACATTGTATGGGTGGTAATTTTACACGCAGAGGCTAATAACTTTTCTCCCATATGATGTTGACCGCATTGATTACAAATGGTGGTAACTTCATGTTGTATAGATGGTAACTTGCTGCGTGGAGGCTAATAATTTTTCTCCCAAACGATGTTGACTGCACCGGTTGCATAGCTTCATATTGTATAGATGGTAACTTGATGTGTGAAGGCTAATAACTTTTAGCCCGAACGATGTTGAATACTGTAAGTATTCGGCAGTAACTTTACTCGCTACCGATAGTAACTTAATTCAGAAATATGAGTAACTTTTCAGCACTGTAATGGTTTGGCAATAACTTCATTCCGAACCGATGATAACTTCATTCAGAAATGTCAGTAACGGTTTGGCGCGTCGTGAAAAAATGTTAGACTACAATTGACGGCAATAACTTAATGTTTCACGACAAGTAACTTGAAGAGGCCAAACTGATAACGTTTTGCAAATTGAGAAAAGTTCGGTTACAGCCGATTCCATTACGCACGAATCGCAAATTGGCAAGCAAATAACTCTTGCTTTGTCCGTGGTAACTGATGGTTGAAAGTTATTGCTGATTCCGTTACGCACGAATTACTGATGGAAGCTAGGTCGCGCGCGCATTGCGACCGGCGCATAGCGTGCACGCACGCTTGGACAGCGTGTCTATGTTCTTTCATGTAGCATGGAATAGAAACTAAATATATAGCATGGAACATAGAAACTAAATAGACGATGATTATGGTACCTCATGTTGTTGCTCTTCTTTCCCTTTTCTATAGAGAAGTTCTTCTGCCTGGCAAGAAACTAATGATGGACCTCCTCAAGGAAGAAAGAACAGCTCAGAAAGATGCCTCATTGAACTCGATCTCATCATGCAAATTTAATCTGCCATCCTCAGCTCACAACAACGAATCAAGTGAAAAAAGAAGAAAAAGATCAATTTTTAATAGATTTATGAAATGACTAACCTCCTCATGCCTGAAATAGCTGAGTAGAAGAAAGGCTTCTGCAAAAGCATAAATTTCATGGCAACCAGCTTAATGGTTGCAAGATCTGAGCCAAAAGAAAAAATATGGTTATTTTGTGGTGATGAACAAGTACCAACTCTGTGAATACAAATATTCAGGGGCATGACAGTCGACAACTGACTGACCCACTGAATTTATCTTCTTTCTTCACTGTCATGTAGATTGATGTTGCCAGGCTGACACAAGTAACTTTCGGGACCTAACTCTCTACTTCTAGATGACAACAAATAATACAGGCTTGATTTCCCAAGAAGACCTGATCTCAAAGTGAGCTGATGCTGAGAGTATGCTGACGACCAAATCATGCACATATGTTACCTTGCTCGTTCAAAAGAGCACAAATAAACTTTCAAGGTCCAAGGGGACAGCACAAATGTTGGAGCCCAGGAACGCTCCCTCACTGTCTCTCCCGTGACAAGAACGCAAGGAAGAAGATGAACAGTGCACACACAAACTGGTTTCCGGCGACGTGATCACCTGTATCTTGGCTGTTTATTTCACAACTGGACTCAGCTAAAGGAGACGGAGGAGTACAAGGAGTATTTATCTGCCAGGGACACGCCAGGGAGCAACAGCCTCCATGCCTCCATGCCCGGCCTCCACGCGCACGAGATCCGCAGGACCCGCTCAGGCGACGTCGCGAGCCACTCGCTCGATCGGACGACGCGGCTTCCTCCGCACGAACCGGCGCCACGAACTCCACTCCTCCTACGACTCGATCAACCTAGCAACTAACTCAAACCCAATCCTAACCTGGTGCCGCAGCTAGCCTGCAGGCACACGAGCGCACGCCACGACACCACGCGACGCCCGCGACTCAGACTCAAATGCGCACGCCCGGATAGGACCCCGTGGCGTGGTTTATTCCTAACAACAAAGCATCGGATGAAACTAGGTATTGAATAATTCGGATCACTCTGCAGCATAATAATGATTCCACAATTTTAAGAACACATCTCGGGGAGTCTAATGCTCTGTAAGTTGGTTTATCATATAAAGATGGAGGAAGACCTTAGTTTGTTACTAAAAAAAAGGGCTTAATAAAAGCTACATCGAAAGAGCCTGAGGCTTGTTTCGAACTAGGGAAATTTTCCTAGATTCCTGCAAGAATCGAACTATTTGCTACGAAATTCTTGCAATAAATTCACTCATCCCAAATATTACATAACTTGAAACAAAGCTGAAGCTTAATTCCAATTCCCAAACATAGATAAATCCATATAAATAAACGACTAAACCATTGTTTAGGGTAGGATAAAGGACTGAGGGGCTCGGACTAGGGCCGATTGGCAGAGGACAGACCACGGCTGTCCCCGCCAATGGACGCGGACCAACGGCGCGGATCTGTTCCCGCCACATCGTGCGGCCGTGCGAGGAGGAAAACAAGAACGCACAAGAGAAACCAAGCAGAAGGAACGACCAGCGGCGAGCGTCCGCGTTGGGGACACACAAAGGGATATCTCACCGGCGCTGTCCGCTGGCGACCACCGGCGTCCGCTTCCCCGGAGAGCGTGCGGCGAGCATTGGCGTACGGTTTGCCGTCTTGCGTTGAAGTTGTGCAAGGGAAATACTAACAATAGAGAGATTAAGCCTAAAGACTCTAGAGCCAAGAAGCGTTGACATTCGGCGGCTTGTTCATTGAAGTTAGATGGAGGAGGATTAGTTGTTGACTTCCTAAGGAAGGATGATGGTGATGGTGTTGCGGTTGCAATGGTCGACCTGGTCTAAACTAAAATCGGGTTTTTTGATAAAATTACTATCAAAGTATCTAAATGTTAGAAGATTGATTTTATAAGGTATCTTCATCTCATTCACATTCTTAGCATAATAAAATCAAGAAGAGGTAACAGGAGAAATCAAAACCAACCAATCAAGAGCGCAAAAAAAAAAAAAAAGACCAACGGGGTATATGCTTACTATAAAATTACAGCCATCTCGATCTCGATCAATCGTGTCGAAGCCCTGGACTCCGGAACGCAATTAATACTTAGTTTGTACTCCATGAATCGAGGCTACCAAGTTAAGAGTAGTTAAAAATGGAGAAGACATCTCTTTAGGGGGTAATTAAGCGGCCGGGCATCTGAATTCTGAAACAGCTAGCGGCTTTAGCTAGGCCATGTTGCCTAGACATCCAGTTCGTTGAACACGTACATACGCTAAATCTTCCATAGACGGCATTGCATAGCAATGGCTTCTGGTACGGAGGTGAGAGTTCTTGGCACCACGTACATCCCATTGCTGTGCCTACGGCCACCATGAATATATGTCATTCATCATTTCATCTGATCATTCATACTAATTTTGAAACATAAAAGATAATTCCTACTAATTACATTTGCATTGCATCAACAAGACAACAAACAATTCCTACTAAAATGTGTTAGACACTTATACTGTTACCTGCTGGCTGCTGTCCTGCTCTTAGCTCTGCTCATTGGAGTGGAGGAGACAAGAAGTGGCCGTTGTCGTGTTGAGGCGTTGAGCTGGACTGCTGCGTGAGGGTGGTGGTGTGCAGGTGCGGCCGTGTGAGCCATGCGGTAGACGGCGGCAGCTGTGCGACGTGCGGTGCGGAGACTCAGCGAGGGCACTCGGAGGCTAGAGCCGCAACTGGAGGCATAGGTCCGCGAGGGCGGTGACCGGTGGACCGCAGATGCATGGCACGCGCAATGGTGTAGCCATGTAGGCGAGGGTGGTGGCTGGCGGATGCACGGCGTGCATAGGCGAGGGCGGTGGCAGAGGTGGGGGTGCGCGCAGGCAAGGGCAGCAGCCGGCGGTGGGGGCGCGGTCCTGTCGCATGGAATGACCGGGGGCTGGGGCACTGGGCGGTGGGGCTGAAGTCTAATTGTTTTTGGGGATTATGGTTTCCCACTTCTTCCACTTGACTTGGTGATGGGCTGCTAGCCCACCGCTGTTGCTTGGGATGGCTGGCTGCACTTGGGTAGTTGGGCTGCCGTCTGCTCCCATTGGGCTGTCGGGCTAACAATTTTTTAGGCCTCAGGCTGGGCTGCTATATTAGGTATTTTATAGAGGGAGTACTCAAGGGAGGGTAGTACTGGTAGCATTGCTGGGCCTCGAGCTATAGCCTACCCAGCCTGAGGTCCAGTTTTGCCTCTACCGGTCAGCCATTGTGCACCCCAAGGCTGGTGAAAATGGGAAGATGCTAGGATCAAGATCTCTCACCAAAGCCCTCAAATCAAACCAAAATGGGGCAAACTCAAAAACTTTTCATACAAAGTGCATAGATAGATGTGATCTCTTCTCCAAAAGATATCTCTACCACTTACATATCCTTGACACTAAGAACGAAACAAGAGGAGAGAAGGAAACACTAAAAACTAAGCTAGATAAAGAAATAAAGAACTTCAACTTGAGAACAAAGACTTAGATGAATTTGACGAATCTATTGATACATGGAGATGAATGTTTACAACCACTTTATCATAGAGGACAGAGCTCTACCCCTAGAGCACTTACACAAAGCTCCTAACATAAGGAAATCCTAACCCTAAAATGCCTCTAAGAGTACAACATATATTTTCTCTCAACACATACTTGACTCTCGTTAGCAAATATCATATGGCACTCTTGACTATGATTAACACAATACATGTGTTGGGGGAGGGTCCCTGCGCCACCTCAGGCCTATGATGACCTCAGAGCAATAGTACTCCTTGGCTGAAGAGGTGGCCGACCACCTACTTGGTTGGTCCGCCGATTCGGAGTCGCTCATGAAACCCTTCTTCGGCTAGATTTATGACTAGACGACAGTCATATATCGTCATCATATCGAACCCTGCGTGGAGAATTCTGTGCATGACTCAAAGTGGTCATATTCATCCAACTCTCGGGATTGTGCCGACGAGGCTGCTTGAGTCTATCCATCATCTTGCATAGTCTTCGCACAATCCCTTTAGCGAAGTGGCCGCACCTCTTTAGACTGATACTTGACGTGCCCAGGCAAAGTCTTCTGAGCAGCCAACCATTTCCTCCAAGCGGTATCAGGATCCTCAATTTTCAAGGTAGGTTGTGTCCGCCTTAAAGGAGAGTGATTATTTCCAGGATTTCTTTCACGCTCATTATATTATTGGTCTTGTTCATCATTAGAGGTGTATGCACCATCCTCGGAAGAGGAGGGAGAGTGTGCTTGAGGGGAAGTCTCATGACAACCTCCATTGGGATTATGATGAGGATCTGAAGGAAGGGCCAAGACCTCCTGTCTAGAACCCCAACTTCCTATGGAGGTCGACTCATTTGAGGAAACCTCAAGTGATAGTGCCTCACGACCAGGAATAATCCCTGCCATATAGGGGAACTCTGGGTTATAATTATCTCCAATGAGAGGAACGCTCTGCGACCGGATGGATGAACCCTAAGGGTGCAAATCCCTTGATGACTCTAGCGGAGTGTTACCACCAGCAGGCAACGCCAAAGCCTCTGACCCTGGTCCTCCAGGATCAGCTAAAATTGGGTAGGTCGTCGCCGTTGATATACTTGGACTCCTTGGGGCGAAGCCATCGTCGCGTTGTGAGCCCTGCCCACTGCCAGACTGACTCTTGCCGCTTGGGGAGAATGAGCTCTCCCATAGGCGTACTCCTGCGGAGGATTCAAATCTCTCCACAGCCTTTCCCACGGTAGGGTCTTTGGAATCCTTCGACGGATCTCTAGGAACAGCCTCATCGTCGAAAACAAGCAGGATCTGCTTGTAGTCGTACCAGGTCTCCATGTTGATGTCTGCGTAATTCGGCAAGTCGAACCAATTATCCTCATTCCATTCTCCTGTCATGATGGTATCAGAGGGCTGAGAATTTGTCGACGAGGAGTTCACTGGAACCTTGGAAGAAACGATCCCCATGGATAGCGCCAACTGTCGATGTTCTAATATCGATCTTACGTATAATTTCTTGGATTCGAGGGAAAGCGCTCAAGGCTATAGTGTGATCATGTAGAGTAAAGACACAAGGATTTTATCTAGATTCGGGCCTTCTCCTGAAAGAATAATAACCCTACGTTTTATGCTATTATTGCTGTGGAAAGGCTTACAAGCGTGGACAATGCAAGAAATTATACTATTTACAGAATATATTACTCTCTACCGGGACCTATCACTTGCACCAGCCTCCCCTCTTTTCCCAAAACATATCCCTTATATTGCTGACGAATTGGTGATAGTTGCTCCTTGCTAGGAGGCGTCTTGACACTTCGGGAGTTAACCGTTGGACAGCGGTTATTGTCAGAGAGACGTGGGAAGTAGTTCACCGTAGGACGGTTATTATCAGAGAGACGTGGGTAAGATCATATGCGGTTATGAAGTATAAACGCACGCTTAACTGACTTGTTAGACTAACCTACTGCAGGAGTAGGTTGGTCGTTAATTCAGACAATTACAATAGAATTCTTGGCCAAGTAGTCGCAGCAAGTCTTGTGACTAAGTGCTCATAGCAAAAGCTATGAGTAGGCTATCGTAGCAGAACTTACGACTAGATAGTCGTAGAAGAATTTACGACTAGGTAGTCATAAAAGAATTTACGACTAGGTAGCCGTAGAAGAACTTACGACTAGATAGACGTAGAAGAGCTTACGGAGTAGTCGCAATGAGACTTATGACTACTCTATGAATTTTCTCCCTTATCGTTAAGGGTATATTTGAAGAATATGATGATGTAATAACTAAGAGGATTATTATATCTTTGTCAAAAACAATGGAGAATAATAATGATCACAAAACAAAGACTTAATGTGGAAAATCCTTGCAAAAAATCCATGAATGGATAATCGGTAAAATCACTATATGAAGGAGAAGCTATATAATTCTCTTGGCATATTACATGTACAGATAACTTGTTCTAAGCGAATGCTCTATCATGAGGCTTATATGTGGTATAAATAAGCTTGGAAAGAAGAGTCCTAGACAATAAAGGAACAGAGTCCTAGTCGGTAATGAAAACAGGAACCTACTCGAAAACTAGAATAGTAACTTGCTCAGAGATGGGAACAACACCTTGCTTAGAGATAAAACAAAGTCTCTAAATATAACGGTGAATAGTTGTAGTCGAAAGCACCTCAAGTAGCTACGTCTGATTTCAGTCGGCACACACACCTTTGAATACCACGATGATGTAAATCAGTGCAGAGTTCATCATGAATATGAAGATGATCTCAATCATATCCTCGACCAGTTTGCATTACCAATCAGTCATACTGATTGATATATATCTCTGAGCAAAATCTAATTGGTTTCTTCAAGTGATTAGATCTTATCAAATTTGAATCACAAAAATTACAATGGCTTTAACTTTTAGTTTCTAACTGCGATTTAGATTAATTGGCTTATTTTTCCTTGAAAATTCTAGTTTCCCATGGCAAATTGGTTGTGATCTACATGGCTGTAGTACGACACAACAATGGTAGAACTTGACAGTGACTGCATCAGCCACATCAAGAACCGCATCTCAGAGCTTGACCATACCACAGTGCATCTCAGACCTGAGCACTATTCATCCACGTTTGTCGCCATCTCTGCCCTTGCCTAGTCATCCATTGTTCAGGTCAGGTCCCTTGACCCTCACGCATGCACACACCTCCTCTTCCTCGCCCACTGTCGCTCGTGGCTCTGTTGGCCTTACCCTAGAAAACTTATGCATACAAATTCACGATAGAAGACATAATAGCACACAAAGATTTTTTTCAACAAGCACAACTTGATGTCTTTTCTCTTGCTATATTTTTCCTCAAAATAGATTATATGCTTTCTATTTGTATAGCCTAGCACTTTTATAAATACTAGACTCTATCTCTAATTTGAACACATATTAGACTCATTTAACTTAGATAATAGGCTCGATTTAAACTCTAAGTCAAGATTATTTTCAATATTCTTCCTCCTAACCTTGACATACTCCTAATTTAGTCTCAACGTATTATCTGAACTACCAGCCACACCTCCACATGAAGCGATCTACAATCCGAACTAAATACATAGTTATATGCAGGAACTCAATTCAACGGATACATGTCTATCTATATGCAAAGACTCTAACTTATTGAGGCAATCGATCTCAACTATGACTTACCCAATTTATACTCGACATAGGACGAAGAACACATCTCCTCAACGTCCCAAATTCATCTCATTATCAGAGCAATGTTGGTTCATCATCGTTGAGAGCTTTAGTAAGAAGTGCTTTATCCTTCTTCAACTTGTGGTATTCTGAAGCGAAATGCCCATAATCATTACAATTATAGCACATGACTTTTGCCTTACCAAGCTTCCAATTTTTAATAACATCAGCCATCACGCTGAAAGTATTCTTGTCTTCACGCTTCGATAATTGGACCTCCCACATAGCGTGGGTCAATAGGACCCATTCACCACCATTGTCACTATTGTTGCGCATGTGTTCCTCATACGCCTTAACAGGACCAATGATCTCCTCATGGTTATTGTCTTCAGGTCTTCAAATTGCTCTATGATTAAGGCAATTGGAAGAAACTCTGAGGGAACAACATGAAGTAATTTCTTCACTATGTACAACTGTTCCACCTTCTCACCAAAGGCCTAAATCTTGTTGACGATGGTCATCAACCGAATGGAAAAGTCGTTGATCGACTCTATCTCCTTCATACGCAGCACCTTGAACTCAGTCTTGAGAGTTTGCACCTTCGCTAACTTCACACGATTAGCGCCAAGATGCATCGTCTTCAACACCTCCCACACATCTTTGGTCATCTCTTTTTCGACTAGTAGGAAGAGTTTCTTCTCTAGGATTCCTTGATAGATTGCCACCAGTGTCATCTGATCTTTGCACTCATCGATGCCGCCATTCATGACTGTGTCCCATACTCCTTGAGTTTTCATGTACACCTTCATCTTGGTTGCCTAGACTATGTAATTGTTCATTGTAAGCATCAGATAGTGCAGCGCGAGATGATGGAACATCTCCTTCACCATTATACCTAATGATGATTCATCATCGGTGATACTACTTCTAAAAAAATATGGAATAATTTTTGTACATAGATTAAAAACTTGGACTAACTATAAATAACTCTTGACTAAGGGAAGTACCGAAGAAAAACACGCTGGGATTAAGAGAGAAACACGCTACTGCTTGATTGCTACCTCTTTCTCTCTCCTAGCAATGCTTACTTTTCTATCATTGGTTTTTTTCTTGCCCAGAATTGGCACCCACCTGCTAAAGGCCTGCTCTCTCTTGTCTTGTCGACAACTGCTTCTGTCCTACAAAAGAAAAATGTCTTCTCTCTTCTTCGGTTCCGAGCCTAAGACTGCGTTTATTTTGATTTAAAATTAGTTTTTGTTTCTTATTTTTGTTTTTTTACTATCCAATAATTTCATTTTTTCTAATTTTTTTAGATTTTTTAGGCTTTTTTGTCTTTTCTTTTTTTCATATTCTTTTGTATTATCCTAACAGGTTAACATATTTTTTGTATTTTTATATTTTTTAAATTTAATTATACTAAATAAGTCAAGTTAACTACAGTAAAAAATAAATTAACTATAATAAAAAACTTATAAACTAACACTAAACTGAGCCGTACCTAAATACTTTTCACCTCTCTCTGTCCGGACTATGGCGAAAAATTCTGCGTCTCGCGTGCGCTTTTATCGCTGAAAAGGAGGAACCGAGTGAGAGACGGGGAATCAGTTCGGCTCGGTTTCGACGAGAAACAAGATGTCGCACTTCCCAGGTCAGCAGATAGAGATTTAACCTGACGTCTTGATATCAACTGTTGGCTTAACTTAGGAGAAAAATTATACATATAAATTCACAGTATAAGAATAAATAGTACACAGATATTTTTTTAACGCCGTCACAACTTGACGGCTTTTCTCTTGCTATATTTTCCTCAAAATAGATTATATACCTCCTATTTATTTAGCTTAGGGCTTTTATAAATACTGAACTATATCTCTAATTCGACTATGTATTGGATTCTATCTTTAAGTTGAACACGGCTTTTAACTTAGACAACAGACATGATTTAAACTCTAAAACAAAATTATTTCCAGAGGCTCGAGCTGCCGGTCGACGAGGCCTACTTCGGCAACTGCATCAGAGGCTGCGTCGTCAAGGCCACCGTGGGTGACTTGTTGGATGCTCGGCACGGCATCTTGCATGCATCTCAGGCGATCCAGAAGGCGGTTGACGAATTCGTGGAGCGGCCATTGGCCTCCAATGTGTGGTTTGACCAGATAAGTGGCTTGCTCCAATAGCCGGGGGTCGTCGTGGTGACCGTCTCGCCGTGCTTTGGGGTCTGCACGACGGATTTGGGGTGGGGCGGGCCGAGCCTGGTGGAGTTTATCTCGGAAGGTGCTCCCGTGGGCATGGTGGTCTTGACGAGCGGGAGGACGGAGGCGAGCGTGTAGATATCTGCGTGTCTCAATCAATTCGACGCACATGCAGGCATTTAGAACACAAATATGTTAAACCACGGGTAAGCTATACTAGCATAATTTCAAAAATCTATTGCATAAATAAAGAACTATCACTAGTAATAGATTACGAGATTACCACTAGACACGTAGACTCGTAGCGGAAGTAGAGTCGATGTAGCATGTTGGTGTACTAGTAGTTGTACTAGCCGCACGTTTCCTCCTTCAGACCTTTCTGGTCATCACAAGTTGTGGATTATCATAGTACTGAAACTTCGTATTAACACCTCTAAAGTATCCATATATACAGGGCAGGAACACAACGCGCTGGAGTGCAAGCGCTGACTGCGTGGTATTAGATGAGAAAGATATGGCGACTAGGGTTTTAGAGATTCCGAATTCTCTCTGGGAAATCCTATGCCACCGTCCCTCTAAATATAGGCATCCATGATGAGCTTCGAACTTGAAGCTCATTAGGAACTCATAGCCTATAGGAATTTAGATCACCATCCGAATTATATCCTAGCTTTTTAAGCATGCGACCCTATAGGTTCACGCACAATTGGACATGGCCCGAGTACTCCTACTCGTCACCTAATCGGTAGCGGCCCCTAGTAAGACATACCGAGTCCCAATTATATGTAAAGATCATATCGGACAAGCATCAACAAAGCTTATATGTATTTCGCTTTGCCTTACGATATCGGTTAAGCTCAAGGCGAGTACATGCCATCTTTGTTGGTTAGCTCGACCATTCTTTCTTAATTATGTGACTTGAATTCCCCGACTAGGTTAACTCTTTAACCGCGAGTAGTATGGCCATGCATTTCTGGGATCCAATCACTCTAGAGGACTAGAGATATCTCTTCCGTTACATGGGGGGACAAATCCTATCTTTGATCGACCATGCTTCAATGTATGCATCATGACAAAATCTGAAAGTTAGCTTTATGCTTACCTAGTTACGGAGTAGTATTTGGCAACCTCTAAGTTAGCCATTATACATCTCGAGTATGTGCGATGACCTCAAGTCTTAGGACATAGCATACGCATTGTAAATGAGACCAACGATGACATGTAAGAATGCAACGTTCTCGTAATATCTCATTGTGAGTCGATCCAACCCCATGTTCGCTAGCATGTATCTATATTATTAGTTTGATATCTTCGTATCTATAACCCGTGAAACATATTCATCAGTCAATACATATGCTAGTCTATTCATATGTGTCCTCGTATGTTTTTGACTAGATATCGTTTAAGAATAATCATCGTAGAAATATAGAGTTTCACAATCAAGTTACATATTTGCTAATAAATATTGACGATATTATTCAAGGAATAAGATAACATATTATCCAATGAATCATGAACATAACGAAATATAATCATCTCTACGATTACTTCTAGGACATATTTTCAACAACAAATTCTTGAACTTTGACTGATATTTGGAATGGATGTCTGATGCATGGAGCTTAATCACAAGGCACATATGTTGTCGTGTGTGTTGTCCGGCTGTTCCTCTTCCCGTTAATTTGATTTTAGCTGCTCACCGACCTATACGTTTGAAAAAAAGAGAAAAGAAAAGAAAAGATTTTGTTTACGTTAAGCTAGGTACAATTGGCAATAACATATAAGTTATTACACTACTACAGAAACCATCATCACACACGGTTCAAAAACGTCATCACAGACGATTTTTTGAACCATCTGAATTTATGGGTCAGTGATAATCAAAGGTTATCACTGACTGTTTGTGAGCCGTCTGTGATAAATACAATACAAACGATTTGTAACTAGAACCGTCTGTGAAAAAACACTATCACAGATGGTTCTATAATTAGAATCGTCTGTGATACTCATACATCATAGTCACAGACGATTTATACTACAAAATCATCTATGATAGTTTATTCTATACATAAATGTTTTTTTATTTTTTAGTTAGCCTCAGGAAACGTTAGCTATACTTTTTGAAGACAAGCAAATACGATATCAAATATAGCAGAGAATATTTTATTTCCATTACAATCCACCATTGTAATATCACGAGATTACAATCCACCATTACAATAGCATGTAGAAAACAATGGAAGCAACAATGGAGGCTACAATGAAGAGAACAATAAAAGCAACATAGTAGAGAACAATATAACATCACAAGCTCGGGTAGACCTTCTTAACAGCTGCCTCACTGTAAGCTCCCGGGCAACCCTAAACCCAACAAAGTAGCAACAATGGAGGCTACGATAGAGACCTAAACCCCACAGAATCAAATACTAGAAGAAACAATGGAGGGAGGAAGCTTAAGACACATTTGAAGGGAGGGGGTGGATGGGTTCGAGTGACTATTTATAGAGGAGGGAGAGTTACGATCTGTGGGGTGTGAGTTGGTCGGTTTCTATTGGCTGGAATTGGGTTGAGAAGGATTGATGGACCCAATGATCAGAGAACAAATTATCACAGACGGTTCTTGGTAAGAACCGTCTGTAATAGTATCACAGACGGTTCTTTGAACCGTCTGTGATATTGGCTATATATATACCGATACGATATAAACAACTAGTCTCAAAATATAAAATAATAAAGTTCTATATAGCTTATATATATTTATTTGAAATGTTTCGATGAGATCTACAACTTTGCAGTTGAGACGAACTCCAAATTTCGAAGGAAAGATTAAAAATTTTGGCAAAAACAGAAATAAAAAACTTACGATTCAAATTTAAGGCTAAAGATGGCCGATTTTAGGGGTCTTCGAGAGCGACTGGCACAAGCGGGTTGTTTTTTTTGGATCGAGCTCGTCGTTAGCTTTCCAACGAGTATAAGGATGTCGAAAACGGATACCGTATACAAAAATTATACCCGTTTTACTGAAGGTGTGTCAAAACAGAATCCTAGTCGAACTCAGGTGGGAAATTATGAAATTTTAAAGATACGCGAAGCGGGAAACATATCACAGACGGTTCTTAATTAAGAACCGTTTGTGATATTCGAAATATCACAGACGGTTTTAGTTTAGAACCGTTTATGATAATATCACAGATGGTTCTTATCAAGAATCGTCTGATTGCATTTAACACAGATGGTTTTTATGAACTATCTGTGATGAGACGTCTAATATAAACGTTTTTGTAGTAGTGTTAAGAGATTAAAAATTACACAACTATGCTGAATGAATGTACATACTCGTACGCACTGTTTGAGACCTATGAATTGGATAGAAATTTGAAATCTTGGAACCGATTAAGCTTTTTTTCCAAAAAAAAAATTATATTTATGTAAAATTTATATGTTCCCAACACGGTACATTCACATTGTCAAAGCAAGCACCTAATATACGACATTGAATGCCAAGCAAAGAAGAAGAAAATTCAGTAGAGAAGGGTCTTAACTAAGGTTTTTCTTATTTATCGTTGATCTGATAAATTATATATATATAACGATAGATAGAAAGGTCTTTTCCGCAAAGAAGTGCTTCGAGGAAAGGGTACCGTACCGGAGCAGTAATCGCTAGTCGGCGCCGCAGTTGCCATTGCCGTCACGGGACTAGAGTCAGGAAACCCGTTCACTCAGGAGCTAGTCAAGATGACCGACCATCCATGTCGACGGCGTCAATATTACCCGCTGGAGAAGACGCGCGTACGCCACCGCCGTCACGCGAGAGCTGCATGCCTTCGGTCGCCACCGTCAATACGGCGCGACGGCCGCCGCCTCTTCTAAGTCAACGCTCTGTCCCGGCCGTCCATTGGTGCATCTCTCTCTCTCTGCCATCTCATTGGAGGACTCAGCCCGAGTGGGACCCACGATGGTCATTGTTCGTCATGGGCCGAACTCACGGGCTCGTTGGGTCGGCCCAATCCATTTGCATCCCGACGACGACGAGCTAATCAACATACAACAGTTTGGAGCGAAATTTAGCAAGGAAACCTCAGACAAGGGTACAAGACAGGTACCTTTAATTTGATACTTCCTCCCAGCTGCTAAGTAATTCTCTCTCTCAAGAGATCGAACAACTGTGCGTATATGATTCGTCTACTGTTTAACTGTACATAATACAAGAGGTATGTGTATATATATATCTCATGTGTGAGCATAAATACACTCGTCATGCTTACGAAATACTAATGGCGCAGCGCAGAGCTGCGGTCTCATGGCTCTCATCTCAAGTAGTAGACGTGGTGCAGGACTGCGTCGCGAACATAGGCGACCTGCCGGACGCCGCATGTGCTCCGGCAGTCGTCGCCGCCGAGGCGGCATCGGCACTGCCGTTACCGTCTCCCGCGACGCCGACACTGCCACGGGGAGTAGGCTGAGCCTGGTGATGAGCCCCTCCTCCTGCCATGACCGACGAGATGGCGGCCGCCAACGCCGTGGTGAAGTTGGGGTCGGCCGCGATCGCCGCGGTCACCGTCTCCATCACCGACTGCTGCCCCGCCCCATGCAGCCCAGCCGGGAGCATCGCCGACGCCCTCTGTGGGAGGTACATCGCCAGCTGCGGCGGCACCGCGAACGGCATCGCCGGGGCAGCTGCAGGGTGGATGGCCGCAGGGCGGTGGAGCGCGTGCAGCAGGTCGCTTGCGCCACCGGCCGCGCCTGCAGGCGCCTGCGTGAGGTCGAGGGTGATGGTGGGGAACGGCGCGGAGGCGGAGAGCGTGGCCATGGTGGAGGCGTAGGGGAGGTGGGACTGGTGGAATAGCGCCGCAGGATGGCCGAGGAGGGCGCCGTCGCGGCTGGTGGCAGGGCCGGAGAGGAGCATGGCCGCCGCAGCGGAGGTGGTGTTGGCCATGGTGGTTGCCGCCGGCGGCAGCTGGTGGTTGTGATTGCCCTCGTAGGTGGTGATCAAGACGGTCTTGTCCTCGGCGCACCGCTGCACCTGCATGCACATACACAGTAAGTTGCAAGTTCGATTCACTTACGCACGCACGGGCGCAAGCACACGGATTAACGTGCACGCAAGCATGCATTCATGCGGGCATGCGGGCATGCAGTATTTGAGGCACATCATGGGCTTTAATTCGCTTTGCTCATGCAAAGAATATTGTCTAGCGTTTGTTGAGCTATCGGCATCTTAGCACGGAAAGCAATGGAAACGTGTAGCGTTGCAACATTACAACACAGTTCGTAGATATGTGCATATTGCTTTGGTAGACAGCTGGACAGATGAAGAAAGTGACGGTATGATATGGAATGATTGGAGTAATAGCGTAATGCAAGGTCGATATGCAGCTTGAATCTCATGGATGCATGTGTTCATGCATTAGCATGGAGTATGCTATTTGTAAATTGATATGTACCTGTCATATTTACTACTCTCTTTGTTCTTTTTTTAATTTGATCTTTTGATTTTTTTACGATTTTTGATATGCAACTTTCACCATTACTTTTTATAATTTTATATTAAGATATTTTTAATAAAATTTAATATTATAGAAGTATTTTTTATAAAAAATATAATGATATATATTTTTATATAGCTAATCTAGATAGTCTGAATGTTTGGTGATTAAATTTTACTCATGGTATGCCCTGCACATTTACGCACGTGTGGACCGTGACGAAACGAATGACACACCAGATAATAATGGACTGAAACATGAAGTGTGTGTATATACATACGTACGTATGTACAAACATATATATATACATATTTATAGGGAATATATGCTATACACTCATCCTTATGGTGCACTCAAACTAAAAAGTTACAAAAAATTTCAAAAGAATTATACATGTAATTCTAAACTTGCTCTACCTATGTATAAAATTTTAAGTTCAAATTCATTTTATGTTAAAAATAACAAAAAAGAAAAAATCTGATCAATTTTAAGATTTCAAATTTATTAGAATTTTCTTTTTCTTTTTTGATACTTTTAATATAGAATGAATTTGAACTTGAAATTTTATATATAGGTGGAGTAAACTATAAACTACATTCAATCTTTTTGAAATTTTTCACAACTTTTTTAGTTTATTACAGATTATTTAATCCTTGTCACAAGTGATCCTGACTAAATCAGGCCAAGCCAGAAAATTGCATTTATCCAAAATTCCCAGTGAAGACTCGAAGTGCCCGCAATAGTTAGTACACAGCGAGTTGGATCGTACAATTAGTGTATAGTTGAGGCATAAATCGAAGTTTTCTGTTAATGTGCTATGAAATATTGGAATGATGAAGTGCACTAATATTTGAATTTTTCACATCAGCCAAATGATCACCCAACAATATATATGAAAAAGTAAATCGAAAGAGATTATCACTATGTATCCACTCTACTTCATAGTGGTGAGTCTACACAGCTGAAGCTCGGTAGGCTCCAGCCCTGAGTGCATCCGCCGTACGTAATGCATACACGTGTGTTGATTTTTATCATAAGTTCCATGATTGAAAATAAGTGGTCTAAGAGACGACTTCAAAACAAAAAAAAGGTGGTATAATATATGGTTTAGTGAATTACAAGGCCAAATATTGTGAGTTCAAATAATTCACTTGAATGTTTTATTCTTTTACTTTCTTAGTTCAAATCTTTGTCAAGTTTTAAACTAGGTAAACGCCTGTTTCATTGGTTTCTAGTTCGTGCCCTTAATTAGAGTACATACTCTCTTAACCAGGAAATTCACTGTATATGTATGTAGTAGGTACCTGCTTCCTCACGGGGCATCCGATAGCCATTGTGCAGCGATAGTAAGATCTCGGGCATGGGTTGCCCTTCGCCATCTTCTGCCCATACTTCCTCCATTGACAACCATCACTAATCTGGAGTTCGGCAAGGTCAAAGATAATCAAGTAACGTCACGTTTAGAATTTTAATTTCAGACTCTGTAAATAATGAAGCACATAGATATCAGCAATATATGCATGGTAAATTGTTTTAAAGCAACCCTCCTCAGAGTACTTGAATCATCTACAGTGCTATGACAATCATTTTAGAATTTTAATTTCAAACTCTGTAAATAATGAAGGACGTAGATATCAGCAATATATGCATGGTAAATTGTTTTAAAGCTACACTCCTCAAGAGTACTTGAATCATCTACAGTGCTATGACAATCATTATTTAATTTTCTTTTCTTTGAACTAATTAAATAATTAAGCGGCAGGCAATGTTCAAACAAATAATGCTGCCGTATCTCTAGCTAGTTGCACTACTAAATCTAATCAACATATGTAGTTACCATTGGTCCTTCGGAACGTGCGCGCACGGATACCCTCGGTTTCCGGCACGGCAGCTGCTCCGACGACGCCTGCTCGCTGCTCTCCCTTCCCGGCGCCGTCTCATCTTGAGCCATCCTCCTCTTGCCGCCGACGAAAGACGGCACAGCGCTCCGCCCGTCAACTACGTTACCGGCATTGCTCAGAGACGGGGAGGCATAGCCCGTGCAGGGGCTGGCCTCGTCGTCCATGCCGGTGTCGGAGGCCCCGTCGGCGTCGCCCTGCTGCGCCGTGGAAGACGCGCGAGGCTCCAGGAACTGCTGCGTCGTCGTCAACGGGTTCGGTGCGCCCGCGGTTAGGTGGGTCTGCATCGATCGGGTTTTGGTACGATCGAGAAGTACACCATGTTCGTTAGTCAAAGAGGAAAGCGAGCAAGCAATTAAAAGTGCCTGCGTGAGATTAGCACATGCTAACTACTACTACGACTATCCCTACTACAGTTATAAGTAGCTAGCTAACTAGCTTATCTCGTGCAGGTATACGATAACCGGTTGTATAATTCTAACGCGCGGGGCCTGTACTAACACTGAAAGGACCGATTGTCAGTTAATTTCGGTGGTTTTCGATCCGAAAAATTCAAATTTTATTTGAATTTCTAACTAATATTGGTTTCAAAATGGTCAAAAATCGCTCTAAATCGGAGTAAACCAGTGAAAATCGTATTAAATCAGAGTAAATAGGTGTAAATTCAAGTTGTGCCAACAAATTTGAGGCTGATTTGTATTCTAACTGGGGAGTCCCAATAGAACCTATTTTTTCGAAAATCAGCCGGTTATCATCTGGTGTTAGTCTGTCACTGTACGTACTTACCTACGTTCTCTTCAAAGCAAAACTGAAAAAGATCTAAGTACTACTGAAGACAATTGTTCACACGATTATTGCATAGACTCTTAGTCCTACTTCTAAACTGTGAGTAATTTTACGCGAATTAAATCAAAGTGGTCAAGAAGAAATTATTTGAGAAAATCCCGAGAGTTTAATTCGGAGGAAATAATGCACTAAATAATAGTCAAGTTAGTGCCATGCATCCTCGATCTACCCATGCGGCCATGCCCCTTTGTTTCTACTATCTTATTCGATTATATATTCCAGCATATCTTATAAGATTAATCAATTACTTAGTAGACCGAGGCATTGACATGTGGCAAGACTTGTTGATCTGCAGGATCTTACATGGACATGTGTGCATGCACGTTTAGCAATGACCCGTACATTATTGCACGGATATTGATCGTGCAGTATATATCTCGCTCTCCAATTATGATAACCTTCTTCAGTGTGTAAAGGTCTAAGGGTATGTGGGAAAATAACCGAATTAAAATGAGTGGCAGTGATTAGGATTGAAATGGATTAGGGGAAAAGCAAGAAAACCATAAATTGTTGATCATAAAACTCCTCATGTAAGTGATCTTGAAAGAGGAACAGGGAAGCTAGCTAGGCAAAGAGTTCTTGAAGAGAAAAACAAAGACAAAAAAAAAAATGAACAGTTCGAGCTAGCCAGCTTGAAAGTTAAGGACATATTTCCTTCAAAAAAGAGTGAAATTAAATCAAGGAAAGATGCAAGCAAGCTATAAATCAAGGAAATCTGTCTCTTGACAATAGATCATGCCCGTTTGATCATGGCATGCAGGAGTAGTACTTAACTCACTTGAGTCAGTGGTGATCGGTTGTTGATGATCAAATCAGGATGGCGATGCTGGTGCTGCTGCTGCGTGACCTGGAGCAGCTGGTGGTACAGCGCACCGTAGCTCCGGGTGAGCTCCTCCAGCATGCCCCTCAAACGCTGGTTCTCCTCCACCACCCGCCGGAGCTCCGCTTCCACTGCCGCCGCCACCTCCATCTACGTATAGCACAAAGATATCATGTCACAACTCACCACACGTAGAAGAACTACATGTCAACCAACAGAGCACACACATCATGCATTAATTAAGATCTAGTTAATCAGCAAGGAAAAGAGAAAAAAAGATCCAATAAACCTAGTGAAAAAATTAACCAACTTTATGATTCTTCGTCGTCTCTTCCACGCAGACGGTGGCCGCCGTTGCCCCACCAACCGCGGCGCCCGTGGTGGTGGTCAGCAAGTCCAGCCCGATCTGCACCATAAGAACCACACCTCAATTTGGACGCCGCACAATCAAGCACAACTTTCAGCTGCTACGCGCGCGCTCTAGACGATCGACATGCCGACGGCGACAACTTACGTTGACGTCGTCACGGCCACCACGCACCACTCCTCGGTCGCCGTCGTCCTGCCGTCTGGCAGCGACGTCGCCGCTGGCCAAGAAGAAGTCCAATTCCTTGATCTCACCCCGGCGCCCGCCCTCCTCGTCGTGCAGCCGTGTGAAGGCGACGCCGCTGCCGGGGCGCAGAGACAGATCGCCGGGCTCCATGGCGGCGGTCTCCTCCTCCTCCTCGCGAGGACGGCGGTGGTGCTGCTACTTTGGTCTCAACTCCATATAAAAGTTGCACCGCTCCAAAAGCAAGCTATCACGGCCAAAAAAAAAACAAGCTATCAATTAGGGGGTCAAAGGTGCGCAAAAGCCAAGCAGTCGAGCTGTGGACTGAACCGGAACAAATAAATAATAAATCGAGCGGTAGAATGGGAAATTAAATAAGGGTTTGGACCAATGGAAAGGCGGGAAGGACAACGAGGAGTGGTGGGCCAGGCCGCATCAGGCGCGCGCGTCCGGCCGGGTGCATTGCGCGCAGCCGTAGCATGACGTTGTGGGATGAGGGGTAAATCAGTAACTTCGTGTGGTCCACGTACGTGAGAGAGGGGCCATTAGGTCAAGGAAGTCAATTTAAGTTGGGGATCAAGTAGCGCCGGCCGGAGGACGACACGACGATGACTAATCTCAGCTGTTTTTTTTTTACAACCGGTCAAAAATCACACGCTGCAGTCACGCAGTCTAAACGTCAGCATATGCCTTTGTACCACTAGGAAAGATCTATGCATAGTTTTTTTACTCGCATAAATAAAACTAGTGAACTGTTGGGAATAACGATGATTTTTAATTTTTAGTTAAAATTTTACTGTAACTGAGTTAGTTTATTAGGTATAATTAAATTTTTTAAAAAATGTAAAAATAAAAACGACATGTTAATCTAGAGCGGACAATGCAAAGGAATAGAGGAAAAAACAAAACACAAAAATTTGAAAAAACAAAAAAAAATATTACGTAACAAAATGTTTTAGTGATTATTGCCGCTAGGAAAATGATTGAACGCTGCCGTTGCAACATCGATGAGCGTGGCCTAAAGATGGACCGGAAATAACTCAAACAACAAAGGGTTTATACAGATAATTTCACCCCTCCTAAAAAGGCGATATTTTAGGCTCTGTTGGACATTGCCGTAGCCTATACTAAACTTGTTTGGTTGATTCGCTTTTCACGTATGTTTGTCTTTGCTTAGTTTTGTTTCCCTTTCTACACCATGTTTCCAAACGAGACATTGTAATCCACGTGAGAGGGAATATATACAGAACGGTCATCTATTGCATAACATAATTTGTTATACTATAATCCAGTTTTTCAAACAGAGTACTAGCTAGATATTTCACGGCTCTATTTTGCACACATCTTTGAAAAATAAGCATAACACAACATAACAATCGCAAATCGGCACTTATCCTGAACATAACTTCTAACCTTATTAGAGGATTACGATTTAATGCCTGAGCCGTGATGCGTTACTAATTCATGTGATAAGAAACATCCTTTACATTTTGATCACTTAGAATATTTTATATCAATTTTCTCAATGAGAATGTTATTTCTATATTAAAAATACTACTCGATGGCAGCTTGTTATGTAAATATTTCAAAAAGTATCAAAATTTAAAACATAAACATTTCAAAAGTACTTATGTTAATACTTCATGAAATTGGAGATTCTATAAGTATATCGAAAGTTTTGTACATGTTTTCACACTTTTAGAAGTTTCTGCCAGAAGTTTTGAAGCCATCTTGAATCTTTGTACTTATTTTGCATTTCAAATAACTACTATCATAAAGCCTTGTTTGGAACATGGGACTTCCATAGGAAAGAAAACATCCACTCCCAGTGGATGTTGGGGTTCTTATGAAATTCCTACCGGGATCTTGCATCCCAAACGAAGCATAAATCATTTGAACTATTGCAAAATTGCTACAAGCATTAATATGATATTTAAAAAGGACCATGTATTCTATTTACAGTGTTAATTACGAGAAAACACATATAAAAAAGCCCATTTCTTTCTCCCTGGTCTCCTCTTTTCTTCTTTTCTATGCGATCAATCTCATCTCGAGAAATAATACAATAACTAGCCGAACTTCCCACGTAACAACGTGGCTATGTAATATAATACATATACTTTTTTATTTGAAAATAGACTTGAATTTGTTATATAGCTCTAGTGCTTATGATTGAAAATAGAGTTTTATTTCTTATATAATTATAACAGTTCTAATATATATTTTTGTTAATATGCACCGTTATAACCTGTACTCACTAAAATAAGTGTTATAGATTTTTGTATTTTTCTCCAATTAATAAAAAAGTTTTAGCCCTTGAGAGTAATGTAGTGGCTTTTTAGATATATGGCTTTCCTGTTCCATCCAGCTCCACCTCATCTCACCTTAAGATTCAAACTAAAGCATTGAAATCTTTAAACAGACCAGTAAATATCTGACCTTCGAAAATACAACTAAATATTACAGAACCTCGACCTGAATACTCCCATGTACTACGTGCTACGATAGTATGAGGAGTCTACACGCCAATCTGTTGTTATCATACGTATTTCTCGAGCAATTTACACACGGCACAAGGACCTTCAATGATTCTGCGTCTACTATTCATGATGCAACATTCTAACCAAGCTAGTCCACAAAGTTAATGACATGTTCTTTTCCTGTGATAGTTCTTGTTGTTTTCTACAAGGAGAGGTGTGTCTGCATCGATCCTTTCTTGGTGTTTTGAATGACTTGTTTCTTCGAGAAGTACATTTAGTCTTCACCTACTCTATTGTACAGACGGCATAATATATATTTTAGTGTTAGCAAATAATAGCAATGTGCACGTTGAGCTGATTGCGTGGTGACTCAAATATGTCGATATCTCACGTGGAAATCTACATATATTCCGGTGTACCAGTTAAACAGAGTAGCAAAAGTACAGTTTTGTGAAGTGCAACATACACATGATTCTGATGGAAATTCTAAAGCATTTTTAAGAAAGGACAGACTATATATATGGTGAAACTGGGGGCACTTAGTAATATTTTATTTGTAGATCAGGAAAGAGTTATATTAATTTACTTTTGCGACATGCAGGACTGGCCTAACGCCCCGTTCAATATGGAGTTTTTTTCGCTGTTTGGCGTCAAAAACACTGTAGCAGCGACGGAATCACTGTAGCACTTTTGTCACGTAGTGAAATTTTTTTTGTTTTTTGGTTTTTTTGCATTCCGTTTTTTTCTCATATTCCTTTGCATTGTCTGCACTAGACTAGCGAGCCATTTTTATTTTTACATTTTTTAAATTTAATTATACCTAACATACCATTCAGCTACAGTAAAAAATCAGCCAGCTACAGTGTTTTTTCAGCAAAAACCAAAAGCCATCGCTATTCGATCACCCCCTAAATCTAGTGCACTACATATAATGCTAATTAAATTAGGTCAAACATTTTGGTGAGCAAAGACAAAATTAAGGGGTCGCTCCAGCCGGCTTTTGGTTGCAAATAGGATACACTACTATAAAAGAGGCTTAGTTGGACGCCTATATTACAGACGGTTTATGGCTGTAATTATCACAGACTGTTTTATAAGCGTGACCGTGTACCATCTGTGATATACAACTATCACAGACGGTTCTTACGAATAACCGTCTATGATATTTTCACATATGGTTATTTATATGAACCGTCTGTGATAATGCCAGAGATCATAGACTGTTCTTATGAATAACCATCTGTGATGATTCACAGACGATTATTAATACAAACCGTCTATGATAATGGCAGTTATCACATATGGTTCTTACGAATAACCACTTATGATATTTCATAGACGGTTATTAATACGAACTATCTTTGATAGTTGCGTATCACAGACGGCTTGTGGTTGGAACCATCTATGATATGTGTTTGTAGCATGAATATTGGCGCTTCATCTCCCTGATGTGCGCACTTCTTCGATCTTTTTGGCTCCCTGATGCGTCTCCATCTCGTCTTACGTGCAATGTATTCCTTGTTGTATAAAAATGACCGTCCACTACTAGAGATTAATCCCCACATCGTTGATCTTATTCAAGCACCTCATTAGTTGGCTATCTTCCTTGTCTTTCAAGCACAAATAAATATATAGCTCCCTACTCTTCCTTATCGTCTGTATTGATGGCCAACTTGGCCATCTTGGATGAGCACCTCGCCGGCCGTACGCTGGATGCTGCTACAAAAGGACACTATGCCAACATTGTCCTTCCTCCTATATCCGAGGATTTGGCAAAGAAGTTGAAGGCTACCTTTCGGCGTCTTGACATCCTCCTCCGCCGTGTCTTTCGGTTTGTCTCCCGCTTCCGGCGAGCTAACCTTGCCATCGATATAGTCCTCCACAATGATGTTGCATGTCTCTAGGAGGCTTGTTGTTGCTTGGAGTGCTTACTTGAGGCGGCGAGCGACTGAGTCAACCTTGCTAGACCCCTCAAGAAAGGGAAGAGAGTCTATGGGCTCAATTTGATTTGATTGTTTAGTTGGAGGGTATTTGACAGATACTCAAATGAGCACATTAGTGGGTGGATGCATTTTGGGCTTCATTTGCTGATGATCCTAAATTGTCCGATGCTGACCACGTCGCCTACAAAGCTTTGAAGGCAGAGATAGCATTCTACCTTCACCACTAGAAAAAACTTAGTTTCTACTTTTTTTTGGTTATCTTTTGTAAGAAGCGACTGACCACACTAGTTGGCCATATGTAAAATAAAGCAGTTGAATTTATATTAACTGTCTTCTATATATGTAAACGGTCTAGGTATAACAAAATAATGACATTACTGAATGGTAAAAAACAACTAAGTAATACATATTTACTCCTGAAGCATCACTGAATTTGCATTTATGTATATGTGAATGAATTTAGAACCATTAGCATAGATGGTTGTGATGTATTTTTTGATAATGGTTGTAATGTATTTTTACAGACAGTTATTAAGTAGAATTATATGTTATAACTAATTATCACATACAGTTATTAATGAGAACCGTCTATGATAATTATATATCACAGACGGGTATTGATACGAATCATATGTGATAATCATATATCACAGATGGTTCGCGGTTGGACGTGTCTGGGATACACTGTGTTATTAAATGCCTAGCTAGCGGGGTCTTGATAGATCTGTCTTCATTGCGCTGCATTGAAGGAGATGGCCAATTTTAGCGAGTTTGGTGAAAGCATACCGCTTGTTGATCTAGTTAATTTGTAGATCGATTTGTTCTTAGTGATTAGAGGTTAGTATTTGCTTCTAATTATATGCCTTGTAATAGAGAGAGATGATAGCTAGGTTTTTAGATCTAGCTAGGTTTAAAGAGAGATGGTAGTTTGCTCCAATTTAAGAATGGGTCAGTACTTCTAGTTTACTTTAATATATTCTTGCTTGATATATATTGCTTCATGAATACGTGGCTAGCTACTTAATTTAGATATGGATAATTTATTATAAAGTGAATGACAATTATATGTAAGTATTAGGCTGGTTACCTATAATAGCATTAGTAATCCAATTTGACACTAATTTGTTATATGTGTAGCGTAGATGGATCGAAACTAGATGTATATTGAGAATTGTGTGAGTGAAGAGTATATTAATGGCGTGTCTGCTTTTAAAAGAGCGGCTGAGCAGGATATGTTGAAGAAGGGGATGGAATATATATACTTTCCATACATTGATTTTGATAATATAAAGATGTTTACCAACTTTGCATAGATCAAAGCTCACACTACTACAGAAAGCATAATACTAGATGCCAAATCATAGACGGTTTGACAAAATCGTCTGTGATCAACATTAACACAGATGGTTTTAATTTGGACACCGTTTGTGTTGATGGCGTCGGAGAAAATGAGTATCACGCACCGTTTTACCAATGAACCGTGCGTGATATTTGATATCCTGAGCGGTTTTATTAAAAACCGTCGTGATAATCTGAATTATCACGAGCGGTTTTTATTTAAAACCATGTGATAAGTCGATATCACAGACGGTTTGTATTACAAACCATATGTGATAATCTTAGAATTATCATAGATGGTTTGTAATACAAAACCGTCTGTGATGTTTTCTGTTAGGGGTTAATATATAAGTACGTACACATTACTTATAATAACTTAACTATAGAACTAGTTAATATATAAGTACACATTGCTTCTAATAACTTACCTACAGTACTACTGAGACAAGAGATCATAAATTAAAGGCAAATTTATTACAAAAGTCGCACAGATAAAGAGATTCCCAGATTCTAATCTTTAGGGCTTCGTACGCTTCTTCTTCGACTTTGGGAGTTGGAGGATCAGCCGATGAGTTCTCGAACGCGTTAAGATTGTCCTTACCCTCAGCACTTCCTCCTCCAGCTTGGGTAAATGATCAGTAGCATAGCCCATAATCTCGTAGAAGATTGCATTATAAGATTCCTCAGAATCTGCCATTTCTGCTTGATCGGTAATGCTATCCATCAGTCTCTCCAATGCCACAAGAGCTTCTTCCGCTCTGTGCACATTGTTGAGAAGAACTAGGGTGAGGGCTGTTTCCCTTTCTTGAGTGGCAGCGAGACGCCTCCGTCGACGGCGGATGATCAGGTCGAGCTAACGGATGCAAGAAAGTTGGGGAAGGAGAGCAGCGCGTGTGCGAAGAAGCTGCTCCAGATGTAAATTGCTGACCGCCTATGTAAGGTTCCGGCCGAACAACTCTTGATGAACAAATGAGAGGAAGGAGATGATCACAAGAATAGTAGAAGCCATATTGTACGTACGTTGCGTTGAGGATTAGGTGCTCATATTTAACCTTTAGCAGAGTCAGTTCGTATACTAAACAGTAATGATATGGATGGTTCGTATGCCAAACATTAATGATATAGACACTTCATATAACGATAGTCGCTCTCCCAAGTCCCGATCGAGCTATCACAGACGGTTTTATTTTGGAGACCGTCTGTGCTGTGTATCACAAACGGTTCGAACCAACGAACCATCTGTGATAATCAACCATCACAGACGGTTCTTACCAATGAACCGTCTGTGATAATCGGGAATATCACAGACGGTTTTAACTAAAAACCGCCTGTGATAGTAAGTATCACATATGGTTTTTGTTAAAAACCGTCTGCGATAATGCTGCTATATATTTATTGCGCCGCTTAGACTGCATCTGTCTTCATTTCGATCCAGATCTAGCCGGTGCTGCAGCTGGAGGCGGTAAGGCTTCCAGGCCATTTTTTGTGGAAGGAGGCTTATTTGGCAGGAGAGCTTTGAAGATTCATTGAGTTCTTGGTTGCCCTAGATATGGTTAGTAATGAAATTTGTTTTGGTTGCAATATCAAAATAAGTTTGATATAGCTAATTAATTTTCGGTGAACTATTATATATATACTTTGAAGATCTAGCTAATTTAGATTTAGCTAGCCTCAATGTATGTAGTATATATGTAGTAATAATTAATTAAATTAATTTTAATACTAAGTTGTTATATATGCGCATAATATAGGACCGAAGCTGAATGTATACCGCAAACCGTGTGAGTGAAAAGTACATTAATGGTGTGTCTGCTTTTACAAGAGCTGCCGAGGAGGATATGTTGAATAAGGGGATGGAATATATGTATTATCCATGCACTGATTGTGAGAATTTAAACATGTTTAAGAATCGAGAGCAGATTGAAGCGCACTTGATTCGAAGGGGTTTCAAAAAGGGGTATACGTGTTGGACCAGTCATGGCGAAGTCAATGATATGCTGCCGGATGACATCGCCGGTGAAGTCAATGATATGCCGCCGGATGTCATCGTCGGTGAAGTCAATGATATGCTGTCAGATGATGATTGTGGTTCAGATTCGGATAGGCTGCAAGATGACAATCTAGATCAGATGCTTCGTGATGTAGAAGAGAACTATGATGAGAGAGAGTATATTAAATTCTGAGATTTGATAGAGGACTCAGAGAAACCTTTATTCACGTGCTGCAGGTCGAAGTACATGAAGTTGTCAGCTGTTCTTCAACTGTTGAAATTGAAGGCAAGCAACGGTTGGTCTGACAAGAGTTTCACGGCGCTGCTAGGTCTTTTAGCGAACATGCTTTCAGAGGGAAATGAGTTGCCTAAAATCACGTATAAAGCCAAGAAGGTTCTTTGTCTATTGGGAATGGAAGTAGAAATAATACATGTTTGTCCGAACGACTGTATCCTCTACTATAAAGAGTATGCAAACATGCATGTCTGTCCGGTGTGCAACGCATCCCGATACAAACGTAACAATCAATCAGATGATGATGGCGAGGGAACAGAGGTGAAGAGAGAACCTCCTGGAAAGGTGGCATGGTATCTTCCTATAATTCCCCATTTGAAGTGGTTTTTCGCGAATCCAAAGAAGGCAAAACTGCTGCGATGCAGATTTCGGTGCAGAACCGAGGAATATAAGGTTTGGATTGAGTACAGATGGAATGAATCCTTTCAGTAGCATGAGCAGCCGACAAAGCACTTGGCCCGTGACTCTTTGCATCTATAACCTTTCTCCTTGGTTGTGTATGAAGCGAAAGTATATTTTGCTGTCGATACTTATCCAAGGGCCAAAATAACTTGAGAATGATATTGATGTGTACCTAGCGTCTTTGGTGGAAGATCTAAAAGTACTGTGGGACGAAGGGGTACAGGTGTGGGATGCATACAAACTAGAGAACTTCACTTTGCGCTCCTTATTGTTCTGCACCATAAATGATTATCCTGCCCTTGCTAACCTGTCGGGCCAGAGTACAAAAGGTGCCAAAGCTTGTACTCACTGATTAGAGTGTGTGGCTGAAACACTCATGCAAAACCATGTACATGCGTCAACGCCGATTCCTTCGGAGGGCTCACCCATACCGCAAGATGAAGAAATAATTTGATGGAAAGAAGGAGGACAGTTCAGCTCCAAGGCATTTAAGCGGAAAAGAGGCTTATAATATGGTTAAGGATTTAGATGTTGTCCTCAAAAAGGGACGTAAATTGAGGGGTCGTGAGAAGAACATCTAGAAGAAGAGATCAATATTTTGGGACGTACTTTATTGGGAGTACCTAGATATTCGACACTGCATCGACGTCATGCACGTAGAAAAAATGTATGTGACAGCTTGATTGATCTCTTACTAAATATTCGTGATAAAACAAAGGACGGCGTCAACGCACGGCTTGACTTGGCTTGTATGGACATCAGGCCTAAGTTAGCACCGAGATATAGTTAGCAAAAGGGCCAACATTTACAGTTGTGACATGGCAAGGATATGATATAAATAGATACACATTCTACACACAGGCTCAGGATGTAAAGAGCACTAACCAGAACAGCAGTGTCCGCATAGATGCGTTTAGTACTGATGGGGTAAGAAACTCGTACTATGGGTTCATAGAAGAGATTTGGGAGCTCGACTACGTGGTTTTCAAGATCTCCTTATTTCGCTGTCGTTGGGTGCATCTTCCACAGGTGAAGGTTGACAAGTACGGTGTTACTACCGTGGACCTCCAACGTGTCGGGTACAAAGACGAACCATTCGTACTCGCCAACCAAGTTGTTCAAATTTTCTATGTAACCGACCCGGCAAATAAGAAGCACCATGTAGTTCTTCATGGAAAAAGGAGAATTATCGGAGTAGAGAATGTAGTGGACGAGGAAGAATACAATCAATTTGATGAGTTACCTCCTTTTGGAATTGGCATAACGGTCGACGACGAACAACGTGACGAAACTAGTTACGTACATATTGATCATCATGAAGGGTTAATTTTTAAAGGAAATAAGAAAGTGAAATGAGAATGGCGACATATATGTGGGCATTTGCATTAATGTATAGAACAATGCATGTATGGGATGTATATGTGAATTGGCATTTATGTATATAACAAGGCATGTGTGTGATATATTTATGAATTTGCATTTATGTATAAGTGAAAATATGTAATATATAGGTGAATTTTGAGAATGAGTCATACAAATGTATCTCTATGTTCATTGGGCTGTTGTAAAGAAATATACTGGGTTGTTGTAAAGAAATAACTACAGTTGGGCAAAGGCTTATTGAATGCTGGTTGGTGTAGTTATATTAATTATTAACTACAGCTGGACAAAGGCTTATTACAGACGATTGTAAGTTTAAAACTGTCTGTGATTATTATCACAGACGGTTCTAAGCTTAGAACCGTATGTGATAGTTAGTATCCTGCAGCGGTTGAGGTTAGATTAGAACTATCAGTGCGTGACACTAACTCATTAGAACCGGTTCTTATATAAAACCCCAACTAAGGTTTTACGTGTACACTGCCAGTTATTAGCAATACCAACCAAGACTTAGTCGCTCTCCCGATCCCCCGAGCCCATCGCCGTCACCGTCCCCTGAGCCCATCGCCGGCCGCCTCTAGTCCCCGAGCCCGTCATCGGCCGCCTCCATCCCCCCAAGGCCATCACCGTCCTCGAGCCCATCGCCAGCCGCCTCTGTTGAGCCCCCGAGCCCATCGCCGTCCCCCGAGCCGGTCGCCTTCCTCGTCCTTCGGGCCCGTCGCCGGCCGCCTCCGTCCCCCTGAGCCCGTCGCCGTCCGCCTCCGTCGACGGTCGAGCCCGTTGGCCGCCTCCGTCCACGCTCGAGCTCCTCTCACATCGCCAGAATGCCCTCGGTGAGTCCATCTTCAATTCTACGTATTGATCTTTTCTATTATAATCAATATTGTTCATATCAAATGAATGTTAGATTGATTATGGTGATCTTTTTTGTTGTCCAGTAAGTTATATTCATAATCTGTTAGTTTCTTTTAATAGAAAATTTTGATTTAAGCTCAAGATCTAATATATAGTTGTCATATAATTGTTGCATAGCATTATGCTGATTTTAGATACATGATATTTATGTTGAGCATAAATTTCTACTTGAATAACTTAAAATGTTTATATGTGTATATGTTGATTAAGTCATTTTTATGTCTTTGGTATCATGCATGTTGTATATCTAGGAAAGAATAGGCACTTGAACATATATTCTTGTTATTTTATAAATCTTATTGTTGTTAAATCTTACTGTTATGCATATGCATATGTATATATATGTTACTAATGAACTTAGATATGTATATGTATACTTGAATATATGTATACATATATTGGAATTAAATTTAAGTATGTGCTTATACCACACTATTTACGTATATGCTACATTGTGCTTACTTTTCATATATAAGAAGGCCAACATGACATCCGCGTATTCTTCAACATCATCGCCGGAAGCGTCCGCTCCAAAATCAACACGCAAAGCAAGAGAACTATCGAAAAAGCCTAAGGACCGATGTACCATCACAGATGTCGATAGATCTGGGACCCCTCTCCTTCCTCACAAAGCAGCAATGGCATTTTGAAGAACAATCGGAATAGTTGCATGAGAACGAATTGAGATCACATTCGATTCATGGAAGAGCGTGAGTGAGACTTAGAAACGTGAGCTGCTGACAGAGATTTTTGCACCATTCGAGATCCCAGAAGAACACCACGACTCCGTGCAACATCGTGCCTTGCTTGCGGCATGCAAAGCATGGAAGAACTTCAAGAGCGTGCTTGTTAAGGACTATGTGGAGAAGGATCTAACGTCCTTTGACAGGTATCCATTCCTGGAACCACAACGGGACGAGTTTAAGGCGATGAAGACGACCGAAGCTTTCAGAAGTGCAAGCGCGGCGCGCAAGGTCCTCCAGGCAAAAAACACACATCCCCACAGACTCGGCACAGCTGGGTATGCGGGTAAAATCCCGCAGTGGAGGCAGAAGGATGAACAGGCAATCCTATGGAACACCGCCCCGCCATTTGCCACGATCCCGGATGAGCGCGCTCGAAATTGGATTAGAACGAGGTCATCGACCACGTTGTCGGGGGACATCTCCTTCCGGAACCTTGCAAACCAGGAAGTGTCCCACCGCCTGGTAAGATATCGAACTACGTAGTTTGTAATTACTCCACAACTTCCTTGAAAACTAAATGACATGTTAGGCTCTTGCAGGATACACTGAGTGTCGAATCTTCCTAGGGATCATTCCAGTCAATTAGGGAAAAGATATACTCTCCGCAGCACTGGAAAACAAGGAGCACCCAGGTCGTACGAGAGGCCTTAGATTTTATGTTCCTTGGAAACAAGGTTTCTTAGATAACTCCGAATTGTATCAGAGTAGAAGGAAACAAAGTCGAGCATGACGCACGGCTACGAGAGGAGATCAAGGCATCTCTTAGAAAGGAGCTTACTGATTTCGTCAGAGATGAGGTGGGAAGACAAACAGAAGAAAATCAGTAGGCCGCCGCCGCCGCTCCTGTGCTAGTCCCCCACCGTTGCGAGTAGCCGCGCGTCCAATCCTACGACGGAAAGCGCGGATAGATTTCTTGTGGACGACATCCGGGAAGCTATGAAGTGCAAGCTCCAGGTGAGATATGCCTCCGTTGCCTTGTGCGCTGCTTGGGGCCTGGCATATCCGTCCGATGAAGGGGCCATGGTGCACTGTGCACCTTTAGCGCTAGGCTTCGGAAAAGTGTTTATGGATGGTGTGCATGCCAATTTCGAGGTCGTCCCACTACCGAAGCCCTCCAACGACTAGATCGTGACTCTAGGACAAGCCATTGAAACCTTCATCCAGTGGCCCAAAAGAGACATCTGCCTGGAGGCTTCTTCATCGGTGGCAGGTTCACAAGGGCAATATGAATCAGAGGACTTGCACTAGTGCCATCTCCACAAGGTCTATCTCCACCACCGTTACCTGCACCGGTGATGAGTCCACGGGAGCAATTCCTAATGTAACAACTTCCACCGGTGCTACCTTTACAGTTGACCTATAGCCGAGGTAGCAAGGACAACCGAGGCAGCAAGGGCAAAGCAAAGAAGACCGATGATGATATCCCGTACCTACCATTGGCCCGTAAATTCGTGCTTGGCGAGCTGATGATCGACCCGGTGAAGCGCCTCCCACTCCTACCAATTAGTTGCAAGCAATTACACTCTTGGTGTATAGATCAATCCAATAAGCCAGAGGGAGAACGGTGCTCAGGTATCACTGTCAAATTCAGGCAGCATTATTTCTGGCACGAATTTCAAGATGGTGTCTTCGTGGTGACCTTTGACGATTTATTTGATCTTTTCACGCTCAACGCTCTCGACGCCTCACTCGTTCGATGCTGGACGTTGTAAGTGTGTACAATCACAGTCTCTGTTCATGTCATACCGATAAATGTCATATATAATTTATTGCTTTCGTGTGTATATATATAGACACTTGGTGACTGAAGCTAGATCATCCAAATCATTGGTTGGTTTCTTGGACCCACACTTGGTCGCTAGTCATACCATCGACGAGGATGTTGGCTTCGTCGAGAGGTACATTGTAGCATCACTGATGACTTACCGCGATAAGGAATATATATTGATGCCCTACAATCAGGAGTTTCATTGGATTTTAATAGTAATTGTACCAAAATGGAACAAGGTAATATACCTTGATTCCCTAAGTAAGAATAAAACCGAGTACACAGTTGTCGGCTAAGTCCTCGATAGGTAAGTACATTTTCTCCATACATACCTATATCGTACTATGTCGATTATATGGTTTAGGTCGAACCGATAGGTATACCTTGATCTCACCATGAGGGGAGGCTCCACGGTATCAGGAACATCAAAGTGAAAGCAATCACTCTAGATATGGATGGTATGCTCAAGCCTATTTCACGATCTTGCAGCACACAACTAAAGTGTCCCCGTATATTAACTAGCACAAGGATGTGCTTTGGCAACAGAATCCAGAGCGACCAGATGTTTAGATCACGAGATAACACTACAGTCGATTAAACCAATGGTTGAAGGTGTGACTCACTAGGAGCTCATCAAGTGGTATGCTAACATGGTTGATAAAAGGACCAACATTTACAGTTGTGATATGACAAGGATACAATATAAATGGGTACACATTCTATACATAGCTTTAGGATGTAAAGAGCACTAACTAGAAGAACGGTGTCTGCATAGATGAATTTAGTACTGATGGGTTGAGGAGCTCTTATTATGGGTTCATAGAGGAGATTTGAGAGCTCGACTATGTTCTTTTCAAGATCCTCCTGCTTTGGTGCTGTTAGGTTCATCTCCCACTGGTAAAGGTTGACAGGTATGGTATCACTACCGTGGACCTCAAATGTGTTGGATATACAGACGAACCATTTGTACTCACTAACCAAGTTGTTCAAGTTTTTTTATGTAACTGACTAGATAAATAAAAAACGCCATATATTTCTTCATGGAAAAAGGAGGATTATCATAGTTGAGAATATAGAGGACGAGGAAGCATACAACAAATTTGATGAGTTACCTACTTTAAAAAATGCCATAAGGGTCAAGGAAGAACAACATGACTAAACTAGCTACACACACGTCGATCATCATGAAGGGCTAATTTTTAAAAGAAATAAGTAAGTGGAATGATGAATAAAATATTTATGTATCATATATTCTATATTTGCATTTATGTATATTGTTGTGGTTACTGACTAAACAGCAATGGATCCGAAAAATCCCCCTCACTAGCCAGTCTACCAGGAATTTATACACATGGGTAACGTGTCCCTTCCTTTCTTTCCTATGGACACATGTCCCTTGATATCTTGACTGACTTGACAAAGCACAATAACTACACTGCCACCTAACCCAATGACTCACCCAAAGACACCTACCCTATAACCCTAGTAGGCTCACTGGACTACAAAGAAACAGGTGGAGATCAGCCCCACAACAGTAGCCTCTCACAGTAGAAGGCTCCGGAGCAGGTAGGCTGATGCTGTGTCTTTGAGTTGTCTGGTCTCCTCGTCCGATTAGTCTAGTGGGCATCGAAATAAGTGCTCGGACAATTGGGGTGGTCGACGTCTTCTATGAAGGATTGCACATAGCGAAGTCAACGGCCTTCGCCGATCATATCCGAAGACCCGGCTTGTTGGGTGTTGAGGACGATTAATTTTAAGGGACCTGTAACAATCCTTCTAGAAAGATTAGACTCCTCTAGCCTGCACTCGAATGCTTCAAGCCTCGTGACTTCACTGAAGGGACCGAGAGACAAGCGCTTCCAGTCGCTCGAACTCGTGTTACTTCCCGGGGGCCCTCGGACCCTGCAATTCTTCGGAGCGCCAGGAGAGCGTGGAAGGAGGTACCCATACAGACCGATCCGCATCTCAGATCACCGCTATGGGGGACGCGCCTGATGATGAAGACACCTCGACTGCAACAGTTGATGTGACAGATGTCAGGGATGATTACGTACACCATGGTTATCTGCCCGCGCTGGCTTGTCTGTTATCAATGTGGCGCATAGTCCCTAGGATTTTGCAGCATTCCCCGATACGCGGCGCTTCGTAATTGAGGCGAACGCTGCTTCCGCCGCTCCACGTCACCAGACGTACGAAAATTTTTCTAGGAACTGCCGGCGGATCGCTAGAGAGGCCATACGAAATGTCGGATTTCGAACGTTACATTCGCGGATTATAAATAGCTGGACCACTCGCCAGGGAAAGATGCTTCACGCATTCTCCTTAGCATCGCTTGTCTTCTTCGTTTTCTCCACTCCCACTCACCAGTACTCTCTCCTTCCTTATTCCTTGAAATGCCGCGCGCCCGCCGCCCCGTTGAGATGGAAGTCGAGCTCGTGGCGCGGAAGGCCTCTATCGCCGGCAAGCGGTGGCGGTCAGACAAGAAAGAGGGCGGGCTTTACACCAATAGGTTAGGGACTAGCCAGGCCACCGAGGAGATGATAAGCGACTTGGTACGGAGCGGCAAAATATCCAGCAGAATGGAAGTTCGGCTCCCATCTCTGGATGAGAGGAACCTCATCCCTCCGAGTCAAAGCTGGTGGTTTTTGGCGCGTATTTTGATGCAGGTCTGAGGCTTCCTTCGTCCAGATTTGTTGCGGGGGTGCTTCAGAAGTACGAGTTAGAGTTGGTGCATCTAACTCCGAACGCCATCGTTCGCCTGGCCATCTTCTGCTAGGCGAGTCGGGCCGGCGGAGCCTCGCTAAGTACCTCTCTCTTCTGCTTCTTGCACGACGCTAGATACCAACCAAAGGAGCTTGCCGAGGGTGAATACTCCAATCTTGGCAGCGTTAACTTCATCTTGCATTCGCAATGCACGAGGTTGTTTCCGGCGAACGCGACAAAGGAAATGGGAGTCTCGCTGGGCTCACCGGTGGTTCTACCACCGTGTGGAGGATACCAGCACGCTGAAGTGGGCAGGAGGGAAATTGGACTTCATCACCTCGCCCGTGGTGTCCCTCGATCGTGACGATGAAGCAAGGGCACATAAGTTGGCGGGGGCTGCACTCCGATTCAACATGCGGGATCTGGCAGATGAGTTCCTTATGTATGGGGTGTTCCCGCTAGATCGCCAATGGACCGTTCAAGTGGGAAGTGTGCGCGACGACGGGCGTCGGCCGTCCATCACCTCTTTACTTCCTCCTCCGAATCTCCGTGAGTCTCTACCTGCTTAATAGTACAAACTTTATTGTCAGCGTTCTTACCAAGCTTTTGCAGGGATGACCCTCCGAAGCGCTGAAGCAGCCGCTGTGGCCTTCCTCGGTCCGTATATATCTAAGGAACACAAGCTGCGAGAATCTGTCACACGGGGTTACCGGCGTGTTAATCGAGTGTGTGAGGCACTTCAACTCCCAGTACTTGAGCGTCCGATCCCCAGCTCTCCGAAGAAACGTATTGGTAGGAAGAGGGGGACATCGGGGGCCTCAAGCTCGCGTCCCCCCGTTTCCGTCGCGGAAGCATCCACATGTTCTCCCCCTCCGATCCTGTCTGGAGAAAGGGATACGAGCATGATCTTTTCGACGGGGTCTACCTCCGAGGATCATGTCGACTCGGACCTCGATGAGGGGGAAGATGCCTCACGCGATCCTCAAGAAGATTCAGAGGGCCCTTCTTCTCCCCCAGACTTACCACATGCCAAGCACACCTGACTTCGATCCCACACCCTTGTTGGTAAAAAAGGGGTAGCGACCCACGGCGAGAGATATACCTCCGACGATCATGTCTTCGCCTACGACCGGTAACGTGGGTTTTCGCGTGGCCCCGATTACGTTCTACGAAAGTTTGGACTCAGAAGTAGAACCCGCTTCCAGAGCCGAGGTACCCATCACACGAATGGAGACAAGAGACACTTCCCCCCGGGCCGCGGAGGCTACCCTCGTCATGGAGGCCACTAAGTGTCCCCAGGCTCCCCATGCTGCTCCGGAGGACCCTCTTCCAGAACCTGTGGTCGGAGGGCGTATTGATGAGCGTATACCTGAAGCCACGGACCGAGGTATGAGAACGACCAGCCAACATCATCCTATTATCCCCGCTCCTCTTTGTGACGACATCTTTGTGTCAGCGGGTTCTCCCCGGAATCATCCGCCGACCCCCCGACGTGTGAGTGAACCTGAGCCCATCGGGGTGATCGAGCGGACGTTCAACCGGGACCTTCGACAGAGTTGTCGGCTGCCGGCGTTCCCCGATTAACTTTGGTGGACCTCGTCTCTCGGTCAGATGCGCGTCGGGTGTTAAAACAGGCGGCCGATCGAGCGGACTCCATGTTGGACCGAGGCGTGCTCGCCTCCTGTAACGCTGGCCTGCTGGAGGATGCCCTGGAGGCTGTCGAAATGAAGGTAACTTCTTATCTTGCTTCTTATATTGCTGACTCGGAACCTGAGACCTTTGCTTGGCACAGGTCTTAGTCCTTTCGAGGGAGGTCCAAGGCACCTGGAGCCGAGAAATGAGCTCCCTTTACGATCGGCTGACCGTAGCGGAAAATTCCGCCGAATCAACTCGTCGAGTGTGCGGCCCGCAGCGCTGCCGGCTGCGAGAAGCGCTCGAGCTTCTCCAACGGATTGCCGACCTTGTGACGGAGAAAGAACAACTGGCTAAGGTGGCTGCAGATAAAGAAGGCCGGGCCCTATTCCTCGAAGCTGAGTTCGAGCGGGTCACCTCAGAGGCAAGATCCCAGACCGATCAAATCCAACGAGTGGTGGCGGAGGAACGACAAGGCCTGCTGCAACAACTTGCCGAACTGGAGTCGGAGAAGACTCGGCTGGCCTCTGAAAGGCAGGCCATGGAGTGTCGGCTGGGAGACATCTCTTTGCTGGCGTGGAAATCTATGGAATCATTAGAGCACTGCCGCGGTGGTGGCCGTCGAAGTCCCCGAACTCACGACCCGAAGGCGCTCACGGCAGCTTTAGAAGAATTGAAGAAGCCGTCCACGGCCTGACGCCTGCTCCTTCGGTAATCATTGCTCCAGGGTGACGGCCTCCATATTGCTAGGCATGCTTCACATCCGTGGGTGCCCTCATATCACCGAGCTGGAGTCCCCGAACTTGGATCTCCTAGAAGGAGAAGGCGTTATGTCACGGGCTCTCCATGCCGTTCGAAAGTCTACTCGGGCTTTTCATCATCGCATCTGGGACTTCATTGGTGAGGCGGCCGCCAAAATCGCACTTCGACGAACCTTGGGCGCCAACATCAACCTCGGGGCTTGGTTAGACGAAGTCCCCCGCCGGAGCGATGGGGAGGAGGGTGGTTATGGTCCTGAGGTCGCTCCTCAGGTGTGACGCCTACCCCCCCTTATCGCATCCAGCTTATGAAATGGCATGCCCGCTAGATGTAATCAACTTGGCATGATGTAAAAATTTGGGACTGTGTGCTTACTTCCATCGGATGC